>CM043705.1:40804143-41136643 GCA_023935145.1 Bretschneidera sinensis
AAGCTGCCCCCATCATCAAATTAGTGAGCAGCTACTTATTCAGTATTTCTATGAGGGCCTTCTACCCACTGATAAATGCATGATTGATGCCATTAGTGGAGGTGCTTTTTTGGATAAAACTCCCAAGGCCGCGAGAAACTTGATTGCAAATATGGCGGCCAATTCTCAACAATTTGGCACTAGGCTAGACCCTCCATCAAAGCATGTTAATGAGGTAAATATTTCCTCCCTTGAACAACAACTTACGAGTCTAATTTCTCTTATTCGTCAAATGGTTTTAGGTAATATGCAAACGGTGAAGGTTTGTGGGATTTGTTCGATTGTAGGGCATCCAACCGATGTGCTAAACTCTTCAAGAGGAGCCCATTGAGCAAGTGAATGCAACGGGTGGTTTTCCTGGATAACCGTAAAGGAAGTATGATCCCTATTCGAGCATGTATAACCCGGGATGGAGGGATCCCCCTAATCTTAGCTACAGGTATTGATGAGAGTCATAAAATGCATCTAAACAGTACTTAATTGTTAGCATTTTAGGGTTGATCGAGGTTGGAATTACACTTTTATACCTTAATAACTCTAAAGTGTTATTCTTGAATCGTTGACTTATTTCAGTGCATTTTCAGGTACTTTGAGCTTAAAAAAGAGATAGAAAATCTATCATCATTTTAAACACGAAGCTTCAATGAATACTTGAGTGAGATAATGGTCGCGGAAGAGCCAAGATGAAGAGAAACCAAGAAAGGAGATTTACTAAATTGCCAGAATTTCCCGTACAGATCAATCATCTTTGAAAATTAAACTGTATTGATGCAAGAAGAACCAGGAGATGACCCATATATTCTAAGAAATATCCAGAAGTCTATTTTCTGGAGAATTTTACGGCTTGTAAAAATGATTTTTCTAGAGAAAGTTATGGCAGTTTTAGTAGACAAATGTCAGGCTGTGTGGGTTGTACGGGATTGCAGCGTTATTTTGGGCTTAAATCCCACATCCCACATCGGTTGGAAAACACATTTCTATATCCCACATCCCGCATCAGATTGGAAACACATCGCACTCGTGATATTTGCCTATATAAGACCCACTCCACTTCAGCTTTTTGAATCAATCGGAGCTCATCTGAAATCATCAGAGAGTGAATCCAGATGGCCTTTAGGATGAATCCGAAGTATGATTTTGGAGGAAAAACTGAGGAATCACCGAATCTTTCACTACCAAGGAGGAGATGATCATTGAGAGGCCAGAGGCAACTCAAGGAAGCATGAGCTCCATGGCCGGCTAGTCTCCAAGCAAGGCGAAGGGATGAATCCCTAGGTGTAGTTGTTCTTATTTTCCTTTATTTGATTCAGTTGTAGTTTGGTATTATTTTCATTAAATATTGTTATGTTTTATTCTTTAATTTAATTAGTAGATTTTTATTAGTCCGGTGATTGCATGCTTCTTTTCCATATAAGTCTAGTCATGCTCTTCTTATGTGTATTTGTTTGGGTGTGATTGAGTCCGGTAGATCTCTTTTATAGATTTATCCATTGCTACAGTATTGTCATTTAGATATATCGTCGTCTTTTGATAATTTATAAGTTAGGTCATGTGTGCTTGAAAGTAAAGAATAATTCATATCAATTACATTAGGGTTTATACATGCGCTTTAATTGAATATTTGCCGATTGCCTGTTTGGGATGTGAAACTTGCAATCGAGATAAAAACAACTGAATCAAGTTAGGATTAGGGCAACAAACCTAGGGAGGATTTCTGGAACCTTGTTGTTTCTTTATTATACTATCCATCAATTATTTACACAATTTTCATACAATCAACAAATCAGATTTTGTCACTTTAACTTTTATCGTTTGTGTTGAGATTTATACCTTCTTTTGTAATTAACTTGTTTCCCTGTGGAATCGACACCCCAAAACTGTACTACAACTACCGCGTTATGTTTTGGTCTAATCAGGTATCCACAAGTAAATCAGCCTGCGACTCAAAACCGCCCAAGTTACCCGCAATATAAGCAGCCATACCCCCTTAGACAACAACTGGGCCAAACTTCTAATTCTGGTATGTCTTTAGAAGATATTGTTAAGTCTTTTGCCACTAATAATTTGCAATTTCAATAGGAGATGAAATAATTTCAACAAGAAGCGAGGGCCAGTATTCAAAGTTTGGATAATCAGATGAGCCAGATGGCAACTGCAATTAATCGGCTAGAGGTACAAAGTTTGAGGAAATTACCCTCTCAAACGGTAGTAAATCCAAGGGAAAATGCAAGTGCAATCATTTTGAGAAGTGGTAAAGAGGTTGAGATTCCAATAAAGGCAGCCCCTGCATCGTCAAAGCAAGAGAAGGAGAAAAACGTCGTTGCAGACAGGGACGTTCCCAATGACGATGACGTACCTACACGTAAGTTTTCGCCTCTTTCTGATTATCAACCAATACCTCCTTTTCCTCAAGCTTTAGCATAATCTAGAAAATATGAGCAAAATAAAGATTTATATAAGACTTTTCGTAGATGCGAGGTAAATATTCCACTTTTAGATGCTATTAAACAAGTACCTCATTATGCTAAATTCCTGAAATAACTGTGTATAATTAAGAGGAAACATAAACTTAAAGGATGTGAGAAGGTGAGAGTAAGGAAGAATGTTTCTACAATTATTCAAAGAAAACTCCATGTGAAGTTCAAAGATCCAGGTATGTTTATTATCCCTTGTACGATAGGTAACACTAGATTTGAGAAGGCCATGCTAGATTTAGGAGCTTTGTTGGAGTTTGTCTAAGATTTAAATGGAAAAATGAAGGAAGAAAAATTAGCATGTTTAGCAAGGGGTGCACACCAGTGTGCACTATGGCCCAGCAAAGAGGAGTGTTGGAGGAAGGAGCAAGCCGCGGCACTGCCTTCCCCAGGTCGCAGCGCCTTGAGGGGCAGCAAGTGTTCCCAGTTCCAGGCCGCAGTGTGCCTTGTTCTAGGCCGCGGTGCTAGGCACACTGATGCACACATATTTCAGCCTTTAGTTGAGTTCATGAGACATGCTCAAAATGCATAGGATCACTAAGGATTGATGGAGGGCCATGGTTAATTGGTCATCAAGATCTAAGGGTGGAGAATGACACTCAAGATTGAACAAGAAGTTGGTGCACTAGATAAAGGGTCACCTAGCTTCAATCCCTAACAACTAGAGACATAATTGTGAATACAAGTGATCATCATACAAGAGAGTTAAAGTGCAAGTGTGAGAGTGCAAAGGCACAAAACACAGAGAGGCACTATAATATATCTCAAAAGAAAGGCTAGTTGTAAAGAGAGAAGTAGTATAGATTGTGGGTAGAGTGCTTTTGTAATAGTTCTATCACTTTCTTTATTCTCTTCTTGGTTCTTCAAGAACTTGGGTTTCTTGGAGAAGGTTGTTGTATTTTGTAAAGAACTCCATTGATGAGATAGTGCTGAGAGCTCGGAAGAGCTCATAGGGACGTAGGCACATTGTCGAACCTCAATAACAAATCACTTGTGTTCTTTTCTTTCTTGCTTTTGTTTGCTGTTTCATTTCATTACAAGTCATTCTAGACTTGGGTGTTTAGGGATGTGAGGTGATTTTCAACAGTGGTATCAAAGCTAGAGGAGATACCACAACAGTGGTATCAGAGCTTGCACAGCTGGGTATCGGAGCAAGAACAAAAAGTATCGGAGGAAGACTCCAAGAATCAAAGAACAAACTTCTTGGGTTATTCAAGAACGGAGTAAAGATCAAGATTAGATCATGTTCTTGAGGTTGATTCAAGAACAGTATTGAGATCAATCTTTGATCGTGTTCTTGAGGTTTAGAAGAAGTTGAAAAGCATTTGTGGGTGCTGAACATATCTGGGATCATCTCCGCAAGATGAGTTCAAATTTTGTTGTTGAGAAGTTTGATGGAAAGGGAGATTTTTCCCTATGGAAGTGAAAGATCAAGGCTGTTCTTATGCAACATAAGGTGGACTTGGCTATTGGAGAAGATAATGCTTTTCCAGCAAGTATCACGGAGGACCAGTGGATTGAGATGAAGAATATGGCTCACAGCACCATTTTTTTGCACATGTCGGATAGTGTCACAAGGGAGTGCGGAGACTCAGAAGATCCGACTGTCATATGGAAGAAACTAGATGAGTTGTTTCTTACCAAAACTCTCCCTAATAAGATTTATCTTCTTAAATAATCTTTGCTTTTAAAATGGATCCTAATAAAGAGTTACAAGATAATCTTGATGCCTTTAATAAGCTAGTTCAAGATTTGGCTAGTTGTAGTATTAAATTCCCGGATGAACAATTGATTGTTATGTTATTAAATTCTCTTCCTGATTGCTTTGATAGTTTAATTAATGCAATTGAATATGGAAGAGATATACTAACCAAAGAAATTATGGTCAATGCTATAAAGGCTCATGATTTCAAAGCCAAGAGTAGAGAGGCATCAAGTGGAGAAGGGCTGTTCGTAAGACGAAGGCCAGCAACTCGGAATGGCAGTAGCATTCATGGCAACTAACGGGAGAAATCAAGAAGTAGAGGGCAGAGCCATGGGAGAGCACATTCCAAACCAAGATTTGGAGGAAAGAGGTGCTTCTACAGCAACAAGGATGGTCACTTCAAGAAAGATTGCAACACGAGGTTGTGGGATAAGAGAGAGAGAAGCCACACCAACAATGGAAAGGCTTTAGTTGTCAAAAGAGAACAGCAAGATGATGTTCTTGTTGTGTGCTCAAATGTGAGCAGGAGGCAAGGCAGCGAGAAATGGATTCTGAATTCTGGGTGCACTTATCACATGTGCCCTCACAAGGAATGGTTTAAAAATTTCAAGGAGAACAATGATAGAAGGGTCTTGTTGAGGAATGATAATTCTTGCCAAATGAGGGGGATAAGAGACATCCAGTTGAGGATGTTTGATGGAGTCACAAGGCTGCTGTGAAATGTGAGGTATCTTTCAGATTTGAAGAGAAATTTGATCTCATTAGGGCAGCTAGATTCCATGGGCTACACATGCAAAGTAGAGGGAGGAAAGATCAAGGTGGCCAAGGGATCTTTGGTAGTGATCAAAGAAGCAATAAAGGATGGACTCTATAAGATGATTAGAGAGACAAAAATCAATGATCAAGCAGCAAGCTTGATGGCTGAGATGGATAGGGCAGCCCTTTGGCACACTCACTTGGGACATATGAGTGAAGAAGGGCCTGCAAGTTCTTAGATAGGATGGCCTACTTGGTGGAGACAAAGTAGAGAAACTTGATTTCTGTGACTGTTGCTTTCTTAGGAAGCAACACCGGGTCAGCTTCAACATCGGAGTGCACAAGTCTAAGGGGATTCTTGACTACATTCAGTCAGACCTTTAGGGACCTGCAAGAACACCAACACAGGGAGGTAACTTTTACTTTCTATCTTTAATTGATGATTATTCAAGAAAGGTTTGGGTTTATTTGCTTAAAAATAAATCAGATGCTTTAAATAAATTTATGGTGTGGAAAAAATTGTTGGAGACTCAAACGGGTAGGGTAGTTAAGGCTTTACGAACCGATAATGGCTTAGAATTTTGTAATAAGGATTTTGATAAATTTTGTGAGTTAAATGGCATTCTAAGGGATAGAACGGTTGTAAAAACACCTCAGGAAAATGGAGTTGTTGAGAGGATGAATAGAACCCTTATGGAAAAGGTTAGGTGCATGTTAATTGGGTCCAGCTTACCAAAATATTTTTGGGGAGAAGCTGTGTCTACAGCTGCATACTTGGTTAATAGATCACCCTCTAGGGCTTTAGACTTAAAGACTCCCATGGAGATGTGGAGTGGAAAACCCCCTGAGTTGAGCAAACTTAGGACTTTTGAGTGTGCTGCATATACACATCAAAAGGATGATACACTTAACCCAAGGTCTAGAAAATGTGTGTTTCTAGGGTATGGTGATGGGGTTAAGGGGTATAGGTTGTGGTCCTTAGCATCAAAAGGAATGAAACTCCTAATAAGTAGGGATGTTATTTTTAATGAATTGTTATTTCCATACTTGGAGAAAACTAACCCTGCAGGGGATAGTGAGCAAACTAGTCCAGAATTTGTGGAGCATCGCATGAAGGAGAATTTGGTTCAGGTAGAGCAAGGAAGGTAAGAGGGTTCGAACCAGGTAAAGCCCATTGATGAAGGCCAAGCTCAAGAAACCCAAGAGAAGGCTGAACTGGAAGGGTTTGATGTAGTAAGTCAGAATGACTACCAACACACAAGAGACCAGGAAAGGAGGGTGGTTAGACCACCTTGGAGATATGGTTTTGCGGATGGTAATGTAGCAGCTCCTTGGACAGAAGGAGGGATGGTTAAACCAAAAACTTACATGGATGCCATGGAGTGTAAGGATTCATCAAAATGGCAGCTAGATATGGAGGAAGAAATGGATTCTTTGAAGAAGAACAACTTTTGGGTATTGGTGCCCAAACCAGAAAAACAGAGAGTTGTGGATTGTAGATGGATCTACAAGATCAAAGAAGAGAACACTCCAGGGGATGAAGTCCGGTATAAAGCTAGGCTGGTGGCGAAGGGGTTCACATAAAAGGAAGGCATAGACTTCACCGAAATCTTCTCACCAGTTGTGAAATATAAGACAATCAGGTTAGTGTTAGCATTGGTGGTCCAATTCAATTGGAAAATTGAGCAAATGGATGTGAAGACAGCATTCTTACATGGAGAGTTTGATGAGACCATCTACATGAGGCAACCCGGAGGCTATGAGGAAGGAAGGCAGGGAGAGTTGGTGTGCAAATTGAAGAAATCTCTCTATGGCCTTAAACAATCACCTCGGCAATAAAATAAGAGGTTTGATTCCTTTGTGATCAGCTTGAGTTTTATGAGGAGCTGCTATGATTCGTGCTTGTACTACAAGGGGCAGAAGGTTGAGGAAATGGTGATCATCCTCATCTATGTTGATGATATGTTGCTGGTTGGGAGCAGCATGGAAAGAATAAGAAAATTGAAGGCTCAACTTAGTGAGGAGCTTGAGATGAAGGATCTTGGCCATGTATAGAAGATCCTTGGGATGTGTATCATCCGGGAAAGGGAGAGAAACAGATTGAAGATCTCTCAAACTTCCTACATAGAGAAGATGATACTAAGTTCTCTATAGAAGATAGTAAACCAGTGAAGGTTCCCCTTGCTGGTCATTTCAAGTTCTCCAGCAATCAATGTCCAAGATTGAATGAAGAGAAGAAGAAAATGGAAAAGGTCCCCTACTCTAGTGCGGTTAGTTCTGTAATGTTCACCGTGGTAAGCACTAGACCTAACATTGCTCATACAATAAGTGTTCTCAATAGGTTTATGAGTAACTCCGGAAAGGAGCATTGGCTTAGGATGAAGTGGTTGCTGAGGTACTTGAAGGGAAGCCCAGAAGTGGGGCTGATTTATGAGAAGAGGGGTAAGTCCATCTGTCTTGAGGATTATGCGGATTCGGACTATGGAGCAGACCGGGATAAAAAGAGATTGATTACTTCCTACTTCTTCAACTTAAACAGATATTGTGTAAGTTGGAAGGCTCAGTTGCTGCCTGTGGTAGCACTCTCAACAACCGAGGCTGAGTACATAGCGGCTACCGAAGCCATCAAGGAGGCTATGTGGCACAAAGGGTTTCTGGAAGAGTTGAAGGTACTAGAGGGGCAGGTTGTGGTGTATTCAAATAGCCATAGTGTATTTCATTTTGCAAGAATTCGGTGTTCCATGAGAGGACAAAGCACATGGATGTTCGGTACCATTTTATTCGGGAAAATGTTACGAAAGGATGCATCCATGTGGACAAGGTAGCCACGGAAGAAAACCCTGCGAATTTAGGTACTAAAGTTCTACCTCTAAGCAAGTTCAATCATTGCCTTGGACTTTTTAGGATTGGAGTTGGTTGATATGATGACTCAAGATGAGTTTGGATACTAAGTTCTCTACACAATGGGTTTGGTTTAAATGTTTAGACAAAGGTAGAGATTGTTGGAGTTTGTCTAAGATTTAAACGAAAAAATAAAGGAAGAAAAATTAGCATGTTCAGCAAGGGGTGCACACTAGTGTGCACCGTGGCCCAGCCTTGTCTAGGCCATGATGCCCAGCAAGGAGGAGTGTTGGAAGAAGGAGCAAGCCACGGTGCTGCCTTCCCCAGGCCGCGGCGTCCAGAGGGGCAGCAAGTGTGCCCAGCTTCAGGTCGCAGAATGCCCTGTTCTAGGCCGCAGCGCTAGGCACACTGATGCACACATATTTCAGCCTTTAGTTGAGTTCGTGAGACATGCTTAAAATGTATAGGATCACTAAGAATTGATGGAGGGCCATGGTTAATTAGTCATCAAGATCTAAGGGTGGAGAATGACACTCAAGATTGAACAAGAAGTTGGTGCACTATATAAAGGGTAACCTAGCTTCAATCCCTAACAACTAGAGACACAATTGTGAATACAAGTGATCATCATACAAGAGAGTTAAAGTGCAAGTGTGAGAGTTCAAAGACACAACACACAAAGAGGCACTAGAATAGATCTCAAAAGAAAGGCTAGTTGTAAAGAGAGAAGTAGTATAGATTGTGGGTAGAGTGCTTTTGTAATAGTTCTATCACTTTCTTTCTTCTCTTCTTGGTTCTTCAAGATCGTAGGTTTCTTGGAGAGGGTTGCTGTATTTTGTAAAGAACTCCATTGATAAGATAGTGCAGAGAGCTCGAATGAGCTCACGGGGACGTAAGCACATTGCAGAACCTCGATAACAAATCGCTTGTGTTCTTTTCTTTCTTGCTTTCGTTTGCTGTTTCATTTCATTACAATTCATTCTAGACTTGGGTGTTTGGGGATCATCACCTGGGCATTCTTGTGAGGTGATTTCTAACAAGCTTCTATCAATGTCATGCCATATTCTATATATGCTTATTTGAAACTTGGACCTTTGAATAAAATTGATGTTGTGATTCAATTGACTGATAGACCTAATGCCTATCATAAGGGTGTAGTTGAGGATGTTTTTATGCAAGTTAATGATTTGGTTTTCCCCGCTGATTTCTATGTGCTTGATATGGAGGATAGTGATCAAACTACTCCTATTTTGTTAGGAAGACCATTCTTAAAGACATCCTAGACTAAGATAGATGTTCATAGTGGCACACTTACCATCGAATTTGATGGTGAAATTGTTAAGTTTAATATTTATGATGCAATGAAATATCCTGGTGATGATAATCCTGTTTATTCTATTGAAATGTTTAATTCTTTAGCACAGGAAGTTTTTGAACTTGATGGAAACAATGGATTGGAAGTTGCCATTAGTAAGCATCTTGAGAAAGAGAATGAGGAGTTAGCCTTGAGTATTGATTTGCAAGAAACTATTACAGCGTTGAATGATTTTTTGAAGTTACAGCAGTCAGGTAACATCCCTTATATTACGTTATCAGTTTCTAACAAGAGACCTTTACCCTCTATTTTGCAAGCCCCTATTCCAGATTTGAAGCCTCTCCCCGGTCACCTCAAATACGTATTCCTTGGAGACGGAAGAACGTTACCAGTGATCATCTCTAGTAAACTTAGTGCACCGCATGAAGAAAAGCTTGTGCAGGTCCTTAAGGAGCATAAGACAGCTATTGGTTAGACAATTATGAATATTAAAGGAATTAGCCCGTCTACATGCATGCATTGTATCTTACTTGAAGAAAGAAGCATTGAGTCGAGCTGACAACAATAAACAAAGGTGCTGCTTGGGAGGCAACCCAAAGGGGAGTTCATTTTTTTTTCTTCTTATTTTCACATTTATATTTTGGTTATTTTTTCCTTTTCATTGCATTTCACCTTACATTGGGGACAATGTAAGTTTTAAGTGTAGGGGAGGGTATTTAGGTTGTGTTTTAAATTTTCTTTTTTTATAAAAAAAAAGAGTTTGCTTTTTGTTTTCGTGATTTTCAACGATTTTTGTTTGTGTATGTCATGAGCAAGATTCAATTAATTTTGAAAAAATCATAACATGATTGAATAAGTAATTTTCCAACTTAGAATTAATTTAGTCTAGTTATTTTCCTTGAGAATTGTAGCGACTATATTTAGTAGACAAAAGCTGGTGAGATTTTGAGCCTTTAGACTAACACATCCTTATTAGTCTCACTTTTTCTTTCATGTGAGATATTCTTCCATGGATTTGTTTCTCTAGAACTTGTCTTGATTCTCTTCGAGGTCATATTGACACATGCATGCATGAACATGATTAAGGCCCTCTTTGTTATAAGCTACATAAACCAAATAGCCTACCTTGTAATTAATTTTTTCCCCTTTGTTGAATCCCTTTGAGCTTTATTAGTTTTTTTTATTGTGAACCCACATTACAAGCTTTAAACTCGAAAGACAATGCCTTTACCCAAGCCGTAGAGCTAATGGAGCATTGTTCATCATTATGATATGTATGGGTGTGCAAGAAATAAGTGTGGGGGTGTCTGGATTTGTGGTATGGCTATGACTGGTGAAATGGAACATGTTTTCATTCTCAATTCATGAGTTCCATTGTTGATGTTTTTATTGTTCAAAAAAAAAAAAGGAAGTGATGAAGCAAATTGCTATTAATGTTACAAACTGTCCATGTTCATAATTCCTCCTAAAATTCCAAGAAAGGGGTATGTTTATACGTGATATATACAATGGTGGAAACTGTTGCAAAGGATTGTTCCCTGCTGCAAACGAAAAGTGTTCTTCTGAACAATCTCTTTTTTAATGCAGGAGTTTTACATGGTTTAAATGCTTTAAAGCCAAATCGAAGAAGCTGTTGAATTGAGTGATTGGTTTTACATGTCTTATATGTTCAAGCTTGAGTAAATTATTTTTTGCTCCACTAGTTTCGATGGCTTTTGAGCTACATTCCCAAATATTTCCCACCTTGATCCCAAACCCCGTTACAACCCTTGAAAAGTTCTTATGATTCATGTTATGCATGTGATCCTAGTGGTGGAGAATGAGAAGATATGCAAGCCTATGGTAAATCATTTTCATTGGAATGAATTTGAGCGAAACCAATACCCTTCAAACACATGAGAGTCAAGTGTTTATTTCCGTGAGGGTCTACATATTTAGTTTACTCCATCTTCGAGTAAAAATGCTTACTAAGTAATTGTAAGTTGTTTAAGAATGTTTGTTCATGATATGTTATGAGTTTTGAAGAGCTTAGTTGTTCTTTGTTGATGGCGTTGCAACCTTGGTGTTTTTGGGAAAGTGAATTTGAGTTTTGCCCGAGGACGAGCAAAAGTTAAGTGTGGGGGAATTTGAATACAAAGTGTCATATTTTTCTCCCTTAATATTTAGGATGCAAATGGAGGCGTTAAGTGCAAAACAAAACTAATTAGGCGATTTTGGACAGTTTTGACATCGCTTCGTAATTTGGGAATAACTCTCTCATCTAAGCTCCGATTGAGATGATTCAAGAACGGAAGGCCAAGAAGAAGCTCTACAACTTTCATGTTTTGAGTTTTGACAGATACTAGCTGAATAAGGTCGAAACTGGGTTTGGAGTTGCTGCACCTGCACTGTTGCAGTTCTGGAAAATCCCTTAGCCTACAATTCTAATATGTTGATTTGACGCGGTTTATTTTCAGAAGTTTCCAGATCTGGTGCATGAAAATTCATGCTAAAACACCAGTTTCCTAGTTATATTAGGACTTTATTTTATTTCTAATATTTTCCTTAAATTAGTCAAATTTGGATATTGCCATTTTAGGATAATATTTAGAATATTTTTAGGAGACCTTGTAGGTTTCCAATACTAAAAATAACGTTTATAAGAGGGGAGAAATCATCAGACTTTAGGGACACCTCTCTCTCCCCTCTTCTCTAACTTCTCCTTTGAGTTTTCATCATGGCCCTGCGTGGCTAAACTTTTATAATTGGTCGAAGGAAACAGAAGCCTCGGAATCAATAAAACTGTGAGATCTAATATGTTTTTATTGTTCAATTTATGCTTTGAGTTTCGGATGTTTTTCTGTCCCTATTTTCATGATTGTCTCGTTTAATTACTAGGAGGCCTACTAGTTTATTATTCGTTGCAATCTACTGCTAGGTTAGATATCAAATCCGTAGTTGTTTGATCCCTCTAATTTGTGAAGCAACTAAGATTTAATGATTTGATGCGTCAAAAATTATTAGATCTTAGGGAGAATGCTCAACTAAATTAAATGCAACCCCGTGTGCTTGTGTTGTTTAGCTTCATCGATCTCTCTAATTCTTAAGACTGCTATTAAATTAAACCTTTAGCGCTTGTCTTGGGTTGTTTAGTAGTTAGGGTTAATTAGATCACCTATTTTCTAATTAACTGCGACTAAGGAGAGATAGGAAAATAATTCCAACGGTGAATATTCAAAGTGTGAATTGACATATACTTGCATCAATGATCAGTTGTAAAATTCAAATGGTGGATGTTGACTTAGAACAAGGTTTGTTCTTTTACTTGATTTCGATACTTCAATTTGAAATGTTCATTAGTTGTTTTTCTAAAAATTGTTTTCGTTATACTCAAATCCCCCCCATCCTTGTTCACATAGCATAAAACTAGGCTAGATACTCTCCGTGGAAATGATCCTTACTCACACTACTACATGTATTTTTAGGAGTATAGGTTTTATTTTTGGTTGCCTTTGACAGTACACCAGTCACAATGTGTGACTCCCACGATGTTGCCACGTGGTTGAGTATGTGAATGAGAAGCATTTGTGTGCCCACGGCTTCTTTGAAGAAATCATGTATGCCTTGTGATACAGTCTACCTCGTGAGGACTCCTATGGCTTGCCTCTCCCCATAGTTGAGTTTGATTTGGTTTTTCGTATTGATCTTTTGACCCTTGGTTCCATTCAAGTGGGGTTTGGTATATAACTCACACGTGAGGAGGAGATTTGTTAGGTTAGTCGCATGTGAGTTATCCCATATCAAAAAGAAATAAAAAAATTAAGAGTGTGTTATATACATGGTTTGGGCCCAAGACTCATAAGCTTAAGCTTTTGTGTCATATTGGTTCCCATCTAAGTATATCATAACCATGTTCATGTGATCTCCCGCCGTGTGAAGCACTTCTGAGCTTAACAAGACTTTCCATCCAATTTGTTGTAACAAGATCGATAAAGATAACAAAAATATAGTAAAATAATAATCAAAACAATTAAACAAAATAAAAGATACAAGATTTATATGGTTCGACTGGTTAAGCCTACGTCCACGGGCAAGTGTAGAGAAATTCACTATCAAATACGAAGATTACAAAAGTCATTTATTGTAATGACCCATCCCGGGTTGGCCACCCTCGAGACGGTGTTGTCACATTTTGAAAATCTCAACACGACATATATATGCAACAATAAAAATATACCAACTGCAATTATTTATATCAATCCTCAACCCTCGGCAGGGGATATACATCATTTAGATCTTGACTTAAACATTATATACAACGTAATATGCATGACTATTTACAAATAAATTTTTATTTTTATTTTTTGTTTTCCATTAGTCAAAGGATGTGAATCACGTGGCTTACAGATAATGACTTTGTCTGAATCTCAACTCACCAAACTATATGTTCTGCCTGCTACCTTGAATCATTATACAACGAGGAGCGAGCTTCACAAGCTCAGTGAATTAAACTTACTAGAAATATTCAATTTTTATAAGTAGTCTTCCAATATTCATTTATCTATATCTTATATATTTTGATAATAACATTCTATTATCACTAATATCAAATCCTCATCATTTATAAATCTCTTCTTTTCATATAGTTAATCATCATCTTGAGATTATCAATTCTATCTTATAATTACCTTATTATAAGATTCACAGCATATAATCAATCACCCAGTTAATTCTCATCATTTTATATTTTTGTATTTCTTCTCAACATAATTGTCTCTCTGTGTGACTCATTCATCTATCAATAAATTTACAATCATGAATAGTACTTTAGCATCTCAAGTAATAACAATCAATATTTAAGTAAATGCAATGCATGAATTTAAATATTATTATTATTGGGAACGTTTTCCCACATGTCAACATGTTTTTATCTTAAATTGGTTGCCTTCCTGGTTCTTTCATTCTCATTTAGACCGGTTGCCTTCCCAGTTCTTTTATTCTCATTTAGACTGGCTGCCCTCCCGGTTATTTTATTTACAGCATATACCGGCTGCCCTCCTGGTTATTTTATTTTCATTTAAACTGGCTCCCTTCTCGATTCTTTTATTTCATTTAGACTAGCTGCCTTTCCGGTTCTTTTATTTCATGCATATGCATATGAATAATGATATGAAATATGCATATGAATAGTAATATAGAAACAAGCATGTCTTTAAACATTCAAATTAACTATCCTGGTTATTCTCAAATTATTATTTGAAAAATTCCACTAAATTCCTCTCCTCATAAATCATATCAAATCATCAACCATAGCTCATCAAGATCCACTAAATTTCTCCCCTCATAAATCATGTCAAATCATCAACCATAGCTCATCAAGAATCTCACTTATCACCTTTATTATTAAATCGACTCATTATTTCAATAATATTATTTCTCATAAAATAATTCTCTAAACATCCACTATTCCTGTCATACCTATCAACCAACTTTCATCTATCACCAAATCATAAGTTAATGATTTATTCAAATACTATCAGTATATATTTCATATTTATCTTGATTACTTAAAGTAAATCTAATTCACCATGTAGCACTTAGAGCTACTCCTGGATCACCTCCTTGCATTTCCTGCTCTTTTCAGCAATTTCACCTGATTGCTGATCGTCAACACCTGACATAATATTTATATTAAAATTTATAATTTATTCTTCAATTCTTCCATAATTCATAACCTTTGAAAATTACCACATTGATTTTCGAGAAATTTTGATTACACCCAAAACATAACGCGGTAATTGTAGTACAGCTTTGGGGTGTCGATTCCACAGAGAAACAAACTAATTACACAAGAAGGTGTAAACCTCAACAGAAACGATAAAAGTTAAAGTGATAAAATCTGAATTGTTGATTGTGTAAATAATTGATGGATAATAAATAAACAACAAGGCTCCGGAAATCCTCCCTAAGTTCGTTGCCCTAATCCTAACTTGATTCAGTTGTTTTTATCTCGATTGCAAGTTTCACATCCTAAACAGACAATCGGAAAAAATCCAATTAAAGCGCATATATAAACCCTAATGTAATTGATATGAATTATTCTTTACTTTCAAGCACACATGACCTAACTTATAAATTATCAAGAGACGACAATATATCTAAATGACAATACCATAGCAATGGACAAATCTATAAAAGAGATCTATCGGACTCAATCACACCGAAACAAATACACATAAGAAGAACATGACTAGACTTACATGGAAAAGAAGCATGCAATCATCGAACTAATAAGAAATCTACTAATTAAATTAAAGAATAAAACATAACAATGTTTAATGAAAATAATACCAAACTACAACAGAATCAAATAAAGGAAAATAAGAACAACTACACCTAGGGATTCATCCTTTCGCCTTTCTTGGAGACTAGCTGGCCATGGAGCTCATGCTTCCTTGAGTTGCCTTCGGTCTCTCAACGATCATCTCCTCCTTGGTAGCGAAACTTTTGGCGATTCATAAGCTTGCCCTCCAAAAGTATACTTCATATTCCTCCTAAAGGCCCTCTGGATTGCTCCTAAAGGCCCTCTGGATTCACTCTCTGATGATTTCAGATGAGCTCTGATTGATGCCTAAAGCTGAAGTGGAGTGGGTCTTATATAGGCAAACTCTCGGAGTGCTATGTGTTTTCTAACCGATGTGGGATACTACCCGAGTGCGCTCGATTGCAGATTTGTGCGCTCGATCACAGTTGCGCTGCAGAGCACTTCTTGGTCGATGTGGGATGTGAGCTCGATCGCACTGCTTGTGCGCACAATCGCAGTACAGGCAGCTGTCCATCTTATCCTTCCAGAAGCATGGGATCTTGGCCTTTTAAGCAATGATCGCTTCTTTTTCTCTTTTAAACTCAAAGCACCTAAAAATTGCACTGAAATAAGTCAGTGGTCCAATAATATTACTTTAGAGTTATTAACACATAAAAGCGCAATAAAGACCGAAATCAATCCTAAAATGCTAATAATTAACCACTGTTGATAAGCATTTTATGACTCTCATCACAACCCCCAACTAGCTTATTGCTAGTCCCTAGTAATTCAAGTGAAAACAAGAGATGAATTCTACGGTGGGAATCAAAGTAAATGAAAAGCAATATTAGTGTTAACCAAGAGTAATTCACATTTTGTCTCAAAAATTGCACATAACGCACGGCACAAAGAATCATTAAATTTCACCCAAATCCAAAAGTAATCCATACATCAATCTTAAAATCGTTATTGACTCTTAACATCCATCTTATCACAAACCATTAATCTGAATACCCGGATGATTTTATGCATAACATTCATGAATACAAGTCTTGGCCTCTAAAACATGATAAATTTCGTGACATCAATCACAAAAACAAGCTCCATATGCTTACATTTCAAACCACTCTCCACTATTGTAGAAAAATCACACTACATTGGATCAATAGGTCTTTAATAAGCTTGTAACATTAGGCTAAGGTAAAGGTTAAGAAAGAACGAGAAGGATTCAATAAGTAAAAGAACTTAATCTCTTAGTTTTGAACACAATTCTTTAAGAACTGGACAATCTTACTTCAACACCCAACTTTTTCGACCATTTTTCATTTTTTTTTTCAAAATCACCACTTTTCTTTTCTTTTCTTCTTTCTTTGCCGTAATTCACTTTTCTTTTGTATTTTGGCCTAAGACCATTCAACTCCTTTTTCATTTTTATTTTCTTTTACATAACCCCTAACTAATCTCCTTTAATGTACTTGGGTTATGGTAGTGATATTTTCTCATATTTCCATCCTTACTCCTTTTAAGTGCTTCTCAACAAATGTGTATAGCTGAGTTCTTTTAAGAGAAAGGTAAGGATAAAATATTCTATTTAGGCTCATAAAGGTGAGTAAACGGGCTATTGAAAGAAACAAAGCTCACTTCTTTTTCAAGAAAAGGCTCAAATAGGTGACTAGTGATAAATATAGCAATGGTAGGTTTAACAGGCTCAAACGGTTCAAAAATGGCCTATATCATGTCCTAAGTAATGTGCATTTTAGGAATTTGCCTCAAGTGATTATCAAATAAGTTCTAGAGCTTGTCGAGACCGCAAAAGTATTCACAAAGTAATCACACATAAAACTTCTCTAAATGTTTTAGACTAATCATATAATCTTACCGCAAACTAGAGTCTCAAACCAAATAAAGATTGATACTTAAATTATTTTCAAACTGAAGCAAGATTTAATTTCTTCTAAATGCTATATGCTATCTCAATTAAAATCATATCATTGACATGTGAATAAACTCTAAGGCTAACACCAAGCATGCTAAAAGCAAACAAAAAGAGGAAAATGACACCAAGCAGTTCAATGGAAAAAGAAAAAAATGTATGGAAATAAAGAATATGGAAACAAAGAGATACGTTTCCTCCACCCCCGACTTAAAAATTACATTGACCTCAATGTAAAAGAAAGAGCAAAGGAGACTCCTCTTGTAGCCAAAGGTGCACAACAGCTAAAAATTGTGCTCCACCATTTAGACTACTTCGTATATTTTTCCTTGAAAAGGAAATACTAAGTTAATACTGGAAAACAGAAAAAAAAAATGCAAATAATAAACAAGAAAGAAAAACAATAATAGTAAAAGGATATGTTGTGGGGTGCCTCCCATGAGCACTAAGTTTTACATCTTCAGCCAGACACTCTTATTCCCTCCTAGAAAAACATAGGTTGAATGCACCCGCCACTGCTTCATTGCTAAATTTGGTACTTGTATGTTTTTTAGAGGCCTCAAGAATGTCATCAGTAACACCCACAAATTCTGGCTCGATATATACTCTTGTGAAGCCATGAGTGAGGGTGGACTCCAGTGGATTAAGGTGCTAGGCCTTTTCCATGAATAAGTCCATCATGTATGCTTGGTGGCTTTCGTCCACATCCTCTGATTTTTTCGTTGTTGGGATGTGTAATAACTTACCACTTACTGTCTCAATGGCATTCACCTCTTTCACATTCTATTGCACCAGGTGCTGACCATGAGATGTGGATTGAGCTTGAGAAGGGAACTTACCTCGCTCAGTCACACTCAAGTAGCTCATTAACTTGGACACTTGACTCTTTATCTCTTTATATTCTTCAACAACCTGCACAATTAAATATTCAAGCCTTTGATTAGTCTTCCCATGTGCTTCAATAAAAGCATGTAAAGTGTCTTCTAAAGAACTTCTAGAAGACACCAGTGCATGGTATGGTTCAACATATGGTGCAGGTGGTTATGCAAGCTGCTGGTGTTCAGATTTCCAGCTGAAATTGGGGTGATTTCACCATCCCGGATTATAAGTATCAGAGAAGGGTATCAAAGGCTTCTTGTACATGCCTTAGGCATTACATTGTTCCTTATATATCCCTCTAATCTCAGCAAATGTGGGACACTCTTGGGCGAGATGATCTATCCCACCACACACAAAACATGGTTCAAAAGATTTTGCATGATTAACCACGTGTGTTGGCTTTAAGCTCTTAGTCTTTAATACCTCTAGTTCCCTAGTGAGCATCTCGACCTTGGCCTTAAGGTTATCCTCTTCCCTAAGATGGTAAATTCCACCACCATTTGGGTTCCCTATAGGTCGTGACCTATTTGTGCTTTCAGTAGCACTAGGTCCAGTCCAAGTGTGAGCTTTTTCAGTAAGTTCATTGAGGTACTCTATGGCCTCATCAGGATCTTTCTCCAAAAATTCACCATACACATCATCTCTATGAATTGGCGCTCTTTATATGTAAGTCTCTCATAAAAATAGCTCACCAAGTGCCAACTCTCATACCCATGGTGAGGGCACATACTCAATAACTCCTTAAATCTCTCCTAAGACTGATATAATGTCTCACTATCCTTTTGTGTAAAGGTGGAGATTTGCTTTTTCAAAGCGTTGGTCTTATGTTAGGGAAAGTATTTGTTAAAGAAAGCCCGAGTCATCTTAGTCCATGACCCAATAGATCGTGGTCTTAGTGAGTGTAGCCCACTCTTAGCTCTATTCTTCAAAGCGAAAGGAAAGAACTTAAGCCTCACAATGTCATCGGTTTCATCTTGACTATGAAAAGTTGTGACTACTTCCTCAAACTCTCTAATGTGCACATATGGGTTTTCATTATCCAAGCCATGAAATGTAGGGAGTAATTGAATCATCCCTGGTTTAAGATCTAATTGGCGAGTATTGGCTGGAAACATGATGCATGATGGTGTGGCTGTGCGTGTAGGGTGGAGGTAATCCTGAAGTATCCTAGCAACATTCTCATTAGGGTTATCGGCCATGTTAACAAAATCCTCTAAATTCTCTGATGAGGGTGCACTATGGTTTGATCTAGGTGAGGTTTCAATATCAGACGTGGAAGGAGAGGGTAATTCTAGTTCGGGTCTTCTAATGAATCTACCTCCCAAATCTCTCGGTCTAAGCATGCACCAAATGAATCAGAGAGGAAATAAATAAAACAGAATAATAATAAATAAAAAAATCAGAAATCAAAACTTAGAAAAAATAACAATAATAAATAAAAATATTATAAAAAGAAAGAAGGGAAAAATAAAAAAATAATGCAGCAATCTAAAAGAAGGAACGAAGTTACCGCCTTTACAACTGATGAAAAAACTATTTACAATTCTTCTACCGTCATGTCAAAAGTTGACAATCTTCCTTGTACTTAAGCACGTTTCCCTGGCAACGGCGCCAAAATTTGATTACGCCCAAAACATAACGCAGTAATTGTAGTACAGCTTTGGAGTGTCGATTCCACAGGGAAACAAACTAATTACACAAAAAGGTGTAAACCTCAACACAAACGATAAAATTTAAAGTGATAAAATCTGAATTGTTGATTGTGTAAATAATTGATGGATAATAAATAAACAACAAGGCTCCGAAAATCCTCTTTAAGTTCGTTGCCCTAATCCTAACTTGATTCAGTTGTTTTTATCTCGATTGCAAGTTTCACATCCTAAACAGACAATCGAAAAATATTCAACTAAAGTGCATGTATAAACCCTAATGTAATTGATATGAATTATTCTTTACTTTCAAGCACACATGACCTAACTTATAAATTATCAAGAGACGACAATATATCTAAATGACAATACCATAGCAATGGACAAATCTATAAAAGAGATCTATCGGACTCAATCACACCGAAACAAATACACATAAGAAGAGCATGACTAGACTTACATGGAAAAGAAGCATGCAATCATCGAACTAATAAGAAATCTACTAATTAAATTAAAGAATAAAACATAACAATGTTTAATGAAAATAATACCAAACTACAACAGAATCAAATAAAGGAAAATAAGAACAACTACACCTAGGGATTCATCCTTTCGCCTTTCTTGGAGACTAGCTGGCCATGGAGCTCATGCTTCCTTGAGTTGCCTTCGGTCTCTCAACGATCATCTCCTCCTTGGTAGCGAAACTTTTGGCAATTCATAAGCTTGCCCTCCAAAAGTATACTTCATATTCCTCCTAAAGGCCCTCTGGATTCACTCTCTGATGATTTCATATGAGCTCCGATTGATGCCTAAAGCTGAAGTGGACTGGGTCTTATATAGACAAACTCCCGGAGTGCTATGTGTTTTCTAACTGATGTGGGTTGCTGCCCGAGTGCGCTCGATCGCAGCCTTAGTGTGCTCGATCGCAGATTTGTGCACTCGATCGCAGTTGCGCTGCAGAGTACTTCTTGGTCGATGTGGGATATGCACTCGATTGCATTACTTGTGCACTCGATCGCAGTATAGGCAGCAGTCCATCTTGTCCTTCCAGAAGCATGGGATCTTGGCCTTTTTAAGCAACGATCGCTTCTTTTTCTCTTTTAAACTCAAAGCACCTGAAAATTGCACTGAAATAAGTCAGTGGTCCAATAATATTACTTTAGAGTTATTAACACATAAAATCGTAAAAAAGACCGAGATCAATCCTAAAATGCTAACAATTAGCCACTGTTGAGAAGTATTTTATGACTCTTATCAAATTTCATGTATGCTAAATTTAAAAAATAAAATTCATGTTATTATGTTTTATTTTTCTGAGAGCTTCCTATGACTCTTTGTAAAATTATCCCATAAACTCCTTCAAAATTTTACTCTTTAACTTTTCTTTCAGTCCCCAAATGTTTAAAGAAATAGAGTAGTTTGAATTGAAGAAAGAAGAAAACCAAACAGGATTTTGGATCGAACTGAAATGCAAGACATCTCAACAAATCTCCACATTGACTTATATTCCCAGACCACACAACTAAAATGAATCATCTTTGCTGCTCTCTCCATAAATGCCTCTCAAGGCCATCAATCAAACACTACAAACACCAATTAAGTCCAACTAATGGTTGAACTTGTTAACCGGAACTGGCATAGTTAACATATCAGATGGATTCTCTGCAGTAGCAACTTTCTTCACTATAATGACTCTCTGAGAAAAATATCTCAAAGAAAATGACACCTAACATTAATGTGTTTGATTCTCTAATGATACATATAATCTTTAGTCAAATTTATAGCACTTTGGTTGTCATAGAACACATTGGAAACCTTTTGCTGCAAGCCAAGATCACCAACAAAACCTCTCAACCAAATAACTTCCTTTACTGCTTTTGTTGCTGCCATATACTCTACCTCAGTTGTAGACAAAGCAACTGTCAACTATAAAATTACTCTATGACTAATAGCCCGACCTAAGAGAGTGAAAAGATAGTCAGCCAAGGATCTTCTTCTATCTTGGTCACCAGTATAATATGAATCCACATAACTAATAACTAATAACAAAAGAATCTGAGCCACTGCCTCTATAAAAGACTAAATCTACATCAATAGTGCATTCAAGATACCAAAGTATCTACTTTATAGCTTGCCAATAAACCTTTCCTGGATGGGCCAGATGCTCACAACACTTACTGCTTGTGAAATATCGAGATGGGTGCATACCATAGCATACATAATACTCCCAACAGCACTAGAATATGGAACATATGACATGTGCTCCTCTTCCTTCTCACTCTGAGGTGACTATGAAGCTAACAGCCTGAAATGTGATGTAAGTGGAGTACTCACTGGTTTGCAATAGCGAATACCAAAACATTCAAGCGCCTCAATGTACCTCTTCTATGATAAGTACAACTTTTATGCTTTCCAATCTTTGTGAATCTCAATCCCAAAAATCTTATTCGCAACACTTAAGTCTTTAATCTCAAATTCCTCACTAAGTGTCTTTTTTAAACTATCAATCTCATATATGCTTTTAATAGCAATAAGTATATCATCCACATAAATAAATAAAAGAACCATCTGACAATTGTCTATGGTATACAAAACTATCTTAATTACTCTTAGCGTAACCATAACCAAGCATGAAACTGTCAAACCTCTTCTACCATTCTCTAGGGAACTGTTTTAAACCATACAAAGAATTTCTCAGCTTACAAACATGATCTTCTTTACCCTTGATAAGGATTCATAATATCTATATGTTTGTTATATTTCCTCATGTTTTAATGGTTATAAATGCTTAAATCTTGGATTCTGATTATGTTTCATATTTTATGGAGTAGAATGAAGAGTTAAATCAAATTGAATCCAAAATCAAGAAATTTGTGAAGAAAAGTCGAAGCTCAAAGCTGCAACGCTGGTTCAAGGGCGCTGCAGTGCTGGAATAGCATTGGAATGGCAAGATTTATGAAGATTGGACAGCAACTTGGAGCTGCGGCACTAGGAAGTTGGTGTTACAGCGCTGGAATTTGCGAAAGATACGAAGATTGGACAGAAACCTAGCGCTGCAGCCACGGGAAGTTAGCGCTGCAGCGCCAGTTGGTGGATTCATAATATTATAAATGGAACCCTAGCCGAACGAAAAAGGAGATCTCGGATAGAAGGCGCGGCTGTTGAACAGAAAATTCCTCTTCTCTTTTCTTTAGGTTTTCTTTTAATTATGAGTAGCTAAATACTTTTCTTCTGGCTGAAGGATAATTGAAGTTTTGGTTCTTCAAGAATTATGAGATCTAAATAATTTTCATTGCTCTTTTATTTCTTCTCTATTTATATATCTTCTGTGTTTATTAAATATTATTGTCTTGGTTGATTGATGCAAAGGGCCCGTTGTTCAATTATCAAGTCAATAAATTGCCATTTAGAACTTTAAATCCGTAATTGTTTAATTGTTTTGATATTAGTGGTAAAATAACAAAGTTGATTATAGAGAGATTTTTTATTTATGTTATGGAGATATATAACATAGTCTAAATGAATCGAGCTTGTGTATTTGTTGGCTAGAATTGGTAATCTCTCTAATTATTAATGTTTTCGATAGATTAAATCCTAAGAGCTTGTTTAGGGTTGTTTATTAACAAGGAAAGCAATCAAAGAGCTTTTTTTGGTTATCGAGAAAGCAAGGAGAGATAGGTTGTTAGAGCTTGTTAACAACCATAACCAATTTAGTGAAGAATAAAAGATTTTATCCTTGTATCTGTGATCAATTCTCTGAACCAATTCTAAAATTCTACATTTGGTTGGATATTTGCCTGATATTGATTTCTCCTTAGTTTTTAGTTGATTATAATTGCTTTCTCTTTTATTTCACTCTGAAATTTCAAGCCCCCTTTTTCTTTGCTTTAATTTTCATTAAAATAAATCTACCCAATCCCTGTGGATACGACCTTACTCATCACTGTTACAATTTGTATTTTTCGAGAGTGAGAATTTTATTATTTGTTGGATTCGACACCCACCAAATTTTTGGCACCTTTGACGGGGATTGGTGTTAATTAGATTTATTTTAATGCTTTGTGACACTAGATATTTGATCTCCATCATGGCCGCTAACTCACAACAATTTGGATTTAGGCAGGACACATCTCTAATAAGGGTGAATGAGGTAAGTATATCTTCCATTGCAAATCAAATATCCAATCTAACTTCTATTGTTCAACAGTTAGTTGTAGGAAATATGCAACAAGTGAAAGCTTGTGGGATTTGTGCTACCATCGGTCATCCAACTGACATGTGCCCTACAATTCAAGATGATTCCTATGAGCATGCCAATGCAGCTGGAGGATTTCCAGGACCACTACAAAGGAAATACGATCCCTATTCAAATACTTACAACCCAGGATGGAGGGATCATCCCAATTTCAGCTATGGAGCAAGACCACAATTCCAACATTTTCAGCATAGACCACCTGTTCCACCACCACAACAAACTTCCACAAGTTCAGGTATGTCTCTAGAAGAAATTGTTAAATCACTTGCAACTATCATGCAGCAATTTCAACAGGAGACAAGAACAAGCATTCAACAATTGGAAAATCAAATGAGTCAACTGGCATCTTCTGTGAACCGATTGGAATCTCAAGGTAAATTGCCCTCACAAACTGTTGTTAATCCAAAACAAAATGCTAGTGCAGTTACCTTGAGAAGTGGGAAGGAGTTGAAGGAACCCAGTAAGGCAGCATGTGGAGAAGAAATTGAAAAAGAAGTAGTTGCTCCTCAACCTCAAACTGACCAGCCTAGAGGACTCAATAGTGAACAACCAAAGGCATTGGTGACAAATCCTCCATTTCCTACTAGATTGACTAAATCCAAGAAAGAAGAGGAAGAGAAGGAAATTCTTGAAAATTTTTGCAAGGTTAAGGTAAATATTCCCTTACTTGATGCAATTAAACAAGTGCCTCGATATGCTAAATTTCTCAAGGAGTTGTGCACCAACAAAAGGAAGTTGAAAGGTAATGAAAAGATAAGTATGGGGGAAAATGTTTCAGCTGTCCTCCAGAAAAAATTACCTCCAAAATGCAAGGACCCAGGAGTCTTGAAGGATGTCTTACTACAAGTTAATGGATTGGTTTTTCCTGCTGATTTTTATGTTCTCGACATAGAAAAGGATCGTGAGGAGAAAACATTAAATGAAGATACTTTAAAGAGATGCATCATGGAATCAGGAACTGCTACCACTGAAGAACTCGTCATCCAAGAAGAAGCAAGGAACTTTGAGTCTGAAATGGGAAAAGAAGTGCCAGGAGAACAAATAATAATAACTGAATTGAAAACTTTACTTGCTCATTTGAAATATGCTTATTTAGAGAAGATGACTCTTCTAATTCAACACTAATGTTATTAAGAAGGCCATTTCTAAAAACATCTAGGACAAAAATTGATCAAAATGGAGCTAAAAGTGAAGTTCAAAGTAAAATCAAATTCATATGTCAAAGACCCTCCCCCACACTTAATCCATACATTGTCCTCAATGTATCAAAAATAGATACTCAAAAACTATAAAAGAACAAGAGTAAGTAGAAAACTCCCCTGAAAAAGTTGAGCATCAACCAAGATATCAGTCACGTTATTGGGGGTGAAGGTGGTGTGAATCCCATGTAAGCAAAGAAAGTTGTCATGTTTCTGTCCAATTTGGCAACTTGGTCTCCGAGTCTCGCAAGCTGATTGCCATGGGCAAGATTTCTTCTGGTTTGTAGCCCAATTCCAGGATTCAAGATTTTCCATAAGGCATGCCCACGGGTTACGAAAATCATCTTCTGCCAAAAAAATTGGAAAGAAAATCAAATGCATTCCAAAAAATGATAAAAAAAAACTAAAAATAATCTAAATAAAAGAAAAAGGAATAAAATAAATAAAACAAGGAAAGTAAGATAAAAAGTTGGGTTGCCTCCCAAAAGCGCCGTTCTTTAACGTCTTTGGCTAGACATTGCCGATTTATGGCTCTTGGAGAATGGTTGTGGACGATTGAGGGTCAAACGTCCCCATGATGTAGTGCTTGAATCTATACCCGTTGACCTTGAACGTCGCCTTGTTTTTCTTGTGTCGTATTTCAACGGTACTAAAAGGTGATACACTTATCACGGTGTATGGTCCAGTCCACCGAGATTTTAGCTTTCCCGGAAATATATGCCTTCTTAGGACTTCCAGCAACCATTCTTCCATTTTACCTGTCAACGAATAAGATATTATAATGGGGAAAATATTTTTCTCTAAATAAGCATATTTCAAATGAGCAAGTAAAGTTTTCAATTCAGTTATTATAACAATTTTTGTGTCATTTTTCAAGAAAATTTTCAAAAATCCAAGTGATACTTTAGTTCTTGTTTGTGATCATTCTCTTATGAATTCTAGATTCTGTCGATGCTTCTCTTAAGTGATCTGGATTATTGTGAATTATTGAGATAAATTTAGGTGTAATAAGGGATTAGCATGAATGGTTGAATTCTTATTTACTACACAGTGATTAATGGCTCTTGATGATTGATTGAATGAAAAGTGTGTGGGATCTAATGCACATGACCTTTTTTGTGCGCTTTTGAGCCAATGAGCATTCATATTATATTATGCTCCATTTTCTTAATTGAGTGATTGTCATACATAGTTGATTTTTCTAGAACTTGCTTTGTTATGCTTGTCAAGAAACTACATTGTTGAATTGGATGCATTGAATTAATAAGGGCATTTAGGTGAAGCCATTTAGCTTTTTTAAAAAGCCTACCTTGATTTTTACTGTAGAAAGCTAATTTTGAACCTTGGCCCTTTTGTTGGAAGTTAACCATGGTATAAGCAATGTCAACCCATTCTTTTGTCGTTTTCCCTCTTTTAAACCTCTAATTGAAGGATCGTACTAGCTTGTTGACAAGAAGCTTCAAATTATCTCTGAAAGGATTGAAAGATGCTGGGAATAAAGTGATTCAAGTTACAAGTGCCTTGAATTGCAAAAAGAAAGAAAAAAAAAAGAAAATAGGCGGCCAGAGAAAAAGAAAAAAAAAACAAAGAAAGAAAGAAAAAGAAAAAAAGAAAAAAAATATAGTCGGCCAAAAAGAGAGAAAAATTGTGCAATTTCAATTGTTTGGAAGTGAATTGATTGAAGAAAACATTTGACGTTATTGAGTTGTGCTTTGTGTGGAGAAGTTGGTATAATTCCTTTGATAAAAGTACCTAAAAATTCATTCTCACCACACCTTACCTAAGCCCCGTTACAACCCATTTAAGACTCTTAAATTCTTTGCATTCAGTTCAATCCCTTGATGTGATATATTAGCAAGCTTATAGTAAAGATCCTCTATGTTTTGACTTGAGAGTTCATTGATACCCTAAACACTTTGAGCGTATTGAGTGAATCCAATGAGAGGGTGTTAGATCCTATTGCATTTTGATTTCGAGAAGATCATTGAGGTGATTGTTCATGGTGTAGTTTATAAGAATTTACACTATGAAATTGTTCATTTCTTATTTGTCTTTAGATTTAAATTTTTAAGGCATGATAATTTGGATTATAGAGGATGAGTAAAGGTAGAAGAAGGAACGATGATGAGAAAAGGTGACGAACTTGAGCTATTGTATGCTTGAGGACAAGCATTGTTTAAATGTGAGGGAATTTGATAAGGATTCATAATATCTATATGTTTGTTATATTTCCTCATGTTTTAATGGTTATAAATGCTTAAATCTTGGATTCTGATTATGTTTCGTATTTTATAGAGTAGATTGAAGAGTTAAATCAAATTGAATCCAAAATCAAGAAATTTGTGAAGAAAAGTCGAAGCTCAAAGTTGTAGCGCTGGTTCAAGGGCGCTACAGCGCTGGAATAGCATTGGAATGGCAAGATTTATGAAGATTGGACAGTAACTTGGAGCTGCAGCGCTGGGAAGTTGGCGCTGCAACGCTGGAATTTGCGAAAGATGCGAAGATTGGACAAAAACCTGGCGCTTCAGCCCCGGGAAGTTGGCGCTGCAGCGCCGGCCGGTGGATTCATAATATTATAAATAGAACCCTAGCCGAACGAAAAAGGAGATCTCGGATAGAAGACGCGGCTGTTGAACAGAAAATTCCTCTTCTCTTTTCTTTAGGTTTTCTTTTAATTATGAGTAGCTAAATATTTTTCAAGATAATTGAAGTTTTGGTTCTTCAAGAATTGTGAGATCTAAATAATTTTCATTGCTCTTTTATTTTTTCTCTATTTATATATCTTCTGTGTTTATTAAAATTATTGTCTTGGTTGATTGATGCAAAGGGCCCGTTGTTCAATTATCAGGTCAATAAATTGTCATTTAGAACTTTAAATCCGTAATTTTTTAATTGTTCTAATATTAGTGGTAAAATAACAAAGTTGATTATAGAGAGATTTTCGATTTATGTTATAGAGATATATAACCTAGTCTAAATGAATCGAGCTTGTGTATTTGTTGGCTAGAATTAGTAGTCTCTCTAATTATTAATGTTGTCGATAGATTAAATCCTAAGAGCTTGTTTAGGGTTGTTTATTAACAAGGGAAGTAATCAAAGAGCTTGTTTTGGTTATCGAGAAAGTAAGGAGAGATAGGTTGTTAGAGCTTGTTAACAACCATAACCAATTTAGTGAAGAATAGAAGATTTTATCCTTGTATCTGTGATCAATTCTCTGAACCAATTCTAAAATTATACCTTTGGTTGGATATTTGCCTGATATTGATTTCTTCTTAGTTTTTAGTTGATTATAATTGCTTTCTCTTTTATTTCACTCTGAAATTTCAAACCTCCTTTTTCTTTGCTTTAATTTTCATTAAAATAAATCTACCTAATCCCTGTGGATACGACCTTACTCATCGCTGTTACAATTTGTATTTTTCAAGAGTGAGAATTTTATTATTTGTTGGATTCGACACCCACCAACCCTCAAAAATGAACCCATCTGAATAATTCGTGTAGATAGTTTTCTCAAGTTCACCATACAGAAAAGAAATCTTAACATCAAGTTGATGGAGAACACAAGGAAGATTAGAATTTGGGATTTTAATCTTGGAATCGAGGAATATGTGGATAATTGTGTAATCAAGAAATATTATAGGTATCTAGGTGTAGTTAATTTTATATTGCAGTTTTCTTTCATATTTCAGTTTCTTTATCGGTCTAGGACTAGGATTCAAGATGTCTATATAAGAGGCGTCCCTATGTTATTTGTAGTCAACTTGAATTAAATATCAAAATCAAACTCTGTGACTGAGTTATTTCGCACCATATGATTTCGTTGTGGTGTTCGTGTACATGTGATTTGGATTGCGGTTTCCATGTGATTTGTGAAGATCCATATGACTTGGATCGTTTTATCTTAATTTTTTTAATGTTTTCTTTCCTACTATGCGACATCAAATGATGGGGAACATAAGGAAGATTAGAATTAGGGATTTTAATATAGGAATTGTGGGATATGGGGATAATTATGTAATCCGAAAATATTATGGATATCTAGGTGTAGTTAATTTTACATTGCAGTTTCCTTTCATATTTCAATTTCTTTATCGGTCTAGGACTAGGGTTTAAGATCTCTATATAATAAGCGTCCCTATGTCAATTGTAGTCAGCTTAGAATTAATAAAATAAATTAATAGTATTGAAATCAAACTCTGTGATTGAGTCATTTCGCGCCATGTGATTTGATTGTGGTGTTCGTGTCCACGTGATTTAGATTGCGGTTTCCATGTGATTTGGGAAGATCCATGAAATTTGGATTATATCTATCTTTAATTTTTCGTTTATCCTTCTTTTGAAATTTCTTTGCTATTATACTGCATCACAAGCTGCACAAACTTTAAATCATACTAAGCAACCATGGTAGGTAACACATGAATCAAGCTATGCTTCACTACTGAAGAAAACACTTTATTGAAGTCTATTACCTTCTTCTGACTATAGCCCTTTGAAACTAACTATACCTGATATCTAGCATCTTCAACCCTTGGGATTCCTTCATTTTTCTTTAGGACCCATGTTGTGAGTTTTAATTTACTCGCAAGCGGACGAGTCATTTGCAGTATAGCGTTGTGCAAGTGCGAGGTCGAATCCACAGGGAATTGCGTTGTGAAAATATAATTTTTAATCTAAATTAACTCTATTTTAACCTAGTTCCAAGTTTCAGAATGATATTGCAAAATAAATTAAAACTAAATTAAATTGATTTCAAAAACTAATAAAAAATGCACTAAGGTTTCCGAATCCACCCCACCGAAGTTAAGCATACATGTTCTAAAAATATAGCCTATCAAAACATTAAATGAATCTAACTATAAGACAAAAAACAAAGAATATCCCAACTAAACCAAAAGCACCCGATGTATCCGCTTTTAACAAATCACAAAGGGAATCCAATTTAATCAAAAAGCATTCAATGTATCAATCAGATGAAACACAAAGAAAATCCAACAGACAATTTAAACTCAATCAATTATAAGATTTACTCAAATAATTGACAGAATATTTATACTAAAAATTGTCAGATTTGTACAAGCAAATCTGAACTACTACGCCAAACAACGGCGGGGCTTCATCTTCAACCTTAGCTGAAGAGTCTAGCCACTCATAACTATAAAACTATAATAATAAGTGCTAAACATTTAAACTAAAACAACTGAATATAAAGAAATAAATAAAAAAACTTTACATGGGAGAAATTCCACTCGCTGAAGGGCGGCGCTTCCCCTCGTGATAGCAATGCCTTCGGGATCCACCAGAATGCTGGCGGATGTCTACTGTTAAACACCAAAGTGGCTTAGGAATTGTACCTTGGATTATGAAGCCAAATGGTGTTTATATAGGGGAAGACCCGGAGTAAAACAGGTTGCAGAAACGATGTGGGATACAGGCCTGTGTGCGCTCGATCGCAGTGTGGTGCGATCGATCGCAGGTACGATTGATCGCATGTCTTGTGCGCACGATCTCATGTGCGCTCGATCTCATGTCTGCTGCGATCGATCGCAGATGCACTGAACTTCAAATATTTCGATGTGGGATGTTGACCTTGCGCTCGTTCAAAGGCAGGTGCGCTCGAGCGCTGGTGCGCTCGATCGCATATCTGTTGCGATCGAGCGCAATGTCTCCAGAAGCTTCAAATCAACCTGAAATGCTGCACTTTCTCCACAAACATGTAAAAATACACAAAACACAAGAAAAACGTAAAATAAAGTAAAATACTACTAACTAAGAGCATAACAAATATAAGTTAAGGGTCTCAAATATGCAATATTTTAGACTCATCAAATACCCCCAAACTTATATTTTGCTAGTCCCTTAGCAAAACAAAATAAAAGACTCAATGAAAAACAAAGAACATAAAGATAAAGTCATCACTCATGGTATCCAAAAATTTAAGGAGCACACATCACCATGATATTCATTCATAAGCAAGCTTAAAAAGGTAAACCCATCTTCGCAATGAATAGAAATGTTAAAATCTAATTACTTACAAAAGGCAGGATAAGGCATCACAAGCTTGAATCAGTGTAAGGTGAATTAGTACATAAAAATGAAGCTTCCAAGTAACTCTAATGTGTAAGGTCTCCATGTCTCAAGATTCACCGAATCTCCCATCAAAAATGAACGAAAAGGCATAGATTTTATTTTAATCACCTTTTTTTTTTTTTTTAATAAGGCACGGCTATGTTTAGTTCCCTTAAGCTTTCTAATTGACCCATGTAGCGAGTGTTAAGTCAATGACTCCCAAACCAGGTGGTTTTAGGGCATTAGGTGTAAAGACACCCCTAAGGACTTACTAACTCGAGTCAAAAAGGCTACGAAATTAAACCGACCTTAATATTACCAAGCAAAATTCCACCTTTCAACGGCGCCAAAAACTTGTTGTGAGTTTTAAATTACTCGCAAGCGCACGAGTCGTTTGCAATATAGCGTTGTGCAAGTGCGAGGTCGAATCCACAGGGAATTGCGTTGTGAAATTATATTTTCAATCTAAACTAACTCTATTTTAACCTAGTTCCGAATTTTAAATGATAATTTGTAAAATAAATTAAAACTGAATTAAATTGATTTTAAAACTAATAATAAAAAGCACTAAGGTTTCCGAATCCACCCCACCGAAGTTAAGCATACATGTTCTAAAAATATAGCCTATCAAAACATTCAATGAATCCAACTATAAGACAAAAAACAAAAAATATCCCAACTAAACCAAAAGAACCCAATGTATCCGCTCTTAATAAATCACAAAGGGAATCCAATTTAATCGAAAAGCATTCAATGTATCCATCAGATGAAACATAAAGAAAATCCAACAGACAATTTAAACTCAATCAATTATAAGATTTACTCAAATAATTAACAGAACATTTATACTAAAAATTGTCAGATTTGTACAAGCAAATCTGAACTACTACGCCAAACAACGGCGGGGCTTCATCTTCAACCTTAGCTGAAGAGTCTAGCCACTCATAACTATAAAACTATAATAATAAGTGCTAAACATTTAAACTAAAACAACTGAATATAAAGAAATAAATAAAAAACTTTACATGGGAGAAATTCCACTCGCTGACGGGCGGCGCTTCCCCTCGTGATAACAATGCCTTCGGGATCCATCAGAATGCTGGCGGATGTCCACCGGTAAACACCAAAGTGGCTTAGGAATTGTACCTTGGATTATGAAGCCAAATGGTGTTTATATAAGGGAAGACCCGGAGTAAAACAGGTTGCAGAAACGATGTGGGATACAGGCCCGTGTGCACTCGATCGCAGTGTGGTGCGATCGATCGTAGGTACGATCGATCGCATGTCTTGTGCGCACAATCTCATGTGCGCTCGATCGTATGTCTGCTGCGATCGATCGCAGATGCACTGAACTTCAAATATTTCAGTGTTGGATGTTGACCTTGCGCTCGTTCAAAGGCAGGTGCGCTCGAGCGCTGGTGCACTCGATCACATATCTGTTGCGATCGAGCGCAATGTCTCCAGAAGCTTCAAATCAACCTGAAATGCTGCACTTTCTCCACAAACATGTAAAAATATACAAAACACAAGAAAAATGTAAAATAAAGTAAAATACTACTAACTAAGAGCATAACAAATATAAGTTAAGGGTCTAAAATATGCAATATTTTAGACTCATCAACCCATTTTCACCCAAGAGTCTTCTTGCCCTTAGGAAATTTCACCAAGTCCCAAGTTTGGTTTTTATGAAAATACTCAATCTCTTCAGTCATGGCAACAAACCATTGTGCGGATTCATTATACATAGTAGCCTTTAAATAAGTGTAAGTTTCTTGAATATGAAAATCCTCTACTAAAGTAAGTGTATATGCTATTAAATCTGCATATTTCTAAGGTGGCCTTATTTGCTTCCTTGGTCTGTCAAGAGCAATACTGTAAGGTCACTCCTTCTCATTTGAATTAGAATCTTGCACATCAACTGCCTCAGGTTGATCATGAGTACCTCTTGGTAACTTATGTGTAGCCTCCACCTCAAGCTCCACCTTCTCACTTAGACTCAACAACATTTTTCCTAGGATTAAGCATAGCCAACTCATCAAGAGTAACATCCCTACTGACTATGAACATAAGTGACTTGGGATCAAGACACCACAATCTATATCCCTTCACCATACTTTGATATCCCATGTAAATACAAGAACTTCTTTGCTCTAGGTTCAACCTTCTCATCATTCACATGAGAATAAGTAGGATAACCAAATATCTTCAAATCAAAATAATCATAGGGCTTATCTGACCATACCTCATCTAGAGTCTTACATTCAATGGTGGTCGAAGAAGAACGATTCACCAAGTGACATGTTGTGCCAACAACCTCAGCTCAAAAGTTTCTACCCAAACCAGCATTAGAGAGCATGCAATATGTTATCTCTAAGAATGTCTTATTCATACATTTTGTAACTCCATTCTACTGAGGAGTTTTCATGTCCTATACCGAAAAATCCCTTTATTCACCCCCAAGAACTCTAAACCATTATATATTCTGAGACACTTGATTTTTTTCAATGTCTGGTTCTCAATCAAAACTTTTCATCACTTGAAATTTGCAAAGACATCACTCTTCAGCTTCAGAAAATAAACTCAAACTTTTCTTGAAAATTCATCAATGAAAATGAGAAGATATTGTGCACCTCCTTTAAATGGAACTCTAGATGGACCCCAAAGATCTGATTGAATGTAATCTAATGTATTGGTCGTGTGGCTGGGTATACTGAATTTAATTCTGCACTACTTCCCAAAGACATAATTCTTGTAGAAATCAAGTGTACCATTGTTCTGCCCACATAACAAACAATGTTTGCTCAAAATTGTCAAGCCCCTCTTACTAATGCGACCCAACTGCATATGCCACAATTTGGTAGTGTCTGAATCTATAGAGGATGACACATATGTAGAACCCATAATTGTACTCCCCTATAAAACATAAAAGCAATTGATCTTGTTTCCCATCTTCATAACCAAAGAACCCTTACAACTCTAAGAGCTCCATCTCCAACAAAATACTTACAACCGATGGAATCTAGAACACCTAGAGAAATTAGGTTTTTCTTAAAAACTGGTATATATCGTACCTCTGTCAAAGTCCTCATAATATTATCATGACACATGATTCGAATTGTACCAGTACCGACTGTTTTACATGCTGAATTATTACCCATCAAAGCAAAACCACCACTCATTAACCCATAAGTAGTGAACCAATCTCTGTTAGAGCACATATGGTATGAACAAGCCGAATCCATAATCCATTCGTCAATAGGATTATCATTAGAATGAGAAACTGTAAGGACATTTTCTGAACCATCATACTTGTTGTCTTCAACAACTTGAGTAGTATCAAAATTTTCTTGATTCTTTTTACCCTTTTTTCTCGAGCATTGGGAACTTATTCTTATAATGCCCTTTCTTATGACAATAGAAACATTCAACATAGCTCTTGTCAAGGCCTAGTCTAGAGTGTGACCATCCTCTAGGTTTTCCCTTATGTTTACCAAAATCCTTCTTAGAAGATCGACCCCTCACAATTAGGCCATCTGCTTGTTCGTCACTACTTTTGCCAATTAATTTTGTTGTTAATTCAGCGAAATTCAAAGAGGCCTTAACATCCTCTAAAGTAATGGAATCTTTCCCATATTACATAGAGCTTACAAAATTCTCATTAGACGTAGGCAAAGAAAATAGTACAATAAGGGCTTGATCTTCATTATCTAATTTAATATTTATACTCTTCATACTTATAACAATTTTATTAAACTCATTAAGATGTTCTTGGACAGGTGTACCTTCTTTCATCTTCAGAGTATAAAGCCTTTGCTTAAAATAAAACTGAGTTGCTAGGGCTTTTTTATATATAGGCTCTCTAATTTATTCCACAATCCTACAACGGTCTCTTAATTAGTGACTTCCCAGAGAACCTTTTCTGATAATGACAACATAATAGCACTATGTGCTTTCTATTTGATCTCCTCCTTCTCTACAATATTCATATCATCTAGATACTTTCCATCTAATGCTTTGACAGAACCCTCGCACCACAATATAGCATGCATCTTGATCTTTTATAAACTAAAGTTGTTCTAACCATCAAACGGAGTTACTGCAAACTTCATCGACACCATCTCAAAACCCTAAACGAAACCCTAATCAAGAACTTATACCAGTTTGTTGTAACAAAATCAATACATATAATCAAAAGAAATAACGAGATAGTAATCAAAACAATCACAAAAAATAAAGATAAAAAATTTACGTGGTTCGGGAGGTTAAGCCTACATCCATGGACGAGAGTAGATAAATTCACTATTAAATATGAAGAACACAAAATCCATCTAAGTAGTCTATCTTCCCAACCCTAACAAATATCTTTATAGATAGGCTACAAAATGGGTCACTATCAATCCAGCCCTTTGCTTCGTAAACTAAATCTCAATTCTCTTTCCCTTCAAAATATTCTAAGCTAGAACAGGTCTTCGAGTCCAATTGAAATGCAAAAAATCTCAACAAAGGGTGAATGCTCAACTTTATAAATCCAATATTCTTCCCCCAACACTAGCTTGGGAAGTCTCAAACCTGTAACCTCACTCATTCGATCCATCTCAATTTCGGTTGTTATGCTCTTATTTTGCTAAGGCATATTCTTTAGCTGTATATGTATTGCCAGCTTTTCTATTCATGACATCAATACTTTAAGGATATTTTTGAGATACTTTTCTTAATCCTAATGTAACATCTAGAATCTTTATCTTTCATGATTCTAATTCTAACACATGAGATGTTTCTCTAAATTTCTTCATCTCTAATATGGATCTCGGATATGATACCATCTTTATTATACTTGTACCATCTATATATATGAGAATTTAAGCTTCGTTATTGCACTTAAATTTACCAAATGGAGAATCTAAAGGGACATAACTTCTCATTAATTGATTATCCAAAGTGTCATTTCAAAAGATGTGCCAATGACACAAGGTCATTGATGATAATCATTAAGGAGTTGCCACTTGGTTTTAGGGACTAATAAATCACAACCATTGGTCTATTTAAATTGAGATTCAGGTTTAGAGGTTGGATATGTTATGGGAAGGTCACAGTATGAGCACCCCATATGTGCCTAACCCTTGAGGGACCTAGCTCATACTCTTGTATATTGATGGATTCTTTAAAATTAATTATGTCTTTTTATTATTGATCAAACATGCAAACAATGTAAATGAAAGTCACATTATAATAAGCAATTTATATAACAATAAATAAATTATTCATTAATATAAAATCATAATGCATTCATTTATTACATTCCCATTCATTCTCGTTTCATCATCATTACATTGAAAAAATTGAAAGAACGATTATATTTGGAGATTGAGGAATAAAGCTTAAGCAATTAAAAACTAACAATTAAAGAGCATAAACTAAACAATTAATCCATCTATGATCATCCATTAATAAAAACAACAACTATATTATCCATTTAAACATATAAGGCAGAACAAATATTTTCTTTTTTTAATTCAAAACAAGAACCAACACGAAAGTAAAAGGAAACATAAGCTAGAAATCAAAGAAAAGCAAGAGAAACATAACAAGGAAGGAGGATGCTCAAATAAGGGGTTGTGCCCAGGCCACCTTCTAGTGCATGACTTGTTGCATCCTTTCGCACACCACCTGCACTGGGTTGGTTGTTTCTTCCCAAATTTAAATATATTGCGATGCTTCCAAAGAAACCAATGGGTGTTGCTAAAATATAAGATCATGTTGTTTGCAATATTGGATCGTTTAGGAATCTAGTGTTGAAGCCAGTCAATGATATCACTAGGTCCTGAAGAGGATGTCCTCCACCTCAAAGGAGATGCAAGCTATACTTCTTTTGGCAAAGTGCAATGAAGAAATATATGATTTAGAGTCTCCATTTCCTCATTGCACCAAAGGTAGATAAATTCAGCATTTATACCTTTCCGTGCTAATTCGTCTCCAAGTGGAAGAGCTTTCACACAAAGTTTCCACAAGGAAATGATGATCTTAAACGAAATCTTGATTTTCCAAAGAGCTTTCTAAAATCTTGGCATGAAAATTGTTGTCCTCCAGTGGTTGATTTCCCACACTCCGCATGCTATCACATACACTAGCTTTACAGAGTACTATCCTCCATGATACAAATGCCATTATCCTTGGGTTTCAAGTCTACCTCTATTTCCTAGAGTGTCAATTTCAGAAGGTTGGTGATCCAGGGGACTAGATGGAAAAAGATTTCTTCATTGACTCAAAAGGTTTGATCCTTTAAAAATATCATTGAAACCCAAGAGTTACTGGTATTTTTCATGCACGTCTAGGTGGATTGGTTCTTGATGTATTTAGCTCAAAGGGTTATCAGAAGAGGTGATGAGTAGCAATTATCATCGCCAAACTTGTTTTGCAAAGAGTATTGTGTTCATATTATCAAAATCTCTAGCGCTAAGTTCTCACTGTTTAGAAAATCGAAGGACTTCCCTTGGCACCATATGCAATTTTTGTTTGTTATCCTAGTATCTCTGCTAGAAATTAGTCACAAGCGTATCAATTCGATCACATATAAATTGGGGAAATCTAACACAATTCATTTCATAAATAAGGATAGATTTCAAAGTAGACTTAGGGCTTGTTTGTTTGCACTCATTGGACCATTTAATGGCACCACATCTGATCAATTCAGGTTTGTTTATCACATCTGAATAACACTTAATAGGTCTGACCGAATTAAACTTAAAATGAAGTCTTAATACCATTCAGATGTATTTTGGACAAAAATACCCTTTCGTATTTATCAAAATCTCACTCATTAGGTCGTCCTCTCTCGTCAACTCTCTCTTCTTCGCATTTCTCTCTCTCTATAACTTGCGATTCAACCTTCCCCACTGCTAGGATTCATTCTTCAATAAGAGAATTTTCCTAAGCCAATAGTGGAGAAGGAACTAGTGGAGCCTTAGTCACTGAAGAAACTAAGCCTCAAAACCCTAAAGCAAACTCTCGATCTCTTCTCTCGATGGGTGTTATGTCATATGGACCTTAAGCTGCACGCATTCGATGACTAATTGATTGTGGTGGTCCAAGCCAACTCGAATCTTGAGGACCAGCCCAGGTCTTCACGTTTCCTTCTACAAGCTAAGTTGGTGTCTATGATGGCTATGGTGGTCCCGAGGCTTCAAGATTCGTCAACAAGCACCTTTTACCTTATCTTCATAGTATTATTTCTCTCTCCCTCTTTAAACTCTTTTGCAGAATTTGTGTTTATATACGACTATTTTCATAATTTGGATATATATTTATGTATATGTATGTATGTATGATGGCATCAAGTTTCTGTTAGCAAGCGGATTTCGCTTTGTATGTATGATGATTATTTTCAAAAAATGCTTTATCAACATATCATAATGTCGTAGGTGAGGAGGTGAGGAAGGAGGTTAAGGCACTTCACCCTGATGATTCGCATATTGTTATGTACGCCCATGGACTTTGGAGGATTAAGGGCATAATTCAGGTATTACTGGCTATTTGTTCTTGGTTTAACATGCTTCATCTGTTTCTACTAGTAAGGTAATTTGTGGTTTTCCATGTAGGTATATGCCTCAGATATATATTGGTTCATTATGAAATTAGTGGTCAGTAACTAATTATAAAAACATTGCATTAGAGTCAAGAACTCTAGTTAGGGTGAGTCATTTTGTTTTTTTTTTTTTGCCATTTTATCATTTCTTCTCTCCTTTTCATATCTGACTAACAAAATGGTATGGCATCACAAGAAATATAAGAGTGGAACTAGTACACATCAATTTTAGTTATTTATTTAGAAGTACAGGAAGTTACTTTTTAATGGGTTGCTTTTTGTGGGAATTAATAGGTATTAAGTTTTTATTACTACTGAATTGAAATGATGGGAGGTAACATGTTTATTAATTGCATGAAATGGAAGACACATATGAATTTGCAAGGTAGAGCTACTGGAAAATTAGGTGGTTCAAAGAATTCTTCATCATTTCTTTAAGCCACCAGAACTACCCTTCTTCATACGATCAGTGAATCAGAAAAGACATCTTATATTGCTTATATAAACAGCTATCTTGCGGACAACCCATTTTTAAAGCAGTTTCTTCCGTTAGATCCAGCTTCAAATGATCTATTTGATCTTGCCAAAGATAGGGTGTTCCTATGGTATTTATGCAATTATGCTATCCTTTCTAAGTCAATAAGGCTGATATGTATTTGTGGTTTTGATTTGATTCTGTGGTAAACTCATAAATGTTGTGGTTCCAGGGACAATAGACAAACGAGCTATTAACACCAAACGAGTACCTAATCTATAGACGAGGAATGAGAACCATATCCTTTGCCTCAACTCGGCAAAAGCTATTGGTTTTACCATGGTTAACATTGGCACACAGGACTTGGTTGAAGGAAAAGTAAGTTTAGTCAGTTAAGATTTCATACAAGTTAGATTGATATATACTGAAGTTGTGATCGGTTTTGTTTTCTTTCTTTGGTTTACAACCTCATCTGGTACTTGGGTTGATATAAAGGTGGGCATCTAAAATTCATTCTCATCTTGTTCCATGCTCTTTACAACCAATATGAACACCCAATGTTCATATAGGCATCAAGATTATAGTTGTAAAGGTTACTTATAAAAAAAAGCTTCAAGTTGTAAATGTCGATTAATTTTACATCATTTCCCTATATTTTTGTTGTACTAAGTTTTTAACCAATGCAACTTTAGATCCAACTTTTAGCTGACCTCAACCTCAAGGAGTGATAAGAGCCATAAGATGCACTTCAAAGATGTTTAATTGTTAGCATTTTATGATTCTTCTCGGTTTTTATTGCACTCTTGTGTGTTGATAACTATTAAGTAATATCATTGGACTACTAACGTATTCAAGTATATTTTCAGGTGTTTTGAGTCCAAAGAAGAGAAGAAGCGATCGTTGTTTAAAAGCACCAAGGGTCTATGCACGACGAAGCAGAAGAATGGCTACGGAGAGGCAAAGCATGAAGATTATCAGCAAAAAGGCCAGCATTGCGGTGCTTCTGCGCCCAGAAACATACATATGATGACCCACCAGCCAGCACCGCGGTGCTCCTCAACAGCACTGTGGTGCCCAGAAGGTCACCCATTCCAACTTATGCCTAGCGCTGAGGTGCTCCCCAGCAGCACCGCAGCGCGCACACGTATTTACATCTCCGAGTTAGACTTTATTTAGGGTTTTTAAACACTAGATTAAACCCAAGAATACCAGTTGTTCCTATCTATCCTTATTTGGTTCAGTTGTAATAAGAATTTATTGTCAAACATTGTCATGATTTACTTCTTTAAATAATTATAAGATTTTATCTATTCCGGTGATTGTATCTTTTCCTTGATATAACTTTAGTCATGCTTCTCTTATGTCAAGATTATTGGGTATAATTGAGTCCGGTAAGTCTAGCCTCTAGGTTTGTCCATTACTGCAATATTGTCAATAAAGATATATTGTCATTTCTTGATAAATCTATAGGATAGATCATACATGCATGAATCAGAAATAAGAAGTATTTCATTACAATCATATTAGGGTTTACACACGTTCTCATTGAATATTTGCCGATTGCATGTTTGGGATGTGAAACGTGCAATCGAGATAAAAGCAACTGAATCAAGTTAGGATTAGGACAACGAACCCAGGGAAGATTCCCGGATCCTTGTTGCCTCTCTATTATATTTCACAAACCTACACAATTACTTCATCATCAATTTCAGATTCTTTACTTATTATATCGTCTCATATTAAAGTCTACATCTCTCTTTATAGTTAAACTTGTTTCCCTGTAGAATCGACACCCCAAAGCTGTGCTACAATAACCGCGTATGTTTTAGGCATAATCAAATTTTGGCACCGTTGCCAGGGACACACGCCTACTCATAAGGAAGTTTGTCAACTCTAAGACAAGATAGTACTATCTTTCTTTTATATTCTGATTTTTTTTCTTTATTTTGTACCGTTCTATTTATTTATTTTAAAATCAGTTAGTATATGCTTAGACAGAGAGATTCGCGAGGGAGATTCACTAAGGGACCCGAAATAGTGATACCTTTCCCTTCCACATCCGTTAGTGAAACCTTGCCTAGATCAAACTCTAGTGTTCACCCCATAGAAAATTTAGAAAACTTTGTTAACATAGCTGAAAACCCTAATGAAAATGTTGCTAGGACACTTAAAGACTACCTACATCCTAGCCGGACAGCCACACCATCGTGTATTATGTTTCCAGCCAACACCCACCACCAAGACTTTAAACCAGGGATGATACAATTACTCCCCACTTTTCATAGCTTGAAAAACAAAAACCCATATGTGCACATTAGAGAATTTGAGGAAGTAGTTGCGACTTTCCATAGTCAAGATGTAACCAATGATATCGTGAGACTCAAGTTTTTTCCTTTCTCCTTGAAGGATAAAGCTAAGAGTTGGTTATACTCATTGAGACCACGATCTATTGGGTAATGAAATGAGACAACCCAAGTCTTTTTCAACAAATACTTCCCTCAACATAAAACTAATGCATTGAAAAGACAAATCTCCACCTTTGCACAAAAGGAAAATGAGACTTTGTATCAGTCTTGGGAGAAATTTAAAGAGTTGTTAAGTATGTGTCCACATCATGGGTATGAAAATTGGCGCTTAGTGAGCTATTTCTATGAGGGTCTTACCTATAGAGAGCGGTAATTTATCGAGATGATGTGCAATGGTGAATTTCTACAAAAAGACTCTGATGAGGCTTTTGAGTACCTCAATGAGCTTGCTGAAAAATCTCACACATGGACTGGACCTAGTGCTACTGAAAGCACATATAGGTCACGACCTATAGGAAACCCTAATGTTGGAGGAATCTACCATCTTAGGGAAGAGGATAATCTTAAAGCCAAGGTTGAGATGCTTACTAGGGAGTTAGAGGCATTGAAAACTAAAAAACCAACACACATGGTTAATCAAGCCGAACCTTTAGAAACATGTTTTGTGTGTGGTGGGATTGATCATCCTACTCAAGATTGCCTCACATTTATTGACATGAGAGGGCTGTACGAGGAACAATGTAATGCCTTAGGCATGTACAAGAAGCCTCAAGCATCCTTCTCTAACACTTACAATCCGAGGTGGAGAAATCATCCCAACTTCAGCTGGAAATCTGAAAACCAGCAGCATGCACTGCCTCCTAGATCATACCCAGCACCTTATCATGCACCCTCATCCTCCAGGAACTCTATAAAGGACACCTTACATGCTTTCATAGAAGCACAAGGTAAAATAAACCAGAGGTGTGAGGCATTAATTACATAAGTGGTTGAGGAAAACAAAGAAATAAGAAGTCAAGTGTCTAAATTGATGGGCTCCTTAAGTGTGACTGAGTGAGGTAAGTTTCCTTCCCAAGCTTAGTTCATACCTCACGGTCAACATATGGCACAAGAAAATTTGAAAGATGTAAATGCCATTATGACTCGAAGTGGCAAGTCACTTCACATCCCACCAATGAATAAATCTGAGGATGTGGAAAAGAGTCAAACTAATCGTGAAGCCGAGTTGCTTAAAGACCCTGAAGTGGCCAAAAATCCTGTTAAAGCACCATTCCCCCAAGCCTTAAAATCAAAAATAAATATGGAAATAAATAATGAAATCCTTGAGAACTTAAGGCAAGTGAAACTTAATCTTCCTCTTTTGCATGTGATTAAACATGTCCCTACCTATGCAAAAGTTCTTAAAGATTTATGCACCATTAAGAGGAAACACCATGTCAAGAAAACGGAATTCCTAACTGAGCAAGTTAGTGCTTTAATTGAGAAAAGAATTCCCCCAAAATACAAAGATCCAGGCTGTCCTACCATTACTTGCAGCATTGGAAATCATGAGATAGGACAAGGTTTGCTAGATTTAGGAGCTAGTGTAAACCTGATGCCATTCTCCATTTACTTACAGCTAGGGTTAGGAGAAATCAAACCAACCAACGTGGTATTTCAATTGGCTGACTGTTAAGTCAAAGTACCCCGGGGTGTTGTAGAGGATGTCTTGATTCAAATTGATAAATTATACTATCCTGTTGATTTCTTAATTCTTAATACTACTTCTACTGTTGATACTAACTCTAAAATCCCTTTGATTTTGGGTAGACCTTTCCTTACTACTGCAAATGCTCTAATAAATTGTAGGAATGGACTCATGAAACTGTCTTTTGGCAACATGACACTTGAAACGAATATTTTCAATGTCGCAAAGCAGCCCGAAGAAGAGGATAAAAACCACCAGTTTTACATAATTGAGTCACTCATCAATGAGGGAGTCTCTTTAACTCATAATTATGATCCTCTTAAGAATTTTCTTGTTAATTCTGAGATAGATGTATTTGATGATAAAATTGATATGATTAATATTTGTGCTGTTTTTGACAAATCTCAGGATTATAGCAATCAGGCATGGCAACCAAGGTTTGAGGAGCTGCCCAAAAGAAGCAAAACACAAGTCCCCTTAAGTGTGGAAGCACCTAAAGTTAAACTAAAGCCGCTATCTAAGGGCTTAAAGCATGCTTTTCTCGGTCTAGGTGATACTTTTCCTGTTATTATTTCTTCTGAATTATCTGAGACCCAAGGTGAGAAACTACTTCAAACTTTGAATGCACACAAATCAGCCCTAGGTTGGAGCATGGCTGATTTAAAGGGAATTAGTCCCCTAATCTGCTCCCATAAAATAAATTTGGATGAAGGAGCTAGTCCTCGTAGAGACCCTCAACGTGGGCTTAACCCCACTATGAAAGAAATAGTGAAAAATGAAGTGCTGAAACTATTAGATGCGGGTAATATATATCCCATAGCTGATAGTAAATGGGTAAATCCTACACAAGTCGTCCCTAAAAAGTCTAGAGTCACGGTAGTAAAGAATGACCTAGGAGAGTTAGTCCCTACCAAACTTGTGACTGGGTGGCGTATGTGCATCGATTACAGAAAATTAAATGCTGCCACCCGGAAAGACCACTTCCCACTCCCTTTTATTGATCAAATTCTTGAGTGTGTAGCTGGTCATCCCTTTTACTGTTTTCTAGATGGTTATTCTGGTTATTATCAAATAGAAATTGCATTAGAAGACCAAGAAAAGACCACTTTTACTTATCTTTTTGGCACCTATGCTTTTCGCAGAATGCCATTTGGATTATGTAATGCTACTGCCACTTTTCAACGCTACATGATGAGTATTTTTAGTGACATGGTTGAAAGTTGCATGGAGGTTTTTATGGATGACCTAACTATTTTCAGATCTTCATTTGAAGCATGCTTAATGAATTTAGAAAGAGTATTAATTCGCTGTGAGGAAAAAGAATTGGTTTTAAATTGGGAAAAATGCCATTTCATGGTACTATCCGGCATTGTCTTAGGGCATATTGTCTCTTCTAAAGGAATAGAGGTCGATCAATCTAAGATTGAATTAATCTCTAAATTGCCCACACCTAAGACAATAAAGGATGTGAGGTCCTTCCTTGGTCATGCTGGTTTTTATAGGAGGTTCATACAAAATTTTTCAAGCATATCTAGACAACTATGTGCCCTCCTAGTTAAAGACACTCCCCTTGAATGGACAGAAGCTTGTCAAGAAGCGTTCCAAATACTGATCGGCAAGCTTACTTCCGCACCTATAATGCAGTCACTGGATTGGACCTTGCCTTTTGAAATCATGCGTGATGCTAGTGACTACGCTGTAGGAGCTGTTCTTGGACAACGAAGAGAGGGAAAACCATTTGTCATTTACTATGCTAGTAAAACTTTAAATAGTGCTCAAATGAATTACTCTACAACTGAAAAAGAATTACTAGCTGTAGTATTTGCTTTAGATAAATTTCATGTTTATTTAATTGGTTCTCCTATTCTTATTTTTACAGATCATGCAGCATTCAAGTACCTTCTTACAAAGAAGGATGCTAAAGCACGACTGATCCGATGGATCCTTTTCCTATAAGAATTCGACATCACCATCAAAGACAAAAAGGAGTGGAAAATGTAATGGCTAATCATCTTTCGAGACTTAATTTCGAGGACACTTGTGATGACATGCCAATAAAGGATGATTTTCCAGATGAGCAATTACTATCCATTACTTCTCTACCTTGGTTTGCTCACATCGTAAATTATTTGGCTACAAGTGAGATACCAATGGATTGGAGTGCTCAAGCCAAGAGGAAATTCTTATACGAGGTACATAATTTCTATTGGGATGACCCCTATCTTTTCAAGTATTGCCCTGACCAAATTCTAAGGCGTTGCATCCCTAATGAAGAGATTACAAGTGTCTTAGACTTTTGTCACTCACAAGCTTGTGGAGGCCACTTTTCAATGAAAAAAACCGCTGCAAAAATTTTGCAGTGTGGATTTTATTGGCCTTCCTTATTTAAAGATGCAAACACCTACTATTGCTTATGTGAAAGGTGTCAAAAGTTAGGAGCTGTGTCCCATCGAAATATGATGCCTTTAAACCCTATTTTAGTAATTGAAATTTTTTATTGTTGGGGCATCGATTTTATGGGACCCTTTCCTCCTTCCTTTGGATACTAATACATCATTGCGGCAATAGATTATGTATCTAAGTGGGTGAAGGCCACAGTTTGCCGAAGGAATGATAATAGAACGATAATCAAATTTCTCAAAGAAAATCTGTTATCTCGATTAGGTACACCACGTGCTATAATTAGTGATCAAGGTACACATTTTTGCAACCATTCTTTTGAAGCTTTAATGCAAAGATATGGGGTATTACATAAAATTTCTACTGCCTATCATCCTCAGACTAGTGGACAAGTAGAGCTCGCTAATAGGGAAATCAAACAAATTTTAGAAAAAAACAGTTAACCCGGATCGCAAGGATTGGTCTTTGAGACTTGTCGATGCACTTTGGGCATACTGTACTGCTTTTAAAACACCCTTAGGCATGTCACCTTATATGTTTGTTTTTGGAAAGCCTTGCCACTTACCCGTGGAGCTCGAGCATAGAGCTTATTGGGCCATTAAGTCTTTTAATTTTGATATAGGAGAGGCGGATAAGATTAGGAAGTATCAACTGACCGAATTAGAGGAATTAAGAAATGATGCTTATGAGAACTCTAGGATCTATAAGACCAGGATGAAAGCATTCCATGATAAAAACATTTAGACCTAATGATCGGGTGTTCTTGTACGATTCTAGACTCCATAAGCATACAGGAAAACTTCGGTCAAGATGGACCGGTCCCTTCATAGTAAAACGTGTTTTTGGGAATGGAGCGGTGGAAATTGAGGACACTAAGGACAGTCGAATTTTTAAAGTGAATGGTTAACGCCTTAAGATCTTAATCAATAGGCCAAATCCGGAGGTGGAAGACATTCCCCATATGGATCCGGTCTATTTCCCTTAACTTTACCACACAGGTACGTTTTTCTTTATTTTTCTTTTGATTTGTTTATTTTGTTTTTAATTACATTTTCTTCACTCTCAAATTGTTAGTTTTTTTTTTCAATTTAAATTTTTAGATTCACTTTTTAATTTTATTTTATTTTTCGCTTGGTAACCAAGGACAGAATTTTTTTTTTGGGCACCAGTGTGCACCGCGATGCTCCTCAGCAGCACTGCGGTGCCCAGTACCGAGCCCCGTAAGCGCCAGACCCAGCACCACGGTGCCCAGTACCGAGCCCAGCAGCGCCAGGCCCAGCGCCGCAGCACACTGCACGGTGCTAGTCCGAGCCCAGCATAACCTAACACTAAATTCTGCACTATAAAAGCCATTTTCCCTCTTCTTCCTCATTTCTTCTTTCACAAAACCAGCAGCATACTCCCTCCTCTCTCCACTTGCACACTCACTTGAACTCAAAATTTCTTATTGCGCCATTATTTCTTACTCAATTGCTCAATCTTGTTGCTGATTTTGCTAGCATTCTCTTTCAAAAGCTTGGTTATAAGAAGACCATTGGGATCATCAAGAACACTCCAAGAGGTAGATAGTCTTTCTTCTCTCCACCATGGACATTAAGTAAGACCACTTTCTTCCATTTTATTGTGCATTTGTGCTAATTAGTGAATATACTTTGTCTTAAATCTATTATTTTAAAAAAATATGTTTCCATGGCACCTAAGGCCAAGAGACCTAGGGGGAGACCACAGCAAGAATATAATGAGACCTAATTTGTGAGTTTTGCAACTAGTGAGAGATATATTAGTATGTTGCACAGTCAAAACCTTTCCCGAAAGAGGATTCAACATCACCGAGAGGGGAAATCCGACCTTATTAGAATGATTCTAGATAAGAATTGGGGCACATTTACACAAAAACCCTCCCACTCCCTCCTAAATTTGGTTAGAGAATTTTATGCCAATGTACCCGAGCATAGGAATGGTGAAGTAAGAGTGAGAGGACGACTAGTCTCTTTTAGCAGCATATCCATTAATAACTTCTATGGATTACCTGACATTAGGCATAGTGAGTATAGCTTATATGTGTCTACCATCAATTATGACGAGATTTGCCATACCCTTCGTATTCCGGGCACTACATGAAAAACAACGGGTGATCTCCCGATCACTTTGCCCGGTACGTCTCTCAATGTCACTGCTAGGGCTTGGCAATATTTTATATGTCAATGAATGATGCCTGTTTTACATTATAGTGCCTTAACTGTTGAGTGAGCTGTGTTAGTCTATGCAATTTTAATGGGAATGACTATTGATGTCGGCCAAGTCATACATGATTATATTTTCCTTCTTTGATAACCCAAATGTGCATCCGAGCCGGAGTCCAATACAGCCCTGATAAAGAGGCCTAGGAACCCAAAAGACCCATTGATGATAGCTTGCTAGCACAGATTCAAGCTTCAAGGCCGCCCATTCCGGGAGAGGGAGCAGCCTCTGCTGATCGTCCTTCTTTCTCTAGGCCTCTCACTATTGTCGAGCACTTTGAGCGTCTAGAGAGTCATTTTGACGAGCATCAGAAATTGTTGCTTGATAGGTTAGATCGTCAAGACAAAATATTGGCTCGGCAAGACAGATTCTTGGTTGTAATATGGATCACTTCCCTACTATGCCACCCTATCCGAGTTCATTTTTTGATCCCACTCCTGATGAAGGTGAGGAGAATGAAGAAAATGAGGAGAGTGAAGAAAATGATGAGGATGAAGAGGATGATGAGAATTCAGAGGATTAGTTTTCGGTCCTTTGTTTTGGTTGTTTGTTTTGTTTATTTATTTTGTTTGTTTATTTTGCTTGTTTAGTGTGTTTTCATCTCTGTTATATTTCTTTTTTCCTTTATTTCTTTTTATTTTATTTTCTATGCTAACCTAACATATGGTGGGAATCCCAAGGGCACACCAAAGTTGTTTTCTCTTTGTTGTCTTGTTCTATGTTGTAGATTGGAATTTCAGTAAAAAAGAATGGCAAGCACTTCACCCAGTAGTACACATTTTCCAGCACCTGTGCACTTGTGTTTACAAAAAATGTGTTTTCTCTACTTTCTCTTTAAACATTGAGGACAATGCTAGTTTTAAGTTGGGGGTAGAGGAAACGTATTTCTTTAAATTGTTCGGTGTTACCTTCCCTAACCTTTTGTTTTAAGCATGATTTGTGTTTACCTTGGATGTAATTCACATGTCAATGATATAAGCTTAATTGAGATAACATATAGCATCTAGAAGAAGTTAAATCTTGCTTCGGTTTGAAATTAATTTAAGTATCAATCTTCACTTGGTTTGAGACTCTAGTTTGTGGTGAGAATGTATGATTAATCTAAAACATTTAGAGAAGTTTTATGTGTGATTGCTTTGTGAATACTTTTGCGGTCTTGAAAAGCTCTAGAACTTATTTGACAATCACTTAAGGTGAATTCCTAGGATGCACACTACTTAGGATATGATATAGGCCATTTTTGAACCGTTTGAGCCTTCCAAACTTACCATTGCTATATTTATCACTAGTCACCCATTTGAGCCTTTTTTCTTGAAAAAGAATTTGAGCATTTTTTCTTTCGATAAACCATTTACTTACCTTTATGAGCCTAAAAATATTTTATCCTTACCTTTCTTTTAAAAGAACTTAGTTATACACATGTTGTGAGAAGCACTTAAAAGGAGTAAGGGTGGAAACATGAGAAAATATTATTACCATAACCCAAGTACATTGAAAGAGATAAGTTTGGGGTTGTGGAAAATAAAAGAAAAGAATGAAAGATGAGGTGAATGGTCTTATGCCAAAATAAAATAAAATAAAAAGAAGAAGTGCATTATGGTAAAGAAAGAAGAAAAAAAGAAAAAAAAATGGTGATTTGCTGAAAGAAATGCTCGAAAAATGGTTGGAAGAGTTGGGTATTGAAGTAAGGTTATCTAGTGCTTAAAGAGTTGTGTTTAAAACTAAGAGATTAAGTTCTTTTACTTGTTGAATCCTTCCTGTTCTTTCTTAACTTTTACCCTAGCCTAATGTTACAAGCATATTAAAGACCTATTGATCCAATGTAGTGTGATTTTTCTACAATAGTGGAGAGTGATTTGAAAAATAAGCCTATGGAGTTTGATTTGTGATTGATGTCACGCAATTTAATATATTTTAGAGGCCAAGACTTGTATTCATGATTGTTATGCATAAAATCATCCGGGTGTTCGGATTAATGGATTGTGGTAAGATGGATGTTAAGAGTGAATAACGATTTTAAGATTGATGTTTGGATTAATTTTGGATTTGGGTGAAATTTAATGATTCTTTGTGCTGTATGTTGTGTGCAATGTTTGAGACAAAAGTGAATTACTCTTGGTTAACACTAGTAGTGCTTTACTTTGTTTATGATTCCCACCATGGAACTCATCTCTTGTTTCCGCTTGAATTGCTAGAGACTAGCAATAAGCTAGTTGGGAGTTGTGATAAGAGCCATAAAATGTACTTCAAAGATGTTTAATTGTTAGCATTTTATGATTCTTCTCGGTCTTTATTGCATTCTTATGTGTTGATAACCCTTAAGTAATATCGTTGGACTACTAAATATTGCATATTTAAGACCCTTAACTTATATTTGTTATGCTCTTAGTTAGTAGTATTTCACTTTATTTTATGTATTTTTTGTGTTTTGTGTATTTTTATAGGTTTGTGGAGAAAATGAATCATTTTAGGAGATGTGAAGCTTCAGGAGCAATAGCGATCGATCGCACTATGTTACGATCGAGCGCATGGTCAACAATCCCACATCGAAATGTTTGCAGTATAGCACATCTGCGATCGAGCGCACATGTGATGGTGCGCACAAGACATACGATTGATCGCATTTGCGATCGAGCGCACTCGGGCAGTATCCCACATTGAATTTGAAACCCATGCTACTCTGGGACTCCCCCTATATAAACACCATCTGACCTCATCATTCAGTGTAAAATTCCTGGGCCACTTTGGTGTTAACCGGTGGACGTCTGCTAGCATTCTAGTGGATCCCGAAGGCTTTGCTACCACGAGGGGAAGCGCCGCCCATCAGTGAGTGGAATTTCTCCCATGTAAAGTTATTTATTTCTTTTTATTTAGTTGTTTTAGTTTAATGTTTAGCACTTTTATTATGAATTATAGTTTCATAGGTATGAGTGGCTAGAATCTTCAGCTAAGCTTGAAGATGAAGCCTCGCCATTATTTGGCATAGTAGTTCAGATTTGCTTGTACAAATCTGACATTTTTTTAGTATAAATGTTCTATCAATTATTTGAGTAAAATCTTATGATTAATTGCGTTTAAATTGTTCTATTGGATATTCCTTGTATTTCATCTGATGGATACATCGAATTATTTTCGATTAAATTGGATTTCCTTTGTGATTTGTTAAGAGCGGATACATTAGATGCTTTTGGTTTAATTGGGATATTCTTTGTTTTTTGTCTTATAGTTGGATTCATGGAATGTTTTGATAGGATATTTTTTAGGACATATATGCTTAACTTTGGTGGGGTGGATTCGGAAACCTTAGTGTTTTTATCATTAGTTTTTAAATAAATTTAATTTAAGTTTATATTTCTTTTGCAACATATAATTACAAATTTGGAACTAGGTTAAAATAGACTTAGTTTAGATAAAAATATATTTTCACAATACAATTCCCTATGGATTCGAACTCGCACTTGCACACACTATATTGCAGACGACTCGTGCACTTGCGAGTAATTTAAAACTCGCAACAAGTTTTTGGCGCCGTTGCCCGGGATTTGTTTGGTTTGTGAAAATTTTTGGTTTGAATTGATTTTATTTTTCTACTAGTTAGTTATAAACAACTAATAATAATAATAATAATAATTTTTGTGACTAGTGTGTTTGCTATTTTTGCTTTATTTTGTTGTTTCTGCTGGTTAGTACCTCATTGTTTTCTGTTGGTGTATGCTTGGTCGGAGATCATTGAACTTAGAGTTGATACATTTAGATCCTGACTTAGAAATAACTCTTAGGAGACAGAGAATAACACTAGTTGAGAGAGAGACTGTTGAGATGGGAGAGAATTTTAGGGATGCACATCATCCTAAACATGTAGAGCAACCTAGAGCTTGGAACGTAGACTCCACTACATCCCTTAGGGATTTGTTCGCACCCGTTGCGACTAACTCATGCTCTTGCATAGTGTTGCCACATACCAATGCCACCCACTTTGACTTAAAGCCACATGTTATCCAACTCTTACCCTCATTCCATGGCTTAGATCTTTAAAATCCTTATAGTCATGTGAAGAAGTTCAAAGACATTTGTGCCACATTTAAATTCCAGAACTTCTCTGAGGAGTCAGTCCATCTTCAACTCTTCCCTTTTTCTCTTCACGATAGAGCTAGGGCGTGGTTGGATTCCAACACACCCGGGTCTATTACATCTTGGGAAACTTGCTTAGCGAATTTTATCATAAGTTTTTCCCAATGTCTAGAGTGAATGAGTACCGAAAGGAGATTAGCTCTTTCACTCAGGATGAGGATGAAAATTTTTTTGAGAGTTGGGAGCGTTTCAAAGAGCTACTGATCAGATGCCCTTCACATGGATATGAGAAGTGGAGACTTGTTCAGTTCTTTTGCCAAGGGTTGACTCAACCCAATCGTAGCATGATCGAATCTATGAATGGGGGGGCATTCTTGAGTCTGACAGGAGATGAAGCATATATGGGGTTGGACAAATTGTCCGACAACTTGCAGCAATGGGATTTTTCAAGCTGTCGAGATAAGTCCATTCGTGCTCCTAAGAGGGGAGGCATCTATGAGGTCAGGGAGGACGCTAATTTGAGGATAAAGTTGGATGCCCTCACTAAGAAGATTGACGCTCTCACTGTGAGCCAATCTATCAATGTTGCCAACACATTCAATATTGAAAGTTGTTCCATCTGTGCTAGTCCCATGCATCTAGCACAGAATTGCCCATCAATGCCGGCTTGTGCCAAGTATCCTATGGAATAAGTAAATGCTTTCAATGACTATCGAAGGTAGTCAAATGGATCGTACTCCGAGACGTACAATCCAGGGTGGCGGAACCACCCAAATTTTTCATGGAGGCAGAACCAACCAATGAATCAGGGAGGAGCCCCCCATAATGCTCAAAATCAATATCCTTCCGGGTTTTCCCAACAAATTCCTGGTCATGGTCGTTCTGCCTATCCAGCACCATTACCTACTTACCAAGCTCTCACTCAAACACCAGCGCTAGTTTCACAGTTACTAGAGGACACCATTAAGGAATACATGAAAATGAATAGCTAATCCATGAGCGACGCAAGGAGTGTAAAAATGGTAAACACCCAAGCAATTACCAAGCTGGAGAGTCAAATAGGGCAAATTGCAAGTCACTTGGGTGAGAGAGAGAAGGGGAAATTCCCCAGTCAGCTCATGCCCAACCCGAAAGGACAATTTATGGTTGGGAGTTCATCAACTCCTACGCACGGGGAGAAACAAGTACAATCGATTGTCACACTGAGGTCTGGGAGACAAGTGGACAATCGAGTGGAAAAGAGCCCTGCTCTGCAGCAAGGGCAAGGGAGTGGCAACAAAGAGAAAAGAGATGTTGAGCCATCTACATCCACACCTACTAAGAAAGACCCTCCTAGGTCGTTTGTACCTAGAGCACCTTACCCTGACAGACTACAGGTGCCCAAGAAATGAGGGAAGTATGAGGAAATTCTGGAGGTATTCAAACAGGTCCAAATCAATATCACATTTTTGGATGCCATCCATCAAGTGCCATTATATGCCAAGTTTTTAAAGGACTTGGTCACTATCAAGAGGAGGACAAATGTCCCAAAGAAGGCATTTTTGACCGAGCAGGTCAGCTCAATCCTTCAGTGCAAGCTACCCATCAAGTATAAGGACCCGAGGTGTCCTACCATCTCTTGCACGATAGGAGTCAGCCATATTGAAAGAGCTCTTTTGGATCTAGGAGCGAGTGTGAATCTTCTACCCTACTCAGTCTATTTACAGTTGGGGTTAGGAGAATTGAAGCCCACATCCATGACACTTCAATTGGCTGACAGGTCAGTGAAAAGACCACGGGGAATAGTTGAAGATGTCTTGATAAAAGTGGATAAATTCTATTTCCCAGTGGATTTTATTGTGCTTGACACAGAGCCGGTCCAGAATGTAGGGATTCAAACACCGGTGATTCTAGGACGACCATTCTTAGCCACGGCTAACGCTCTAATCAATTGTAGGACAGGGGTGATGAAGATCTCTTTCGAAAATATGACAGTGGAGTTAAACATCTTTGATATCACTAGGCAACCACTGGAGTATGATGAAGTGAGAAATGTATGTTTGATAGAGGAGATTCTTGAGGAGACTGTGGACGAATCAAGCATTGAGGATCCCCTGGAGGCGTGTTTTGCCTCCAAGAAGGAACTTAAGCCTTTACCAGATAATCTTAAGTGTAAGTTCCTAGGTTCAGCCGATAGTTTTCTTGCGATTATAGCTTCATATTTGGGTGAAGCTCAAGAGGAGAAATTATTATATGTCTTAAGAGAGCACAAGGAAGATATCGGGTGGACCATTGAGGATATCAGGGGAATCAGCCCCTCGGTGGTGATGCACAAGATACATTTGGAGGAGAATGCCAAGCCATCGAGGGAGCCAAAAAGAAGGCACAACCCAGCTATGCAAGAGGTTGTGAGGGCAGAAATAATTAAGCTGTTAGATGCAGATATCATTTATCCCATCTCTGATAGTAAGTGAGTGAGCCCAATTCATGTCGTGCCCAAGAGAGCGGGACTAACGGTAGTAAAGAATAAAGACGACGAGTTGGTGCTAACTCGTGTTCAGTCAGGGTGGAGAGTGTGTATAGACTACCGTAAGCTGAACTTTGCCACAAGGAAGGATCACTTTCCACTGCCATTTATTGATCAGATGGTGGAGTGTTTGGCTAGGCACGAGTATTATTGCTTTTTGGATGGTTATTCTGGATATAACCAGGTCCCCGTGGACCTTGAAGATCAGGAGAAGAAGATGTTTACCTGTCCTTTTGGGACTTTCGCCTATCGTCGCATGCCCTTTGGGTTATGCAATGCACCCATTACTTTTCAGTGGTGCATGGTCAGTATATTTTCTGACATGGTAGAGCGATTCTTAGAGATTTTCATGGACGACTTCTCCATCTTCGGTTCAACATTTGAGGAGTGCCTACACCGTCTCACTTTGGTTTTAGTACGGTGCAAGGAGAAGAACCTGGTGCTTAATTGGGAGAAGTGCCACTTTATGGTCAAGCAAGGAATTGTACTGGGGCATGTTGTATCTCATCGAGGGATTGAGGTCGACAAAGTGAAGGTGGATCTGATTTCTAACCTTCCACCCCCAAGTACGGTGAAAGAGGTTCGATCTTTTCTGGGCCATGCAGGTTTCTACAGGCGATTTATCTAGAATTTCAGCAAGATTGCCAGGCCCTTGTGCAAGTTATTGCTGAAAGATGCCCTATTTCTATTTGATGAGGATTGTAAGAAAGCATTTGGGGATCTAAAGAAGATTCTGACGTCCACACCCATTATTCAGCTACCCAACTGGGGTGTGCCCTTTGAAATTATGTGTGATGCATCAGACTATGCTGTTGGAGCTGTATTGGGGTAGTGTGTTGATAAACTTCCCTATGTTATCTACTACGCAAGTCGAACTCTACATGACGTACAACTTAATTACTCTACCACTGAGAAGAAGTTGCTTGCAATCCTTTTTGCATTAGACAAGTTCAGATCCTACTTGTTAGGATCTAAAGTCATTATCTACTCGGACCATGCAGCATTGAAGTATCTTTTCTCTAAAAAAGATGCTAAATCTCATCTTATCTGATGGATCTTGCTACTTTAAGAGTTCGACATTGAGATTCAAGATAAGAAAGGTTCAGAAAATATGGTGGCGGACCATTTATCTAGATTGATTGTGGATTTCACTGAGGCCGCCACTCCCATTTCTGAGACCTTTCCTGATGAGTAGTTAATGATCATTGCTCAAAATCTCGTTCCATGGTTTGCTGATATAGTGAACTATCTTGTCACCGGACACATGCCTTTGCATTGGGGGCGACAAGATAAATCAAAGTTTTTAGCCATGGTAAAACATTTTTTCTGGGATGATCCTTATCTGTTTAAGTATTGTCCTGATCAGATCATCAGAAAGTGTATTCCTGAGCATGACCAATCTAACGTCATCGCCTTTTGTCATGATCATGCTTGTGGAGGCCATTTTAGTGCTAAAAAGACCACTGCGAAGATTTTACAGTGTGGATTCTATTGGCCTATCCTGTTCCGGGACTCTCACACCTACTGTGTATCTTGTGAGCGTTGCTAAAAGCTAGGGAGTCTTTCTAGGAGGTATATGATGCCCCTCAACTCTATTCTGATTGTTGAGATTTTTGATGTGTGGGGCATCGATTTTATGGGACCGTTCCCAAACTCCTTTGGCAACTTGTACATTCTAGTTGCTGTGGACTATCTGTCCAAGTGGGTGGAGGCCATTGCGTGCAAGACCAATGACCATGGAGTTGTGGTCCAGTTTTTGAAGGACACAATTTTTGCTTGATTTGGTACGCCTCGAGCAATCATAAGTGATGGAGGTAAGTACTTTTGCAACCGGATTTTTGAGCAGTTGATGAAGAAGTATTTCATCACACACAAGCTTTCCACCCCATATCACCCGCAGATGAGTGGACAAGTGAAAATTTCTAATCACGAGATCAAACACATTTTAGAGAAAACTGTGAACCCTAGTAGAAAGGATTGGTCTCCGCGATTGACTGATGCACTGTGGGCATATCGGACAGCCTTCAAGATGCCAATTGGCATGTCTCCCTATCGTATTGTGTACGGAAAGGCATGTCACCTTCCGGTTGAATTAGAGCATAGAGCCTATTGGGCTATCAAGCAATTAAACTTCAATCTTTCAAAGGCTGGCACACAAAGGAAGCTCCAACTCAATGATATAGAGGAGCTATAGAATGATGCATACGATTATGCACGGTTCTACAAGGCACAAATGGAGAAAACTCATGACCAACACATTTTGAGACGAGCTTTTGAGCCGGGTCAAAAAGTTCTTCTTTATAATTCACGCTTGCATCTTTGTCTAGGCAAGCTCAAATCTCGTTGGACAGGCCCATTTATTATTCAGTCAGTTTTTTCTCATGGGGCCATCGAGATTGAGGATCCCAAGAATGGTAACACTTTTAAGGTAAATGTATAAAGGCTAAAACCATTCTTTGAGTTGAGGAGTCTGGACATAGAGACGATATTATTGGAGGATCCTAGTTACTCCGATTGAGTGTCGTCTACTAAGGGGAGTCTGGCTGAAGACTTTAAACTTAGTGCTCATGGGAGGCACCCCACAGCTTATATTTTCTGTATATTTCTTAATTTTTATGATTAATGTTTTTTTCCAGTATTTTTTGTTTTCCAGTTTTTATTTTTCAGGGACAATGCGTACTTCAGTTCATGTTTGGGGGTATGCTATGAGCTATACCAGTCCAGATAGTTCTTCATATCTCAGGTCAGCTCTTTCTATATTAGTCACACATTGGGGTCAATGTGTAATTTAAGTTTGGGGGTATGGGAGACACATCACACACTTTGTCCTAATTTGTTGTCTTTTTGTTATAAAGATAAATGTATGTTCATGTTCGTCTAAAAATTTTGGTTGTTCTGAAAAATTGTGATGTGATTTCATTGGTGAGTTTAAAACTTTGAACACATGATCTGATGATAGAGTTTAAACTTTAGTTACTTACTTTAGGCATTTTCGAGAATTCACATATTTGATCTAATTTAACACGAGCATATTAGCACATATTTGTGTGAGGTATGACATGTGAGTTGAATGTATACATTTCCTTGTCTTAACTGAAACCAGATGACTTGTTGGATAAACACTTGGGCATATAAAAAAAACAAATAATACTACTAATATTTATAATGATCATCATCAATAAACTTTCCACTGAGTAACTGGACATCTTGCCTCAGTAAGCAGTGAGTGTTGACGTCAAAAAGTGAAAATTTTACTTGGTAGTATTAAGGCCAGTTTAATTTCGTAGCCTTTTTGACTCGAGTTAGTAAGTCCTTAGGGGTGCCTTTACACCTAATGCCCTAAAACCATCTGGTTTGGGAGTCATTGACTCAATACTCGTTACATGGGTCAATTAGAAAGCTTAAGAGAACTAAACATAGCAGAGCCTTATATATAAAAAGAAAAAAAAGAAAATATAACTATGCCATCGTTGTTCGTTCTGTGAGAAATTCTGTGGATCTTGAGACCTGATTACCTTGTACATTGAAGTTATTTAGAAACCTCATCTGTATATGCTAATTCACTTTACACTGATTCAAGCTTGTGATGTCTTACTATGCCTTTTGTAAGTAATTAAGTTTTAAATTCTTATTCATTGTGAATATGGGTTTGACTTATTTAAGCTTGCTCATGAATGAATCTCATGATTTTGAGTGCTCATTAAATTTTTGGATACCATGAATAATGAACTTATCTTTATAATCCTTGTTTTTCATTTAGTTTTTTTATTTTGTTTTTCTAAAGGACTAGCAAAATATAAGTTTGGGGGTATTTGATGAGTCTTAAATATTGCATATTTAAGACCCTTAACTTATATTTGTTATGCTCTTAGTTAGTAGTATTTCACTTTATTTTATGTCTTTTTTGTGTTTTGTGTATTTTTATATGTTTGTGGAGAAAATGAAGCATTTCAGGAGATGTGAAGCTTCAGGAGCAATAGCGATCGATCGCACTATGCTGCAATCGAGTGCATGGTCAATAATCCCACATCGAAATGTTTGCAGTACAACGCATCTGCGATCGAGCGCCCCAGAAATGCGAACGAGAGCACATGCAATTGTGCGCACAAGACATACAATCGATCGCATTTGCGATCAATCGCATCATTCTGCGATCGAGCGCACTCGGGCAGTATCCCATATCGAATTTGAAACCCATGCTACTCCGGGACTCCCCCTATATAAACACCATCTGACCTCATCATTCAGTGTACAATTCCTGGGCCACTTTGGTGTTAACCGGTGGACGTCTGCCAGTATTCTAGTGGATCCCAAAGGCTTTGCTACCACGAGGGGAAGCGTCGCCCATCAGCGAGTGGAATTTCTCCCATGTAAAGTTATTTATTTATTTTTATTTAGTTGTTTTAGTTTAATGTTTAGCACTTTTATTATGAATTGTAGTTTCATAGGTATAAGTGGCTAGAATCTTCAGCTAAGGTTGAAGATGAAGCCTTACCGTTGTTTGGCATAGTAGTTCAGATTTGCTTGTGCAAATTTGACATTTTTTTTAGTATAAATGTTCCGTCAATTATTTGAGTAAAATCTTATGATTGATTGCGTTTAAATTGCTCTGTTGGATATTCTTTGTGTTTCATCTGATAGATACATCGAATTGTTTTTGATTAAATTGGATTTCCTTTGTGATTTGTTAAGAGCGGATACATTGGATGCTTTTGGTTTAATTGGGATATTCTTTGTTTTTTGTCTTATAGTTGGATTCATGGAATGTTTTGATAGGCTATTTTTTAAGTCATATATGCTTAACTTTGGTGGGGTGGATTCGGAAACCTTAGTGTTTTTATCATTAGGTTTTAAATAAATTTAATTTAAGTTTATATTTCTTTTGCAACATATAATTACAAATTTGGAACTAGGTTAAAATAGACTTAGTTTAGATAAAAATATATTTTCACAACGCAATTCCCTGTGGATTCGACCTCGCACTTGCACACACTATATTGCAAACGACTCGTGCGCTTACGAGTAATTTAAAACTCACAACAACTAACGTATTCAATACATTTTCAGGTGTTTTGAGTCCAAAGAAGAGAAGAAGCGATCGTTATTTAAAAGCACCAAGGGTCCATGCACGACGAAGCAGAAGAATGGCTACGGAGAGGCAAAGCATGAAGATTATCAGCAAAAAGGCCAGCACCATAGTGCTCCTCAGCAGCACCGCGACACTCAAAAACATACATATGATGACCCACCAGCCAGCACCGCGGTGCTCCTCAACAGCACCGCGGCGCCCAGAAGGTCGCCCATTCCAACTTATACCTAGCGCCAAGGTGCTCCCCAGCAGCACCGCAGCGCGCAAACATATTTACATCTCTGAGTTAGACTTTAATTAGGATTTTTAAACACTAGACTAAACCTAAGAATACCCTTGGTCTTTTGTACTATAAATAAGACACTTAAGGTTTAAGAGAAGACATCTTGGCTGTGAGCAAAGACCCAGAAGTTGAAGATAGCAACTCTCATCCACAAAAGAGTTTAGCCATGAACACCATGGCTAACTAACTTCCAAGCAAGGTGAAGGGATGAATCCCTAGGTGTATTTGTTCCTATCTATCCTTATTTGGTTAAGTTGTAATAAGAATTTATTGTCAAACATTGTCATGATTTACTTCTTTATCTAATTATAAGATTTTATTTATTCCGGTGATTGTATCTTTTCCTTGATATAACTTTAGTCATGCTTCTCTTATGTCAAGATTATTGGGTATAATTGAGTCTGGTAAGTCTAGCCTCTAGGTTTGTCCATTACTGTAATATTGTCAATAAAGATATATTGTCGTTTCTTGATAAACCTATAGGATAGATCATACATGCATGAATCAGAAATAAGAAGTATTTCATTACAATCATATTAGAGTTTACACACGTTCTCATTGAATATTTGCCAATTGCATGTTTGGGATGTGAAACGTGTAATTGAGATAAAAGCAACTGAATCAAGATAGGATTAGGGCAACGAACCAAGGGAGGATTCCCAAATCCTTGTTGCCTCTCTATTATATTTCACAAACCTACACAATTACTTCATCGTAAATTTCAGATTCTTTACTTATTATATTGTCTCATATTAAAGTTTACATCTCTCTTTATAGTTAAACTTGTTTCTCTGTGGAATCGATAGCCCAAAGCTGTGCTACAACATCCGCGTATGTTTTGGGCGTAATCAAGGAGACACCTCAGTTTGTGGAATTGGTGGAAGACAACACAGTAATGTGTTTGAGGATGTTAGGAATGAGTGAGTTTTCATTTTTCTCAGTGATGATTGTCATAGCCACAAAATTCTAACTTCTATGTGAAGTACTTGTCTTTGATTGAATAGTAAACATTACAGGAAAAAGATCAAGCTAAGTATGGATCTTGCTTGCATGTATTTTCCATTAATTCTCACCTCATCTTCCTTTCAATTCCATTGTTTTTACTAATATCCTATATAATTTTATTTTGACTTAAAAGCATCATAATTTCTTCTCCTATATTTCATGCAGATGGATACTTTTGGAAGTTCTTGACAAGGTTTCTCTTGGTTTAGTTAACTGGAAGCAATCATCAAAAGCCGCCAATTAAGATGCCATTCAGAAAAGTAGAGAACTGCAATCAAGTTATAAGGATTGGGAAGCAGTTGAAATTTTCACTAACAAATGTAGCTGGAAATGATACAGTACAAGGAAATAAGAAGCTCCTACTTGGTAATCTCTATTTTGTCTTTGTTTCCATATTAGCCTCTATACGATCGGTGCTTTTATATGCTCAACATCTCCATGTGGAAAATGAAAAATTAATAACAACGTTTACATTTTCATGGGAAAATGGAGTACAGTTGTGTAGATAATCACATTGAAGAATAGGTATATGTGGATGGAAAGGACTGGTAATCAAATTCTTTTCTTTTTTCCAAGTGAAGTTCTAACCTTGTTGTCCTTCTAGTGTTTTTTTTTTTTTTTTTTGTTATTTTGCCTTTGTTCAAGTTGATAATAGCCAATGCCAGAAAGAGTGAAGCAACAATTTTGTAACTTTCTTCTTCATAATTTCTTAGAAATAACAGAGTTTTTTCATTCATTATTTTTTATTTAATTTTATTAACTATTTAAGCATTAAATTAGTAATATGTATTCATTGTTAATCTAGTATATTTTTATGTTTAAATTGGTTATTTAAATAAACTTGGATTATGGCTCAATCCATTAAAAAAATTTAAAAAAACAATTGAGAATATTTTTGTAATGAAATATGCAAACTTTGTTCAGATCTGCAGTTGAATCTTATTTAAAACAAACAATCATGTTCTTAACAGTTAAGAGGGTTAAAAAGGAGAAATATACATATTCAAATGTGTCAATTAGTTCATTTATCAAATAGTCTAAACACTTAATCATTCAGCATTCAGACACGACCTCTTATTGGTTTAGCACTATTCAGATATTCATTCAGTATTTAATACGTAACACTTAAAAAAAAACAAACGTCACCTTAATCAAGTGAGTCTATCAATAAGAGAGAGAAGGTGAGCTTTCCAACCAACAAGCTCAGAAGAGATTTTATCAATCATCTGTGAAAACAAAGGTTTCTTCTTCTATGGAAAGCTCATATGAATTCCCAAATAGGTTCTCGGCTTATTCCACTAGTGTGAGATTAAAACATCTATGAAATTATTCAATTTCATTAAGTGACATATTTAGCCTGAGGAGAAATTTCGATTTAGAGAAATTTATTTGCTGACCTAACCAGGGACAGAATTGATTCAAAACATCTATCAAACGACATGGTCCATTGATGTCCATTTGTAAAAACATGTAACAATTGTATGCATACAAGATGAGTACTTGAGAGAGCTTGTCTAACAATTATAATACCCTGAATTCTGCCCATCTTCTTTTTGAGAAAGCGTGTAGGAAAACAAGTTCCCATATGGATTAAAGATATATGGGGATAGAGGGTCTGTTTATCTAATTCCTAGCTTAGGCTGAAAATGTTTGGTCTACAAACCATTCACGAGCAGTTGATTAGAGACGCATTTTATAATACAATTGATGAAATCGTTGCTAAATCCATATTTTTCCAACATAACTCTAATAAAGTTCTAAGACAACCTGTTGTATGTTGTACTCATGCCAATCTTGAATGCCCAAATTTTATTTTTGCTTGTTTTGGTTTTCATAATTTTTTCCAAGAGCTCATTTGTAAGAAGATCATTATCCGTGATGAGAGGTCCTTCCACAAATGCATTCTCTAAAGGCAAAATGAAATCTCCCAAAACTTTTTTCAATCTGTTAACGAGGACCCTAGAAATAATCTTGTAAGCCACATTATATAAACTTATTGGTCTAAAACCACTTGGGTTTGTTGGAGTTTTTTATTTGAGAATTAAGGTAATCAGGGTTTGGTTCATCTTTTTTAGTAGGTGACCTGAATGCAAGAATGAGAGAGAGCTAGTGATGAGAGTATTGCCAAGTATATCGAAGAAGTGATGATAAAAGAAGCCTGGAATGACATCTTTCCTAAGGGCTTTGAGGCCATTTATTAGTTTGACAACAATCATGACTTCTTCTCTTATAAATGGTTGTTCAAGGAGTTGTTTATGATCTCCTTAGAGAGAAGGACAAGGAATCTGTTCAATGCACTATATTAGTTCTTGAATAGAAAATTGTTCAGGTTCACAATAAATATATTGATGATGAGCTAACAAAATTTCTTGAATTTGGATTTGATCAATATCAAGAGTGCCATCAATATTTTGAAGTGAAAAAAATTATATTTTTAGCTCTTCTCCTTAAAGCTGCCCGGTGGAAAAATCTTTTATGTGTGTGTGTGTGTATATATATTTATATATCATATCATATCATATTCTACCTTAGAGGATCCAGGTGGACTTTGCTTTTTGTGCCCAATGCACATGCTGAGATTCTAGTAACGAATGAAGTTTTTCCTGTAACTATTTTTCCCGAGTTCTGGGTTAATAATGAGCAATATCCATATTGCCCTCACCAAGGTGGGGAGCAAAGCTAATAAAATATTGAAGCCTATCAATTTTTTCTTGGATATTTCCGATTTAAAGCTCAAGATTTTTGAAACATGATCTATTCCAAGGAATTAAAGCCCCTTTAACACGTTTAAGTTTGGAAACCAGCCTAAAACCTGGTGGACCAGAAACAGGGTGTTGCCATGAACAAGAGATGATATTTCTGCATCAGAATTCATGATCCATATCAGGTCAACTCATAAAAGTCTTCTTTTCTATTACCTTTGTTCTATACCCATAATATCTATCATCAACATACCATGACCAAATATCAAAATAGGGGTCAGCTGAACACAAGTGCAAGGAAAATTTCGAAACCATCCACTGTTACAATAAGCTCTATCCAATTTTTCCAAGACAAGTCTAGTTCTTTCTCTTCCATTGGTCCAAGAAAATCTCTAATACTGGGAAGGCAGTTCCACTAGGCAACAGGATCCAAAAGAGACATTAAAACAATCTAGACCCAAAATGTTTGTGCTAGTTGGATCATGATCCTCTCCATTTAAAAGTTGAAATGGAGTTAAGTTTATGGTGAGATTGCATGCCATATCATCAAATGGAGAATATTCAAATTCAAATTTGTCATGATGGCATTCAATCTCACTATGAACCTAACCTTCAATTCAATTCTTAAATGGAGAGGATCGTGGTCTGTGTTAGTATATGAAAGTTTCTAAGACTGTTTTTCCACTTGATTAAAATCACCTAACAAAAACAATGGACCTGGAAAGTCTTTCATTGTGCTACTCAATTCAGTCCAGGCTAGTGCTCTCTTAGCCGCCGCTGGGTCTATAAAAGCAAGCCAAGTAGAAGCTATAATCATTCTCGTTAACATAAAGGATAAGAAAATTCAAGGATTTTTCAATAAGTGTATAGGGAAGAGTATCATCCCATCCAACCCATAAACCCCCACCTTTCCCCTTACAATCAATCCCCACCCCATTTTCAAAACCTAAAAACCTTAACTTGCTAGTAGCTTTATGTGTTATGATTTTGGTTTCATCAAGAAGACAAAATGAGGTTTATTTTCTGAGGCAATATTCTTAAGCTATTAAACTGCCAAAGGATTGCCTAAGCCCCTACAGTTCCACCCTAATAGTCTCATGGATATTGTGGGGGTTGTTGTGAGATAACCTCCTAGAAATCTGTATTGTCGGAGTGTCATATTTATTGAGCAATAACTAGACAAAAGACTTAAAAAAGTTTGTTGCAAGTTTCCTGTCAGAAGAAACAATTGTTGTGGAGTGTATCTCATCTTGTTGTTGATTCAATCCTGCCATATCTTCCAAATTGTCAATATCATCAACTTATTTAAACATCTTCCTTGGAATTTCCTCCCTATCTTAATTTACTAAGCCTTGTTCCTCTCTCTTTCTCTTTATGCCTTGGCTGTTAGAATCATCATCCTTAACATCAAGATCAATTCCTTCATTGTACTCAATCTTCAATTGTATTGGTGTCATAGAATCATTATCTTGTCTTTGAGTTTGCCCCGTATCCTCCTCCATTTTTCTAGATTGTCCATCACTGTGCATTATGCCTTTCTTGCTTAAGTTCAGACAAACTCCATGTAAAGAACTACCAGAGATGATAGGATTAAAAACTAATAACCAAAAATCATTACCTAACTCCTGGTCCCTAGGGATAATCATCTAAAAAGCTAGAAACACTGGAATTTTGTCAGCAATTGAATGAAGTGGCGTGTTTGGTTGATTGAAATTATGCTCAATAACTACGGCTTTCCTTTCCTTTATTAGGATTAGTGGGTCATCTTCCAATGCTATTTGTTTGTGAGAACTTTCTCCTACTAGTCGTGGGGCCCTAAACTGGAAATTGGCACCCAATAGATAAAGATCCTAAATTGTTTGGTTGTGACGTGCCAAGAACCAAAGTAAAATCCACCATTGCTTGATTGTTCTGCTGTTCTTGGATATCTGGTGTAAAAAAGTTAAGAGATGGTGTACTAGGGTTCTTGGGATTAGATTTTGGGATAAAAACATAATTGTTATTTTTCTTGGATTTCTATCATAGTAAAGAAGGTATTTATTCTCTCTATGGATATAGTCAAGTTTTTGCCGAATCGTATAAATCTTGTGTGTCCACTCATATTATTTCATCTTTGTTTGTTTTCTTTCCATTAAATTGGTGAGTGTGCGGTGGTTCGAATGAATCTCAAATTAATTCGTTTCTGCGTGATCCGAGAAAATCCCAATATATGGGTGGGAATATTGAATATAAATTTGAAAGTCATCATATCTCTACAGTAAGTGACATGGTTTCTATTGATGCAAAAGAAATTATAAATGGAGTTAGCTTTGAAGACTTACTTTAGAAGCTTAAAAGTAGCTCTCACTTGGTTTTTCATTGGTATTCTGGATATTCTAATGACATTCCAGATCTAAAAGCCGACGTTATCACTGAAGGAAATCCAATATCAAATATGACGAGGTGAGGCTAAAGTCGGTGGAGTGATGCGGAGAGAGAATTACACGGAGGAGAAGAAAAAAGAAAAGAAAAAAAAAGGAAAGAGAATAAGAAAATAAAATTTACAGATTTTTTATGGAGTGAGGAGAGAGAGCATGGAGGTGGTTACAATGGCGAAGAACATAAGAAGGAAGAAGGAGAAGAGAAAAGAAGAAGAAAAAGTAAGAAAGAAATGTGTTGAATAAAGAGATATATATGATGTCAATTTGGTATTTTCATAATTTTTTCAAGTGTTAATAGATTTTGTTTGGTCAAACTTAGTCAAAGTAGGTTTCTGTAATTTCTCAAAGAATAGGTAGGTAAGTATAGAAACCCCAAACCTTAGGTAGGTTTCTATAATTTACCATAAATGTTAATTGCACAAATGAAATAGGCAGGTCATCATTTCAATAAGTAGATAAATGATAGAAATTCAAGAATCTAGATGACAAGCGGATTCATATCAAAATCTCACTGAGAAACATAATATACCAAAAATACTTAAACATAAAATAAAAAATACAACATTATACAACAATAAAAAGAATATAGAACTTTCAAATCCAATAATATCAAGAGATAAAGGCCATAAGCAGAACAAATGCAAAAACTTTCAATTTTCAAAGATGAAAACAAGAAACAAAAGAAAGAAAAAATTAGTGAAAGAGATAAACAGAGATGGCTTACCCGATTAGATTTCCCTTTCAAATTTCAAATATGCATTTAGGTTTATCAAGAAAACTCAAATGACATTTCATCTTGGAATATCCAATATCTAAGCATTTTACTCTGAAACAGATTCTTATAAAAGAGTTATTAGCAACTCGTTTAAGACTTTTGTCAAACATCTAGTTCTTGTCAATGTTATTATCTCACATGGAAACTCAAGCTTTAGACTACTCCTATATTTAAAAATAAAAGTTTTGATCAAAGTATAGATGAAGGAAAAAAGAATCCAAAATCACAATATGCAAAAAACAGAATAATTACAAAATTGATATAAAAGAAAAACACACATTAAAATATTGATTTGCATGATATATATTACCTAATATGAGAAGATAAATGATAAGTACTTAAATATTCGTATTTAAGCCCCTTAATTTACCTTCGTTAAGTTCCTAGTTGTGTTATTTCATGCTATTTTATGTCTTTTCTGTGTTTTCTGTGTTTTGCTAGGTTATTGAAGAAAATGGAACATCATTTGGATTAGAGAACAAAGTTGGAAGAACTAAAAGCTGTTTAGTGCGATCGAGCACAGAAGAGTGCGATCGAGTGCACCAGCGCTCGTACGAGCAAGAAGAAGGCTCGAGCGCACTAGCATAAGATCGAGCACACATGTGCAGTAAAACGACATAACTTATTTTAGAAAGTAGGGGTAGGGTTTCATTTTACAAGTTAGGGTTTCCAGAGGTCTCTAAACCTTATAAATAGGCTTGTAAACACAGAAAGAGGGAGCTTCCCGAGAGAGAGATTGTGAAGACAAATTGACGACTCTTCTCTATAGTATTTTCGGGTTTCTTCTTCCCTTTTATTTTATTTTACGAAGATGTTTAACATCAAAACCATGTGTAACTAAACTTTTTGTAGGGCTCGATTGAAGCCCTGATTATGTTTTTCCATATATGAATATATATGAATATTGTTGCCTTTACGATAGCTGTGTTATGATGCTTAACTTGATTAATGCTTATTTTATTTAATTCCTCATATGTGTTTGCCTGATCAATATATGCATGTGGTATGGACTAGTTAGTTAGATCAATTTGGATGATCGAGTCCTGGGTTTAACAAAAGTAACAAGAGCAATCCATGCCGGATTCTTGGGTTAATCAACATGGGAAACCTGGAGTATATAACATGCCCTAGGTCTTGTGTGTTTGTAGATTTCCACAGATATTAGGCTCTCTTAAAGAACAACTTAGTATACACCATGCTAAATCCTTTGAGAAAGAAAAGAGTTAGAGTATACACCATGCCTAACTTGCTGCTTAGGGAAATCAATAGCTTAAGAAGTATACACCATGCCCTTTGGTTGACAATATTAGGTATTCGTAATGTGACTAAAGCATTGGCACAATGTTTTATTGGGAAAGTATGATCAGTGGTGGATATCAAAGCCCTACACTTTTATCATTATTAATTCAAACTCAATACTTATTTCTATAGTTTTATAATGCGAAACAAATTCTAAAACAACATTTACCAATCCCTGTGGAGATGATCTCGCTTTTGCACATTATACGGCTATGTTGACCTTATGCACTTGCAAGTAAAACCGTTCAACTATTTAATTATTAATTTAGGTAGATTTTTGCACAATAATTTTTTGGTGCCGTTGCCTGGGATAAAACCCGGGTCACCTGCGTGACAGATGTGGATTTCTGTTTAGAATTACTTTTCATTCAGCTTTATTTTTCTGTTCTGTTTTATTTGTTTCATCAAATATCTAATTTATTTCTTCTTTTTGTTTTCTGCTTTTCTGTTTCAAGTGTGCAGCAGAGTAATCTCTGGCACTGCGATCGAGCGCAGTGCTTGGTGCCATCGAGCGCACTCGGGGCAGAGACTACCCGAACAACAGTACTAAAAACACTGCATTAAAGTGTTTCAGCTAATTCATGCAAGGGCTTTGATCCAGGAATCCAATTTTCTTTCCACTCGATACAGAGCTTGAGCGGACCATTCGACAAAGGCTTAGAGACAACATTGAAGAGGTAGAAGGAGAATTCGAGGGAGAAGCGCCAATGGCGAAACAGCTTAACAACCAAATGCCACTAGAGCGAAGACCCATGAAGCAATCCTTCATTCTGCAAAACCTCGACCAGTCCTCATGCATTGCTTATCAACTTGAGGCGGAAGACAATTATTACATATACCCGCAGATACTCAGTGCTTTGACTCATTTTAGGGGTACACCTGCTGAGGACCCACACTTGCACCTTTGGGAATTCTTTGATCTCTGCAAGTTCCAGCACATCCGGGGCCTAGATCAAGAGGGAATCAGGTTAATTCTTTTCCCTTTTTCATTAAAAGATAATGCTAAGTTATGGTATAATTCATTGCCTGCAGTGTCCATCCATACCTGGAAAGAACTATCCAGTAAGTTCCTAAGGAAGTTTTTCCCAGCACAAAAGATAAGACAGATGAGGAAGGAGATTCAATCTTTCTAACAGAAGGATGGAGACCTTTTCTTTGAAGTATAGGGACACTTCAATGAACTGCTACTCAAATGCCCACATTACAATCTACCTCAAGATGAACTGGTACAGGCTTTCTATGAAGGTCTGAGTGACCTAAATAAATGTATTGTAGATTCAGCTTACAGAAGTGTGCTAATGGAAAAGAGCAGTGAAGAAGCCATGGAGCTGTTTGAGACATTAAGTGAGCACACCCAGCAATTCTCCTCTAGAGGTAGACAATGAGTTAAGAGCAAAGGTATGTATGAGGTGACCTTAAATGGTGGATCTTCAAATCAGATGGCTGCTATGGAAAGAAAGCAAGATATGCTTGTAAAAGCTATGACTGCTCAAAACATCTCACCTAGTCCACAAGCTACATAACTCCCGGTATGTGCTATATGTTCTCATTTTGATCACACTACTGAAACTTGGCCTCTGTCTCCATCTACAGATCCGGAGCAAGCAAACTATGTGAGACCAAACAACTATCATCCCAAGAACAATCCATATGCAAATACCTACAATCCTGGATGGCGAAACCACCCCAACTTCTCATGGAGTAACAATCAGAATGCCCTGAACCTTCAAGCGCAGCAAAAGAACTCCCAACAAGCAGCTCAATCAGTTCTGGAATCAAAGAAGAGTGACCTAGAGAGTCTTGTGAATCAAAGAAGAGTAACCTAGAGAGTCTTGTGAGTCATCTGCAAAAAAACCTTCTACATTTAAGGTAAGTAAAGTGGAGAAGGTGAATAAACCACCTTTCCCTCAAAAGTTAGTAAAGCCAAAGAAAGACAGTAAACTGCTGCTTGATATCTTTAAAACTTTGAGAAAAGTAGCGATTAATATTCCTATATTAGATGCAATTTAACAAATTCTTGCTTATGCTAAATTTTTAAAAGATTGTACCACTCATAAAAGGAAGTTTCAGGAGCATGAAATAGTGGCTTTAACTGAAGAGGTAAGTGTGGTGTTATTAAGAAAACTCCCACCAAAGCTAAAAGACCTAGGTAGTTTTACCATTCCTTGCAGGATAAGTGACCAGCATTTTAAGCAAGCATTAATGGATCTAGGGGCTGGTGTCAATCTGCTACTATACACTGTATTCGAGACACTGGGTTTGGGGGAGCTTCAACCAACTTCCATCACCTTGTAATTAGCAGACAGAAGCATCAAACGACCAAGAGGTATTCTTGAGTATGTCTTGGTAAAGGTAGATGAATTTATTTTACCTGCTGATTTTATTGTATTAGATATGGAAGAATGCCCTATGCCATTACCTCTGTCCATCATCTTAGGAAGACCTTTTATGAAAACTGCTGATACAAAAATTTGTGTAAAAAATGGTATAGTAAGTATGAAGGTAAATGGTGAGAAAATGGAATTCAAAATATTTGATGCATTAAAATTACCCCAAGATGATATGAAATGTTTTAATGTATGCATGATGCAAGGTATTGTTGAGCAAGCTTTTCAAGTCAAGCATGTTAATCCGTTGGAGACCGTCCTCACCCATAGTTTAACAAGAGCGAAAATTGAGCCTAAATCTGAAGATGTTACTGATGACATCCTTGAAGCTACGCACCTCCCTGAGGCCTCGCCAATGCATTCAAGATCGGGTGATAAGAGGAAGTTGCATTTGAATGAGAACACCAAGGAAAGAACCAAAGCCTATCATAAGAAACAGCTGGTTAGGAAGAAGGTCTATGGTTCCGACAGCACTCGGACATTCATGGTGAATGGATACAGAGTCAAGCCATACCTTGAAATCAAATTGCTACCAAGAGATGAAGATTTGCCACTCCAGTCTGTCCAGTATGCAGCAGCACCAAGAGCACTTGAGCACATGAGGTGGACTTTAAGTGCTCCCTTACAAGAGAGTAACACTAAAGCTACTATAAAGTGCATTTAAGCAGTTCAGACTTTGATAAACGTGCAGCTCAAACGCCTCTATTGAGGTTAGTGGTACTGAGGCCACTGAGTACAGTACATTTTTATTTTTATCTATTGTTTTTCATTATTTTTAACTTTCTTCGTCCTTTCCTTAGTTAGTTTAGTGGTACAGTGCATTCTGTCCTTGCACTCGAGCGCACTTCACGGTGTGATCGAGCGCCACCTCACCATACGCCAAATGGCGTGTGAGCGCATCCACATGCACACACCTACGCACAAGTGCGATTGAGTGCACTTCACAGTGCGATCGAGCACACTCAGGACAGAGGATCACGTGCTTATTTTAAGCCATTTCATTTTGTCACACATTTTCATTTTCACTCCCTTCACTCTCACACTCTCTGCCCACTCTTAAACCCACTCACCACTGCACTCCCACTCAACACCACTCACCACCACAGGTCATGATTACGCCCAAAACTTAACGCAGTATTGTAGTACAGCTTTGGGGTGTCGATTCCACAGGGAAACAAACTAATTACACATGAAGGTGTAGACCTTAACACAAACGATAAAAGTTAAAGTGATAAAATCTGAATTATTGATTGTTTAAATAATTGATGGTTAATAAATAAAGAAACAACAAGGTTCCGAAAATCCTCCCTAGGTTCGTTGCCCTAATCCTAACTTGATTCAGTTGTTTTTATCTCGATTACAAGTTTCACATCCCAAACAGGCAATCGGCAAATATTTGGTTAAAGTGCATGTATAAACCCTAATGTAATTGATATGAATTATTCTTTACTTTCAAGCACACATGACCTAACTTATAAATTGTCAAAAGAAGACGATATATCAAAACGATAATAACGTAGTAATGGACAAATCTACAAAAGAGATCTACCGGACTCAATCACACCCAAACAAATACACATAAGAAGAGCATGACTAAACTTATATGGAAAAGAAGCATGCAACCACCAGACTAATAAGAAATCTACTAATTAAATTAAACAATAAATCATAACAATGTTTAATGAAAATAATTCCAAACTACAACTGAATTAAATAAAAGAAAATAAGAGCAACTACACCTAGGGATTCATCCCTTCGCCTTGCTTGGAGATTAGCTGGCCATGGAGCTCATGCTTCCTTGAGTTGCCTCCGGCCTCTCAACGATCATCACCTCTATGGTAGCGAAAGCTTCGGCGATTCCTCAGCTTGCCCTCCAAAAGTATACTTCGGATTGCTCCTAAAAGCCCTCTGGATTGCTCCTAAAGGCCCTCTGGATTCATATTCTGATGATTTCATATGAGCTCCGATTGATTCCCAAAGCTGAAGTGGAGTGGGTCTTATATAAGCAAATACCATGAGTGTAGTGTGTTTCTAATCCGATGTGGGATGTGGGATTTAAGCCTTCACATGTTCGTCACGCTGAAATCCCGCACAGCCCGCACAGCCTGACCTTTATCTACTAAAACTGCCATAACTTTCTCTAGAAAAATCATTTTTATGAACCGTAAAATTTTCCAGAAAATAGACTTCTGGATCTTTCTAAGCATATATAGCTCATCTCCTAATTCTTTTTGTATCAATAAAATTTAATTTGCAAAGATGATTGATCTGTACGGGCAATTCTGGTAATTTAGTGAAACACTTTTCCAGTGCGGGCAGCAGCTGTTGCTCTTTTAAGCCCTCTATCTTGTCTTTCCGGAATTATTCCTTCACTCCAGTATGCCTCGAGTCTTTTTGCTTCAAGCAATGATAACTTTTTCTCCTCTTTTGAGCTTAAAGTACCTGAAAATGCACCGAAATATATCAATGATCCATGAATGATACTTTAGAGTTGTTAACGTATAAAAGTGCAATTAAAACTTAGATCAACCCTAAAATGCTAACAATTAAGTACTGTTAAAGTGCATTTTATGACTCTCATCATGTCATCACCACTCACCACCACACGTTGCCACCATTCACCACCACCAGGTAAATTCATACCCCTATTTCCCCACTCACAACCACACACGGTCACAAACCATTTCGACATAAACCCACGTTTTTTATTATTCTTTGTGCTACTAATAATTGCATGCAACATGTTCTTTTTGTCTTTGTGGTTGTGTTTGGTTAAAATTGCAGGAGGTTAGGAAATTTCAGCTCCTGTTGCCACTGCTTGGATTCACTATCGCCCACAATCTGTTCGACAAAAGACCTTAGTGACATACCAACCATTACGATCATGCACAGGGAGTAGTGTGATCGAGTGCAGAGGCAGAGCGCAACCAATTGCACAATATCGTGATCGAGCACACCATCTCCAAAATTTTGTCTAGGATGCCTAAGCTCACTGCCTCCACATCCCGTTTCTCAAGAAGCCGAGCACAATCATCCCGACCTACTTTTGAGCAACAGGAGATCTTATTCGAAACCAAATTTGACATAGACGACGATTTCAAAAACTTTGAAGCCACTCAATGGGCCGTCCAAGAATTCAAACACTATGGTTTGAAGAGGTTATTCAAGCCTGTCAGCTCTACTGCCTACACCAGATTCGTGGTTCAGTTCTATGAGAAGCTCTCTTTTGATTGCAACAGGCCGGGTGTCTTGTCCTCATCTGTTCAGGGTAAGTACATTGACTTGACATTATCAGACATAGCTGTTGCCCTCAAATGCACTGACGAATATCCACCTAGGGGCACCCAGTTGGATGTTGATTACGCCCAAAGTATAACGCGGTAGTTGTAGCACTACTTTGGGGTGTTGATTCCACAGGGAGAGAAACTAACTACAAGAGAAAGTGCAAACCTTAAAACGAACGATAAAAGTTAAACGAGAAAATATGAGTTTAAAGTAGTGTGAAATAATTGTGTAAATATAATAAAGAACAACAAGGGTCCGGGAATCCACCCTAGGTTCGTTACCTTATTTTATTCTTGATTCAGTTGTTTTTATCTCGATTGCAAGTTTCACATCCCAAACAAGAAATCGGCAAATATTTAATTAAAGCACATATATAAACCCTAATGTAATTGATATGAATTGCTCTTTCGAATTAAGCACACATGACTTATCCTATAAGTTTATCAAGAAATGACAATATATCTTTAATGAAAATATCGCAGTAATGGACAAACCAAAAAAAAAAGTCTACTGGACTCAATCACATCCAAACAGGTTGACATAAGAAGAGCATGACTAGACTTATATCTAGGAGAAGCATGTAATCACCGGATTAAGAGAAAATCTTCTAATTAGATTAAAGAATAAATCATAACAATGTTTTATGATAATAAATTCAAACTACAATGAATCAAGACTAGAAAATAAGAACAACTACACCTAGGGATTCATCCATTCATCTTGCTTGGAGATTAGTTGGCTATGGGGGAGAGTGTGGCAGCCTTCATGATGTTTTTCTCAGCCTCTGGCCTCTAATTGATGTCTTGAATAATCATAATATCAAACCCTAAGTGGTCTATTTATAATACATAAGGTCCAATGGTGTTTTAGGGTTTAAAAAGTCATTAAAATCCTAATTAGGTCAAAGCTTGGAGAAGAAAAGCGTGTGCGCGCTGCGGTGCTGCTGTATGGGCGCTGTAGTGCTAGGCATAATTTGGCTCAGTGAGCTTCTGGACACTGTGGTGCTGCTGAGGAGCACCATGGTGCTAGTTGTTGGGCAAAATGTGGAGGTTTCTGGGCACCGCGATGCTGGCTGGTGCTGTTCTGGAAGCTTGACCTTTGTCTACTAAAACTGTCATAACTTTTTCTAGGAAAATCATTTTGATGAGCCATGAAATTTTCCAGAAAACAGACTTCTGGATCTTTCTAAGCATATATGGCTCATCTCCTGGTTCTTCTTGTATCAATACAGTTTAATTTGCAAAGATGATTGATCTGTACGGGCAATTCTGGTAATTTAGTGAAACTCCTTTCCAAGGGCTTGTGAACCTTCACTCCGGTGTTCACCGAGTCATTGTACTTCAAGCAATGATAGCTTTTCCATCTCTTTTGAACTTAAAGTTCCTAAAAATGTATTGAAATAGATTAATGATCCAAGAATGACACTTTAGAGTTGTTAAGGTATAAAAGTGCAATTCAAACCTAGATCAACCCTAAAATGCTAACAATTAAGTACTGTAAAGATACATTTTATGACTCTTATCATAACCCCCAACTAGCTAATTGCTAGTCTCTAGCAATTCAAATGAAAACAAGAGATGAATTCTATGGTGGGAATCAAAACAAAGTAAAGCAATGTTAGTGTTAAACCAAGAGTAATTCACTTTTGTCTCAAAAATCGCACATAATACACGACATATAGAATCATTAAATTTCACCCAAGTCCAAAAGTAATCTAAAGATCAATCTTAAAATTGTTATCGACCCTTAACATCCATCTTACCACAATCCATTAATCCGAACACCCGGATGATTTTATGCACAACATTCATGAATACAAGTCTTGGCCTCTAAAATATATTAAATTACGTGACATCAATCAAAAAACAAGCTCCATAGGCTTGCATTTCAAACCACTCTCTACTATTGTAGAAAAATCACACTACATTGGATTAATAGGTCTTTACTAAGCGTGTAACGTTAGGCTAAGGTAAGGGTTAAGAAAGAACGGGAAGGATTCAACAAGTAAAAGAACTTAATCTCTTAGTTTTGAACACAACTCTTTAAGCACTGGATAACCTTACTTCAATGCCCAACTCTTCCAACCATTTTTCGAGCATTTCTTTCAACAAATCACCATTTTTTTTTTCTTCTTTCTTTGCCATAATTCACTTCTATTTTCTTTTTCTATTCTTTTCTTCTTTCTTTGCCATAATTCACTTCTATTTTCTTTTCTTTTGTATTTTGGTATAAGACCATTCATCTCTTTTTTCATTCTTTTCTTTTCTTTTATTTTCTTTTCCACAACCCCCAACTTATCTCCTTTAATGTACTTGGGTTATAGTAGAGATATTTTCTCATATTCCCATCCTTATTCCTTTTAAGTGCTCCTCAACAAATGTGCATAGCTAAGTTCTTTTAAGAGAAAGGTAAGGATAAAATATTTTCTTAGGCTCATAAAGGTGAGTAAATGGGCTATTGAAAGAAATAAGGCTTAAATTCTTTTTCAAGAAAAAGGCTTAAATAGGTGACTAGTGATAAATATAGCAATGGTAAGTTTGAAAGGCTCAAACGGTCCAAAAATGATCTATATCATATCCTAAGTAATGTGCATTCTAGGAATTCGCCTCAAGTGGTTATCAAGTAAGTTCTAGAGCTTGTTGAGACTGCAAAAATATTCACAAAGTAATCACACATAAAACTTCTCTAAATGTTTAGACTAATCATACAATCTTACCAAAAACTAGAGTCTCAAACCAAATCAAGATTGACACTTAAATTATTCTCAAACCGAAACAAAATTTAACTTCTTCTAAATGTTGTATGCTATCTCCATTAGGTTCATATCATTGACATGTGAATTAACTCTAAGGCAAACACCAAGCATGCTAAAAACAAACAAGAAAGGAAAATGACACCAAGCAGTTCAATTGAAAAAGAAAAAAAATGTATGGAAATAAAGAATATGGAAACAAAGAGATGAGTTTCCTTTACCTCCAACTTAAAAATTGCATTAACCTCAATATAAAAGAAAGAGTAAAGGAAACTCCCTTTATAGCCAAAGGTGCACAGAAGCTAAAAATTGTGCTATACCATTTGAACTGCTTCGTATATTTGTTCCTGAAAAAGAAATACGAAAGTAAAACTGGAAAACAGCAAAATAATAATAATAAATAAGAAAAAGAAATATGAAAAATAGTAAAAATAAAAGGATATGTTGTGGGTTGCCTCCCATGAGTGCTAATTTTTACGTCTTCAGCCATACACTTTTATTCCCTCTTTCAAAAGCATAGGTTGAATGCACCAGCCACTGCTTCATTGCCAAATTCGGTGCTCGTATGCTTTGGAGAGGCCTCAAGGATGTCATCAGTAACATCCGTAAATTCTGGCTCGATATATGCTTTTATGAAGCCATGGATGAAGGTGAATTCCAATAGATTAAGGTGCTGGACCTTTTCCATGAATAAGTCAATCATGTATGCTTAGTGGGTTTTGTCCACATCCTCTGATTTTTTCGTTGTTGGGATGTGTAATGACTTACTCAGTGTCTCAATGATATTCACCTCCTTCAAATTCTGTTGTGCTAGATGCTGACCATGGGGTGTGGACTGAGCTTGAGAAGGGAACTTACCTTGCTCAGTCAAAAACATGTAGTTAATCAACTTAGACACTTGGTTCTTTAAATCCTTATGTTCTTCAACAACCTGCACAATTAAAGATTCAAGCCTTTGATTAGTCTTCCCCTGTGCCTCAATAAAAGCATGTAAAGTGTCTTCTAAATGACTCTTAGAGGACACAGGTGCATGATATGGTGCAGGGGTTTGTGCAAACTGCTGGTTTTCAAACTTTCAACTGAAATTGGGGTGATTTCGCCATCCTGGATTATAAGTATCAAAGAAGGGTGCCAAAGGCATTACATTGTTTCTCATACATCCCTCTCATCTCCGCAAATGTGAGACATTCTTGGGCGAGATGATCTACCCAACCACACACAAAACATGGTTCAAAAGACCTTGCATGATAAGCTACGTGTATTTGCTGTAAGCCCTTAGTCTTTAACACCTCTAGTTCCCTAGTGAGCATCTTGACCTTGGCTTTAAGGTTATCCTCTTCCCTAAGATGGTAAATTCCACCACCATTTGGGTGCCCTATAGGTCATGACCTATGCCTGCTTTCAGTAGCACTTGGTCCAGTCCAAGTGTGAGCTTTTTCAGCAAGCTCATTGAGGTACTCTATGGCCTCATCAAGATCTTTCTCCAAGAAATCACCATTACACATCATCTCTACAAATTGGCACTCTCTATATGTAAGTCCCTCATAAAAATAGCTTACCAAGCGCCAACTCTCATACCCATGGTGAGGGCACATACTCAATAACTCCTTAAATCTCTCCCAAGACTGATATAAAGTCTCGCTGTCCTTTTATGCAAAGGTGGAGATTTGCTTTATAAAAGCATTGGTCTTATGTTGGGAAAAGTATTTATTAAAGAAGGCCTGAGTCATCTCAGTCAACGACCCAATAGATCATGGTCTAAGTGAGTATAGCCAACTCTTAGCTCTATCCTTCAAAGCGAAAGGAAAAAACTTAAGTTTCACAATGTCATGAGTTTCATCTTGACTATGAAAAGTCGCAACTACTTCCTCAAACTCTCTAATGTGCACATATGGGTTTTCATTATCCAAGCCATGAAATGCAGGGAGTAACTGTATCATCCCTGTTTTAAACTCTAGGTGGCGAGTATTGGCTGGAAACATGATGTATGATGGTGTGGCTGTGCGTGTAGGGTGGAAGTAATCCTGAAGTGTCCGAGCAACATTCTCATTAGGGTTATTGACCATGTTAAAATCCTCTAAATTCTCTAATTGGGGTGCACTATGGTTTGATCTAGGTGAGGTTTCACTAACGGACATGGAAGAAGAGGGTAATTCTAATTTCGGGTCCTCTAATGAATCCACCTCGCAAATCTCTCGGTCTAAGCATACACCACATGAATCAGAGAGGAAATAAATAAAACAGAATAAAAAAAATCAGAAAATCAAAACTTAGAAAAAAGAACAACAATAAAAAAATATTATAAAAAGAAAAAAGGAAAAAAAATAATGCAGCAAGCTAAAAGAAGGAACGAAGTTACCGCCTTTACAGCTGCTGAAAAGAACAACTATTTACAATTATTCTACTGTCATATCTCAAGGTTGACATTCTTCCTTGTACTTAAGTGCGTCTCCCCGGCAACGGCGCCAAAATTTGATTACGCCCAAAGTATAACGCGGCAGTTGTAGCACAGCTTTGGGGTGTCGATTCCACAAGGAGACAAACTAACTACAAGAGAAAGTGCAAACCTTAAAACGAACGATAAAAGTTAAACGAGAAAATCTGAGTTTAAAGTAGTGTGAAATAATTGTGTAAATATAATAGAGAACAACAAGGGTTCGGGAATCCTCCCTAGGTTTGTTACCTTATTTTATTCTTGATTCAGCTGTTTTTATCTCGATTGCAAGTTTCACATCCCAAACAAGCAATCGGTAAATATTTAATTAAAGCACATATATAAACCCTAATGTAATTGATATGAATTGCTCTTTCGAATTAAGCACACATGACTTATCCTATAAGTTTATCAAGAAATGACAATATATCTTTAATGAAAATATCGCAGTAATGGACAAACCAAAAAAAGAAGTCTATCGGACTCAATCACATCCAAACAGATTGACATAAAAAGACCATGACTAGACTTATATCTAGGAGAAGCATGCAATCACCGGATTAAGAAAAAATCTTCTAATTAGATTAAAGAATAAATCATAACAATGTTTTATGATAATAAATTCAAACTACAATGAATCAAGACTAGAAAATAAGAACAACTACACCTAGGGATTCATCCATTCATCTTGCTTGGAGATTAGTTGGCTATGGGAGAGAGTGTGGCAGCCTTCATGATGTTTTCCCCGGCCTCCGGCCTCTAATTGATGTCTTGAATAATCATAATATCAAATCCTAAGTGGTCTATTTATAATACATAAGGTCCAAGGGTGTTTTAGGGTTTAAAAAGTCATTAAAATCCTAATTAAGTCAAAGCTCGGAGAAGAAAAGCGTGTGCGCACTTCGGTGCTACTGTATGGGCGCTGCAATGCTAGGCATAATTTGGCTCAGTGAGCTTCTGGACACTGCGGCACTGCAGTGCTTGATTTTGAAAAATTGAATGTTTGATTGCATCTCATTTCATCATTTGCATATTTAACATTGAGTGAGAGAATATTAATCATTGTTTAATTATTTCCTTCACTAAAAAATGTCATAGATAAACAAAATCGTGCAAAAATTCAATACTGAAAATTTTACTAAGGGTCAAGTCGATTGGTAAATGTTCTCCAGTCGACTCGTAATTCACTGCCAGATCTTCCAGTCGACTGGTACATCTGACCCAGTCAACTGGTAACTCTCTGCCAAATATTCCAGACGACTGGTAAGTCTTCTCCAGTCGTCTATTAGGTCGAATCCCTGTTTGGAGCCAATTTTTAAAAAACCTTTGTCCTCTAGTCGACTGGTAAAGGTAGCCCAGTCGACTGGTAAATGACTGCCAGTTTATCCAGTCGACTGGTACGTTTACCCAGTCGACTGGTAGACAAACTGTTCATCTTTTCAAAAGGCCCCAGTCGACTGGTAACTCGACCCAGTCGACTGGTATCGCAATATTATAAATATGACTGTTCATTTTTCTGAACTTTTACGCCATTTTCGAACTCCCAAATTTTCTCTCTCTAGAAAAATTCACCATTTTGATCTAAAAACCATCCAAACTTCATCTAAACACACCGATCTACTCATCCATAAAGAGATTTTTGACTTTCTATGGTTAAAATCTCTTATTTTCACCAAAATCTATTTTCCCCAAAAACTTTTTTTTCTTCAAAATGAGTGATAAGATCCGTATAAAACTCACAACAAGTGGACCTAATACGCCTAAAAAGCCAAGGTCTTCAAAACCTTCGGTTTCGGAGTCGAAAGGAAAGGGAGCAGCGGGCTCATCCAGTAAGGAGCCCAGAACAGAGTTGGAGCAGACTCTGTTTTACAGTCCGGCGGCACATGCAAGGTATAACTCTATAATCCGTCACAAGAAAATCATGACGGGTAAAGTCGTTGATTTTGACTCTATTCGCCATGGAAATTTCGATATTCTACCAGCCTTTGAGGCAATAAATCTGACCCCACTGGTCAGAATTCATGAGAAATATTACCCGCGACTGATTCATCAGTTCTACGCGAACTTAGTGAAACCTAGTCCTCTGGCTCTGAGATTCAGAACCAGAGTCAGCGGTGTGGAGTTTGAGGTCAACATTGACCACTTGATGAGCTTTCTGAGAATCCCTGTAAGGGGGATTCAATAGAGTCTGGATGGATGGCCAGACAACTTTGAGGTTGAGGAGGCCTGTTGGATAGTCAGGGGAGACCTTAACTATGTGTGCAGACCCACTACATTTCATACATGTAGTGACATGCCCCTCGACTCAAAGATGTTTCAGCTGATTATCAGTTGGACCATCCACCCGAGACTCGGGAGTCGAGGGTATCTATCTAAAATAGATACGGTATTGATTTGGTGCCTAAAATATAGGCACCACTTCAATATATATCCTCTGCTGCTCGCCAACATGATAAACGGCGAAGCAAACGACTCTGGGTATCTTCCTTATGGGATGCTCATTACACTCATCCTCCAGCACTTCCGGATACCTTTGCCTGCCTCCGAGACTTAGGATATCGGATTAACGGACATCATCAACATCTCATCACTGAAGAAGATGGGACGTACTATTCGTGAATGATTCCTCTATCTGAAGGCCAGAAAGCGCCTGAGGATCCGAGAGGATACGAGCGACAGTGATGAGGATGCTGCTGCTGATACAACTGCTGAGATGGAGACGGATACCCGAGCACCTCCCATTGGTAACTCAAGTACTGGTCAGACTGGTTACGGCGACATCCTATAAGCTATCACGAGCCTCCAGATGACGATGGAGTCCGGTTTCCAGTCCATGCAGTCTGATTACCAAAGACTGAGCTCCTCCATAGACCACCTACAGGACAACTTCGAGTTACATCGAGAGCACACCGAGGGTTCCCTAGCTGAGATTAGGGAACTTCTTCATGACAGCTCAGACTCTCCCGCACCTTGAGTTTATATCTTTATTATGTACTTAGTGTTTTTCAGCTCTTATCACATAGCACGAACATATCATGTACTCTTTTGTCTTAGTTATGGCTCTGTGAAGCCCGTTTGTGTATTGAATTTTTACATATGATGATGTATTTCTATTAGCCATATCTCTTGCATCTATTTACGCTATTTGTGATATGTTAGCACTGTTTTAAAACTCTGTTTAGCCACTAAACTGCTTTAAAATGCTTATACGTGTATGAAAACTTCCGGTTCTTCTCGGGAAGGCTTTCGAAACCCAAATGAAGCCAAATTTTCGTGTACAAGTTTTTTTTCTTATACTCTAGATGACTGTATTGGCTAAATATCTTCTTTTTTGTGTTATGCCCCCTTTGGTTGCTGTTGTCAAAACGGGGGAGAAAAATAAGAAAAACGAGAAAATCTAAGTAAACGCAACCAATGCATAGATTTAGGGGAAGCATTGCTCCATAGCATTATAAAAATGTTGTTTATTGATTGGTTGAGTTTGATTCTGGATTTTTTGAAAGAAATATAAACTGTGTTTGCATGTTTACAGGGTGGTTTTACTCGAAAAACAGAGGAGACTCTGTCCAAATTTTTGTAAAATCCTAACACTTAGCTTTTAAAACTGTTTTCACATTATTACTTTTGTCATCATCAAAAAGGGGGAGATTGTTGACCCTCGCCTGTATTTTAATGATGGCAAAACACAACTGTTATTTAACTAACAAGTTTGTATTAAGGATCAAACACATTCAACCAAGGAACAAAGTGCAAGAACTCGAACCAAATCAAGTATCAAGTGAAGACTGAAGATTTAGTATAGGTCTTAAGGTTTAGAACCAATGTAAGTCTTACTTATGCATTGTATTAGCTTGTTCAATGGCTCGAACACAAAAGATTTTCTAAAAACCATTGTTTTTAAATGTTTTTAATGAAAAATAGAAGAAAAACTGGATTGGAAGATAACCCAGTCGACTGGGTACATATATCAGTCGACTGGTATATGGGACAGAAGGTACCCAGTCGACTGGATGAATCAACCCAGTCGACTGGTACATGGACAGTAAGTCCCCAGTCGACTGGATGAATCAACCCAGTCGACTAGTAAAATGGACAGAAAGTCCTCAATCGACTGGATGATATATACCAGTCGACTGGATACCCAGAAAGTCTGAAAACGTGATTTTTTCAAGTGAACCCAGTCGACTGGTATCTCGACCCAATCGACTGGTAGTTCAAAAATATGACCGTTGGACTCCAAATCTGAATGGTTTAAAGTAAATATTTTTCAAATTAAAGTCCTAACGGCCATATTAATTGATTGCTATATAAACCCATTCAGTTAAGCATTCAAAAATAAGCTGCATATATTCAAAAAGAGTTGATCTCACATAATCAAGTTTTTATACTCTTGAAACACAAAAAGCTTTGAAATAATCTTGTTGAGCCATTTCTTCAAGCTTTACTTTGAAAGAGAGACATTTCTGTTGTAATAAGCTTTCATTTGCTGTCTCTCTACTTTTTACTTTACACCATGGATTACTTCCGAGAGGAAGGGGAAACTTCCGAAAGGAAAGGGATTGTTCGGTTTAAGCAACTCCTGTAATTTGCTTGTGTACGGTTTGTGCAACACCCGGCTAAGTTGTGCGACTAAGTTTCTTAGTGGATTACTTCAAGGAGTTCCTTGAAGAGAGTGGACGTAGGGTCGGAACGAATCCGATATTGTCGAACCACTATAAACTGTGTTTGCATCCTCTTTCCTTAAACTCTTTATTTACAGCACATTACTTGTATTAATTGTTTGCTACTTATCAGTTTTTATAAACTTGTATTAATTCCGCAAAAAGTTTTTAAAAACCCAATTCACCCCCCCTCTTGGGTTGAAACCTCGAGCTACAACTCTCTTGGATGCAATTTTATAATTTTAATTAATAAAATATTATTTTTTTGGTTATATGAAAAACTGTATGAAAACATAAATTATGCACTTTATATGCTGATAGGCATTAACCTTTCATGATTCAATTCTTGCTTGGATCTAATCATTCCCTACATTTCTTGAATACTATTTGAAAATAGTTTAGTGTTGATTAATTATTCTGTTCAGAACTAAAATTTTGATGGATGATGATTCTTGGTGGGTAGGAAGATGAAGATGGATTTGGTGGTGAATTGTATGGAAGATGATGATAATTGATACTAATTAATGGCTAGTGATCAAACCCCTAAGAACGATAGGGCGGAGAAAAATTGCAAAGCAAAACATTTCTTGATTATTGATTGATTCTACAAATGCTTGTAAGCCTTATATAGGCTACGATGGATGAATACAATGAGTAACTAACTACCATTCTAACTACTTAACTAATTAATCCCTTATTCAATTAACATACTCTCTAATTGTAATTCTATCTGTATCATTGCCCAACCCATCAAATGAACATTGTCCTCAAGGTTCAAGTAATGCCATCATTCCAATAATCAATTTCACCATGATCAGCAAGCCAAGAATTCTCATATATGTGTGGAAAGAGCTCAAGAGTAAAGTATCCAAGGACTGGAACAGTACCAATATCACAAACCAACATATTCTCTTTCTTGTCGAATCCATAGGCTATAGTGGCAGTTGCAAGCTCGTAAATTAACTGAGTCTCATTGAGCCCTATCATGAGCCAATCCTTAATGGAATGCGTTTGGGCCTTATTTAAGCAAGCTGGCACAGCGACAATTATATCTGTGATTTTTTTTTTTCTAAGTAAACCTCAATCTTTTCCTTCATTTTCACTAGATTAAATTCCATCGAGTGACCATCATGTGAAACCATAAGAGCCATATTCTTGCTAGCACTTAGATTTATAAGGCAACGAAGACATTGATGATAATGCACTACACCTTGTAGAAGTACGATTGGTAAACAAAAATTTGAGTGAAAGGTTGTTATGCTTTCGCACCTCATCAATTGAAGTGACAATAATTGGTACAATTGTAGGGTCCGCACCATAAACTGGTTCTTGTGGAAGCATCAAATGATGGGTCACTTATTTATTCATGATAATGATCTTGCTCAAATCCTCTTTGCCCATTTTCAATTTCCTCAATATTCCTCTGTTCTTATTTGTTCTTTGCTTCTTCTTCGTCTTGTTGAAATAACAAAGAGAGTAGAGAGAAAATATTGAATTTCGTTACTATTAGAAACACCTGAGATAATTCACACCATTTTTTTTTTTTTGTTGTTGTAGTGTTGGATTATGATTGTCAAAATCAAAATTATCCAAATCAATATTTTGGATCATTTCCATCTCCTTGGAAAGTTCTTCAATTTGTGGGTTTTGTTATTCCATTGTATATATGTGAAAGACTAATGTGTTGTATGTGTGGAATAGCCCCTCCATGAATTTGAATTGAGAAAGCTTGAAGAATGAAAAGAATTAAGGGAGGACAATGAAAGCACCAAATGTTACGAACAAGAATTTAGATGGATGATGATTCTTGGTGGTAAGGAAGATGAAGATGGATTTGGTGGTGAATTATTCAGAAGATTATAATAATTGATACTGATTCATAGTTAGTGACCAAACCCTTAAGAAAGATAGAGAGAAGAGAGAAATTACAAAGCAAAACATTTTTTGAATGTCCATTGATTCTACAAATGAGTGTACAATATCTTATATAAGTTATGAGAGATGAATACAAAGAGTAACCAACTACCATTCTATTTAGCTAACTAATTAACCAATTACTAACAAGTTAATTAATATTTTATTCAATTAACATGCCCTCAAATTGTAATTTTATTTGTATCATATTTACATACCAAGAGAGAGCTCATATGGAAATAATGGACAAGAGAACCAAAAAGTGAAACGGTTTTAAGACCGTGAAGGAAGAGCAATTCAAAAAGAAAAGCGTATGGGAGAAGAAAACAACAACTGAATCTTTGTTTTCATTCATGATTATATTGATACTCCGTTAATGAGCATTTTTTTATAATAAAAGATATTTATAAACCCTATTTCAATGAAACAGATCTTTGTAGGCATTGGAGTATTCTATTCGAAATTTCATTGATAATTTTAAAGAATTTTATTCATAATTTTAATTAGAATCGAAAAATAATATTATCAAAATTACAGATAAAATTTTGAATAACTTAAAACATTGATTAGAAACTTATCAAAAATTGCCGGTCTTAGACGTTGCTGTGACAACAGAAGCGGTCTCTAGGGTTTTTGCATGATTTTGGACACAAGAGGCGAGAAGAAAGACTGTAATCCAAACAAAAAGAAAGTATGACGTGTCATTTTTTTTTTAATTTGAGAATGTGTTATGAGGCATTTAAGTGATGCCTCTATGTCAAAAACGTACACTAGGAATAAGAATAAAACTACCCTATTTGGGAATAAAGATTTCAGAAACCCCTATATGCGAAAAAAACTCCCAAGTCCAAAGAACGACCGTGGAAAATCCAACGCCCAGGTCGAAATTGACTCTCCCAGACACAATTCCCTCTCTCTATAATCGACTCTCTTTTATCTCTCTCTTCATGAACGAAAGGAAGCTGCTTCTGAATGAGAGGGTCGAGGTGGGTGCTTCCATCTAATAGTTTACACATTCTCTTTGATTCTGTTTGGTTGCCGAGAAATACGAGGGAAAATTTGAAATAAATGATATTTTGAGTTTTGTACAAACTTTGTGCAAATTTTGTGATCTGGTTTCCAATTAACGGGGAAAATAGAAGATGCTACGCTTGAAATTTCTCTATAGTCCCTTCATTTGTTCTCGGCAACTAGACGGAGACTTAGTTGCTTCCTTCCACATTTTCATTTCAATGCACGAAGTTCGCTTGTTGAGATAAATCTACGTTCTGATAAAAAAATTGCAAAACTTTATGTTAGATTGCCTTCTTTAAATATCATGTTTTTATTCTGTACATTTAATAACTGCTGTATTTTTCTTTATGCTAATTTCCAAATTTTCGATAATTATTTTTGTTGCGTCCAAGACTTTTGAAATATTTATAACTTTTATGTCAATTTAAGCTCTTAGACGAAATTCTTATTTTGGGTTAGTTTAAATTCATTGTTTTCTTTTTCTATTCTTATATTTTAATGTACTATAACTTTTATTTTATATCTTAATATAACTAAATGAACACAAAAGAATAATTTTTTTTGGCTGACTAAGAGTTACAACTCACAACACTTGAAATACTCAAATTAGCTACTTATAAAAAAAATACTCAAATTAGCTGAGTAAAATTTTGCTTCTCCATGCAATTTTTGGTGCAGTTGTTCTTCAAACTAGCTATTCATGCACATTTTGGTATTGGAAATGTTCCTGGGTATATAGTATTCCATTCCAACTTGGCTTGGTTGGCTAGAAATTGGGAGGAGAGAAAAAACATTTTGAGTCTTAGGCATGTTTCCCTCTGGTTCTGAGAAGTTAATTAGAGTCCAGAAAACCCTAACATTGATTGAGGCAAAAGTTTGTCTGTCTCTCTCTCCTCAGTCTTGAATAATAGTCTAAACATTTTTGAAGAAAATTTAGAACCTAGTAGCAGCATAATTTTCTGAGAATTTGCTGTTTTTGGTTGTTCTGTTTTCCTTGAAGAGCAATTCAACAAAGGAAACCATGCAACTTCTTAGAAAGTGGGCGATCTTATCCTGCCTGCTTTGGAGCGTTGGTAAGTACACCTCCCTGCGGACAGTGGTTCGAGGCCTCTGTGGGTTTTAACAATAAAATGGTGGTTAATTTTATGAAAATTTTTTTGGAAAATGTCCAAACGATTCTTCAGGCTGTTTTCATTTTTTATTTTTTATTTTTTATTTTGGATGATAAACAGCAGTGGAAACCAAACTTTCTCTTATATATTTCTCGTGTTTGTGCCCTGAGAGAAAAAAGAAAGAAGGAAACATAAACCTAGTTAAACAGTTGATTGAGTGTTACTCTTGGTTGAGGGGGCACTCAAGTTGCTGATTAGTGAAATTTAATTGTCATTGGTGTCTTGTTTTCTTTTTCCTTATTCTTCTGCCTTTTAATCTGTTCCATACACATTATGGAATATCCTACAATTTGTTACGACACTGTCAGAGAAAAACTAATAATTGCATATTTGCATCTGTCTTAATTGTGTGGGGGATTGTTGACCAGTGCATCAACCGTGTAAAAACAGAGATTGGCTTGAGTTTTCGCTTGTTTTTATGATATTATATGTAATAATTGCTTTAATCCTACTCTTTCATTTGCTTTGTTAATAATTATGTTTCACGATATATTATTATCTATATATCTATGCATGTTGTTGTCTAACGATTTTTTTATCTCTCTAAGAGTTAGCCTCATTGAACATTTAAAGAAAAAAATTACTTGTACAGTTGTATTCTGATTCCATGATTTAATTTAGGTTCGTCAATTCGAGGAAGGGCTGCGGGGCTCATGGCACCCTGGGGTGGTTGTTGGTGTATCAAACTTATGCCGATCTGTTGAATATGATGAACTCTTGGATGAAACGGGTCGCTCAAAGCTCATTGAGTCCATTCCTGTCACACAGGCGATTGAGGGCCTCCATCGTCGCCGCCATGTTCCATCAACTTATCGTGGACATATCCGACCTCTGCCTCCCTCATCTCAATGTGATTCTTGTCAAAAGCTACATTTCGGGATTTGTGTTGACGCCTTGTTCGAGGATGCATGGTGGGAAGGTGTAGTTCTCGATTGTGATGATAGTGCAAAAGAATGGTCTGTGTTTTTTCCTGATGAGGGTGATGAGCGCAAGTTTAGTGTGACTCACTTACGTGTAACTCGTGATTGGGATGAGTTTTTGGGCATTTGGAGAGACCGGGGTGTTTGGATATTGGTGCAGTTAGCCCGGGAGCTTGAAGGAGATGTTCCATTGTCTAATTTTATAAAGAAAGTTTGGTTTTCGTTGCGGTTAAATTATGGGTTTATGAAGATGATCTCAGAGTGGACTTCTGGTGCCCGAGCTGTTTGGAGTACGTACTTCATTGGTGCTGTTTGTGATATTGCTGTTGAATCACGTTGGCATTGTCCTGCCAATCACAAAGTTCTAACTTGTATGGTGGGAAAGAGAGGAAATAAATCAAATGGTTTTCAGAAATCTAAGTTAAATTTGCACTTATCTGGTGGTACTACTCAACTAAGAAGCTGTAATGGTTTCAAAATTATGAGGTCAAGTAAAAAAAGAGAAGAAGAAAAAGCCCCTCTTGGTAAATGCACGCGTCCGAAATCAGAAATGCAATCTCAGAAGTCTAAGTTGAACTCACACTCATCTGGTAGTGCTGCTCAGTTAAGGAGCAGTAGGGGATTCATAATTACGAGATCAAGGCAAAAAAGAGAAGAAGAAAACGCACATCTTGGTAAATGCTCCCTAAAGAGGCCATCTCCAAAGTCAGAATTGAAATTTGAGGAACATCCTGTGATAGATGCAGCTGATGAGATCAGTTTCCAGGCTGACAAATCATGCAAGGAAAAGAAAATGACTGTTGGTGCTTCTTTAATGAAGAGTAATGCTGTCGTGCAAGGTGAATGTGATCGAATTTCTAGTTATTGTTCTAGTTTAAATGAAGCAGTAAATTGCGTTTCTCTGCCCATGATAAGAAAGCAATCTGGTAAGGTAGAAGGCGAAGCAGACAAGCTAAAGTCCCTTACAATTCGCAGAGGTGAGGGTAATCAGCTCCCAATTGATAGCTCAAGCAAGGAGAAAATAATGACTCATGATGTTTCTCATGTCCAAAAGAATGAATCAATTAGGAAAAGAAATTTGACAAGGCTAAAGAAATATAATACTGATCTTGCAGTGGTTTATCCCAAACGTAACCGAAAGCAAGTTAATAGGAAGGCTCCCCATGATATTGTTTATAAACAGAAAAAATGTTCGGTTAGGAGGAAAAGGGTTTCAAAGAAATCACAGCGAGCCAATTTGAAAACTAAGCTGCCATCTAAAATTGAAGAGAAAGGGGTTGATGCTGTGCCGGCAAAGTATGATATCTTTGCTAATCTTCGCCGCGGGTCTGTGCCATTTGGTAATATTGGAAGAAACATTAGGCTTAAAGATATGGTTTCTCATACTCGGAAGCGTAAGGTGAAGAGGGGACACCATGGTTGCCAACGAAGTGATACAATATGTAGCTTTTGTCACTATGGGGGAGATGTAATTCATTGTGGTCGCTGCATGTCTTCTTATCATTTGAGTTGTGTGGACCTTAAGGTGCGTTCTTCTTTCCTGTATCGTTGATATATTTGCTTTTAACTTTTTATTGTTTGTGTAGCTATTCTAATTAAAATTTTGAATTTATACAGTCATCACATGTTAAATTCATAACATAGGCAATTTGTTTTTGTAACCTTTACCAGCTTGAGATCAATTTGGTAATTCTTGGTGACACTTCTATTTCTTTCTTACATAATGTTAAGATCTGATGGTTACATATTATGGAATAAATTATCTATACTAACAAAGAAAGCAGAGTTTGAGTTGGTTTCTACGTAGTTGGAAAGATCAACTTAGTTGTGAAATGTCAACGAAACCAATAAAAGCTATAAAAAAATAACCTTAAAGTGGGGCATTTATGTCAATCATTATTATTGCTGAAAAGGTAGGATTTTTCTTACTTCAACTCTCCACCCCATGATCAGGTGGACCTTCGCTAACTGCCAACGTGAGAGCTCAATCAGATACCATGTCATAGACAAAATCACTAAATTACCCAGATGTCCCTAAAAAGTAACTGTAACATACTTGACAAATAAGGCCAAATATGTCACTATATCATATAACCTTCCACATTTGCCACATCGTACTATCAATTCTGACATTTCAAATACTAAGAGACAGAACATGGAGAACCAATCCTTTTATAAAGTGAATTTATTCGTATTTTCTTTTATCTTCATAGTTTCTCACTTTATTCCAAGAACAATTATTTTGTGTCACTCATCTATCCTAACTAGAGAAATTTAACTCAGATGCATCTTATGGGCTAGTCTTTGTATCTACTGAGACTTCTCTATGTCCTTTAGGCACATTAACCTACTTGAGTTTTCCAGGCATGATTAGTGTTACGATTGGCATAAAACTCTGTGTGTATCTAGTTTTGTTTTTGGTATATTTTTGTGTCATTTGACTTTTAATACCATATCTTCCCTTCTACTTTTTGTATTTCTAATATGTGAACTACTTTTTGTTTCCGTGTAGCATTTTACGGATATTATAAATTATCTTTGAACAGAGATTATTCTCAAAATATCAACTTATAATAAACGAAAACATGTGACTAAAGTTTTCTCTGTATAGAAATTAATGCATTGTGGATATAGCATGTAGACAACAAATTTTAAACAAAATATCATTTCAGAATATTATTCTATGAAGTAATATATAAGCAAAAGGTGACTAAAATTTATCTGAATAAATAAAAATGGACTTTCTCAAATTATGGCATGCCGATCTTGTTATAAAATTTCTACTAAGTATGAACATTAGGATTAATGGTGAAGAAATCTGTATCACTATCCTATTTTCGAAGCGTGTGATATGACTAGTTTCACTCTGGTGCATCGTTCGTTTTATCAACATTGATTTTTTGACTAACATCTTTATGAATTTGATCCTTAAAGTTTGGTTTGCCTTTCTATTGCATGCCATTATGGTACCTTATGTTTTGATGGGGATGCTCAAGTTGATGGAAACTTTAGAACTAAAAAATGCCTTTACTTGTAGTGGATCAGGAGGAGTTTGGAGGAAGTGGTATAGAGAGGCGATATGTGGTTGAAGCCACTTTCTTGGAACGTGAGGGGTATGAATGACAATTTTGAAAATGGAGAGGTGATAATAGGAATTGCAGTGGGGTGGGTTCTCAATCCCCATTACCCAAATCTTCCCCGTCATCGCCTTCATTCCCGGCGAGGATTTTTCCTTGCCCCCAATTTTGTTCCTGACGGGATCTAAATCCCTGCTTCCACCCTGTTCACCCGTAAGGATGGGGATTTCTCTTTTACCTATCCAGGATTCCTTCCTATGGAGAGGAGTGTAAACTTTTCTTGGAAAGCTATTTGGAAAACTTTTACCCAAGGTTTTTTTTTTTTCTTTTTTTTCCACGTGGGAAGGTCGGTGAGGAATGATTTTGACCATGGATGACCTTCAAACGAGGGGGCAAACTTTTAGTTAATCGGTTCTGTTTTTGTAAAGAGGGAGCTGAGTCTGTAAATAATCTCTTGTTGTGGTGCCCTTGGACTAGACATTTGTGGGAAATGGCGTTTTCAGTATTAGGTATTTGTTGTGTTAGGGCCGACTCTATAGAGGATGAGGTTTGGGCTTAGAAGTGTATTTGCATGTCATTTTGAGTTGATGAAAGCAATAGCCTTGATAACTCTATTTTTTAGGTAATGTGAATGCAAGGTAAATAGGGTTTTTGATGGGGTTGAAAGGTTTTCTTGTCTTGATTAATGATAGGTGGCTTTTTTCTTTCTTTTTTTTTTTTTCTATAAGAGATTAATGATAGGTGGCTTCATGACCTAAACTTTAGGTTTAATGGTATTTTCTTAAAAAAAAAAAAAGATCTCATAGAGTGTGCTTGTTAGGGTTTAACGAGAGGGTTTAGAACAAAGTGAGAGAAATTACGGCTGGTACTGTGGTTTATATATATACTAGGAAGGAGAAATTACAATAATAGCCTTAACAATATGTGAGATGAAAACATCAATCCTCCATTTTTTTCTCTCATTTTCTTTTCCTATCAAATGAAAGAAATTTGCTTTCCACTCATTTTTCTTTTTTCTCCCTCTTGCTTCCTCTCACTTTTCTTTCCTACCAATCATAGCTTAAATCATTATTTGTTCACCTCATTATCAAAATAATATATAGCAATGCACTCTTATGTGCAAAATTCACAAGTGATGATGATTTCTGAAATATGATAAGATGATGTGGCAAAATCTGAAACATCGATAATCTTTTTGATGTGGATGAAAAGGAAAATAAGATCTGAGTGATCCACTCCTTTTATAGGATTGGAGAGGAAGTCATACTTTATGAAGGGTTGGTGGATCTCTGTTGATGTTGATGAACAAGGATATAGAGTGTGAGTCCAACTAAAAATTTATAACCAATTCAATTAAAATTCATTTTATTTTTATTTTTATCATAGCGCTGTTAAAAGAATAGATTTGGCTTGTATTATGGTATATTCAAATCAATTCGTTGAGAAAGTTATTGAATTGAATTATTTGTATGATATTTTAAAACTCAAGCCATATTCAAATATATTAAGGTTCGATTATAACCGGATTACTTGCAGATATTTTAATTTATTCAATTGAAAGACTATGCCTTATAAATGAAAAATTTACTATTTTCTCGTTAATGATATTCATATATGTTTGAATTCTTACATGTCTTTAAAATATTTAATGTAGCATACTTGTAAGTTTTGTATAGAAATAATATTTAACAAATTTAGTAAACACTAGTCTGTTATACTCAAATTTAAATAACTCATCTAAAGTTTTATTAAAATTTCAAAATTGATGTTATTCATATTAAGTATATTATATGATGGTTAATTAATATATTTATAAAAAATAATGGTTAATTATATACACATGCATAAGAGTGTATATTCTATTGATGCTATTCATATTATATGATGTTATTCCTCCTCTGACAATAGATAGAGGAGGATTCATTCATTCTCATAGTTTGGGCTCCTAGAATATTGCACCATTGAGGATTTTTATTTGATTGTTTTGCAAGTCCCAATGAATTGAGATTTACTTATTGGGCCAAGTCATTTAAGGGCAATCAGATCATTTATAACAAAAAGGATGGGCTTCAAGAGAATGATTTGAAGTTACTTGCATAGTGCAACTATGCATTACTAGACACAAGATTGATCTTCCAAAGAGCAAGGCTCTTTTATTTTGGAATTAGCTAATCCATTTGGGACCTGTGGATCCGCTCTTTTTTTATTAGATCAGCCCTTTGTCTTTATGTTTTCACATCAAGAAAATTCTTTGCAGATGAAGAGATGTAAAAAAAGCTTCTTACTTCCCAAACAGATCCTCCTAAATCTATATATAAACGTCAGTTTATCACTAGAGATGGCTTTGAACCAATAGTTCAGTGGCGATATTTGGGTTAGCTTAAAGCTAATTTAAAGCTGAAGCTTATTTTTAAAATTTACAAAAAACTTATTCAAATTAAATAAAATATTATTGAAATTTATTAAATAATAATTAAAATATCAATTAATAGATGGTTTGATTTGATTTGATTGAGTTTTTAGCAAATTTTAGCAAATAAAATCGAGCTCATCCAAACCTCACCATTATCTAATGGATTTTCCATTCCAATTCTCCATCCGGGAGTTATCAATGTTTTTCAAGTCTATTCCTATCTAATGGAACACTATTGGATCAAATGACAAAAACATTATTGAGAAAAAGATGGCTTTTTGCGAATGAAATGAAAATTGGATTCATGTAAATTGAGAAGGTTTTCTATTTCTTACATGAACAGATATGTGGCTATGAAACAGGGATTAAGGTGGAACATAATTGACTGGGTGGGTGTTAAGAGTCGTGGATACACCTGTATCTTCCATATTTTGGACCTTAGCTCCATGGAACAATATGCTATTGCTGGAACATGGAAAATTGAAATCTTAGATCAAAACACTATGCATGGATGGTATGAATTGCCTAAACAAGAATTCTTGAGTATTGAACAACTAGAGCTATAACTCACTACATTAAAAATTTCCATTAATGAAAAATTTAAATTCATTGGAAAATCAAGAATACATATATTGGATGAAATGGTTGTTGTTATTTGCTCCAATAATGGTTAGACTGAATAAATAAATAAAATGGATACACTTTTCTCTTCGTGTTAGGTCCGTGGATATTCTCGATTGAAAGATCTCCACCATATAGATAATAGACATTCCAGTTTACCGAGCTTAATTCTAATTGTTTTGTTTTGAAGCAAAGATATCCACATGGCAGTTTGCTACCAAGAAGTACAAGATTTTCTTTCGGATAGGTCGTGAAAGGAGATGGAAAGTTGCATCTATTATTGATTTCACCTAATCCGATACAACCGGTTTTGGGAATGTCCAGTACCGTAGTTACTTAATGGGTAAGTTGCCAATCTCTAAAAGGGACTACACAATGTTCTGTATCTGCTGAGTTATGAGGGGCATTCTACGAGAGGTTTATATTGTATCAATCTACCCTTTAATTGGAATGGACACTGATTGAATTAAGATTATAATATGATTAATTTACAGTCTTAAAAGGATAGGAGCTTAAGTTATTTATCAAAAAAAGAGGATAAGAGCTTAAGTCAACAATATTTAAAAAAGATTATTTGAATTTGGTAATCATTCATGTTCGTTTAAAATAAACAATGACTACTTGTTCTATTTAACTAAAGGGAGTACTAAATTTAATGTTTTCAACCAAACATTTTATAAAGAGCAATCTGTTTAAATGAGTTTAAGATTTTTTTAGTCTAAACCCAAAATGACATACTTATTTTTCCATATCTAAAATGAATATAAATAATTCTAACTTTTATATGGTTAAATGCTTTGTTAAGAATGAAACATCACTGCTTTGTTAATGAATTTTCTTATTTTACGCATTATATATGCAATCAGTCATTTATTATTGATAACTATTTATCTTATCAAAAAAATATTGATAACTATTTATACAATTACATATTCTATTTGAAGTAAAAAAAGTAAATTCCAGAAAGGAAAAGAGAAATTAATGAAAATCAAAATAAATCTACTCTTAAATAAGGAAAAAAAAAGACTCTATAACGATCTATTATGGTTAGATTAAATATTAATATTTTAAGAAGAAAAGGTGTTTATGTCATCTCAATGGAGGGATAGAGAGTATACATGCAAACATCCTTCTTAGCATCCATATTGATGTTGTTATGTGCACACACAAATCTGGATTTATGCCTTGCACTATGTGCATCTCTCCCCTATCTATCCTCTTCTAAAAAATAACAATACATATAAAATTTTATAAATAAGATATAGTATGTTGATTCTTTTGAACAATATATAAATAATAATACTGACTTTCCATTTCAGCTCCAGACAAGAGCTAGATTCCATTATTGAGTGGAGATCAGGAAGTTTTGAGAAACTTTGGCTGTCTATTTCGACATATTTTAATCTTCTAGATCTTCTAGATTTTAGATGCTAGCTTTTGTTTTGTTTTTCTTTTTGTGCTTCTCTTGTATATTCTTTATTGAAAAAGAAAGTGTTTTGGAAGCTTTGTTCTTTGTTAGAGGCTTGTCATATGTTAAGTTGGATTACCATTGCAGTTTGACAAGTATTTCAGATAGAAAGGCAATGAGAATTTGAGGGATTTGGAATGAGAGTCTGGCTAATGCCAAAAACATTTAGACAGACATGAGTCTTGTCATATGTTAAGTTGGATTACTAGTGCAGTTTGACAAGTACGTCGATAGAAAGGCAATGGGAATTTCAGGGATATGTAATGAGAATCTAGCTAATGGCAACAACATTTCGACAGACATTGGAGGTTTCATCTTACGATGTATAAAAAATATACTTATAAAAAATGGTGTAAAAATACATGTGAAATCAGAAATCGAACAAGTTTATGAGGAAAGCAAGACTTTGAAAATTGAAGGAATTAAGGTGTGAATTGTAAAGGGACAGTACCTGGTGTCTTACTGGACAGGTGCAATTTTTGTAGGGTTTCTAGTGAGATGAGAAATTAGCTTGGTGCTGAAACTTTCATTAGAAAACTAAGTATAGTAAAAAAAGTCTTGAAAGACCCAAGTGGTAGTTGGATAGTAGATGTGATAATGGTGATAATAACCTCAAAGTAATTTAAAAAGTCTGAGTTCTAGAGCAGTTTCTCATTTTATCCAAGGAGTCAGATAGGTTGCTAGAATTTGGATTTTAGTTTTGATGTTGATTTTTTCTTTTTTGGGTAAAATGGGAGGCTCTTGCTCTTATGATTCTGATAAGGTGCTAAAGCAAATGCACTTTTCCCCTAAAAAACAGTCAGTAGGAGTTGACTTTCCCCTTTTATACTTTTTGGACATATTTAGATTAACTTTTTTATTTGATCTTCTGAATCAATTTGTAAAAAATTATGGGATTGCTGGATCTTGCCAAATTTTTGTGTATACTAATCCAAATTTACCTCTGGTTTCAATTTATGGATCCTTGTCTGAAGGACCAAAATCTCAAAATAATATTACTTTGTTTTTATATAATTTCTGTTAGTAACCAAACCACTCAAGAAGACATGTGATCTGTTTATGTACATGAACATGGCAAAGTATGCTATTCGACCAAGAAATCTGTTATGAAACCTCTTGATTAAAAATAAATGCTTGTGAAAGAGAAGAGGATTCAACTGTATTATATTTTCTTTTCAAAGTTATCTTTTGGGTGGAACCTGAACTGTGTGATTGTTTGTAAATCGACGGTGCGTCTAGCTTTGGTGATTAGATGTTATGCGGGGCTTGATCTGGCTTAAAACAAGTTAATGAAATGTTTATTTGTAGAAATTTTAGTGATTTCATATGGCAGAATTGAGTTGATATTTGATAATATTGCATGACTCACTAAAGAGAAGGTTGTTTGAGATGCTTAATTGACTCTTTGAATTGAAGTTATGTAGCAAAATACCTGTACTTCATGTTAATAGCATACTGATTCAGAAATCGTGGAGATGTTCACTGCTGGCACATTCTGGCAATTACAAATGTGTTTGATGCATGTTGAGCGTGCATGCCCTGTTTGATTTGATATATTGATTAGAACTACAAATGGATGCCCTAAAGTGGGGTTGGTTTGGTTGTTTAAGTTTTTTTATCTGGACCTGGTTCCAGAATGTAAGGACTGAACAAATTTAAGTTTTGTGTTGAGGTGTCAAGTACACAGTTTCTATTGAATCAATCCAGATGCCTAATACCAAAAAAAAGTATGCACATAGAAAAAATTGGAATGAAAAAAAAAAAATTCTTATTCCATACTTTAGTCGATACAAGCTAAAATATTAAATAGGGAAGAGGAGGCAACAGCCTGCCACTCAAATCCCTGAAAGTAAGGTAATAAAATAGAAACAGAAAAGATTACAAATCAGATAAGGAAACCCAACAGCTCATCTAATCTTTTCCTAATAAACAGGAATAAAAACAGAATCCCTTCAAATAAGGGAGAAAATTAACACATTTATTCTTTGTTTACACACGCAATTCTACACTCCCCCTCAAGCTGGGAGTAAATGTTGATCATTCCCAGCTTGGAACTCATTTCTTCAAAACTTGTCCTTGGCAATGCCTTTGTGAGTACATTCGCTGTTTGTTGATTAGTAGGGATGTAAATTAACCGAATGACTTCTTCTTCGATTTTCTCCTTAATGAAGTGTCTGTCAATTTCAACATGTTTAGTTCGGTCATGATGAACAGGATTCTTGGCTATGCTGATTGCAGCCTGGTTGTCACAGAACATGTTCATAGGCCCTTGGAATGGCATTTTTAATTCTTCTAGAATTCGTTTCAGCCATATACCTTCAAATACCCCATGAGCCAATGCTCGAAACTTAGCCTCAGCACTGCTCCTAGCCACAAAAGCTTGTTTTTTACTCTGCCAAGTGACCAAATTTCCCCAAACATAAGTACAATATCCAGAAGTTGATCGTCGGTCAGTTATAGAACCAGCCCAATCTGCGTCTGAATATAATTCTATACTCTTGTTAGAAATCTTCCTAAAAAACAATCCCTTTCCTGGTGTCTTCTTGAGGTACTTGAGAATACGGTACACAACATCAAAATGTTCTTCTGTAGGGTTGTTCATGAATTGACTCACAACACTTACAGAAAAACAAATATCAGGACGAGTATGAGAGAGATAAATCAATCTTCCTACTAGTCTTTGATACCTCCCTTTGTCAACTGGTGAGCTTTCTTCCTTCTTTCCCATCTTGTTGATTGGGTCCATGGGAGTCTCTGCAGGTTTACACCCCAACATACCAGTTTCTTTGAGTAAATCCAGGGTGTATTTTCGTTGAGAGATGACAATTCCCTTGCTAGATCGAGCTACCTCCATGCCTAAGAAATACTTAAGGCTTCCAAGGTCTTTGATTTCAAATTCAGTAGCCAAAAACCTTTTTAAACTCACCATTTCTTCCTCAAAGTCTTTTGTCACAATAATGTCATCTACATACACTATTAAAATTGCAATTCTTGAATCCGTAGAATGCTTAAAAAATAGTGTATGGTCATATTGTCCTTGAGAATACCCTTGCTTCTTTACTGCCTTAGTAAACCTGTCGAACCATGCTCGAGGGGATTGTTTTAAGCCATATAGTGATTTCCTGAGCTTGCACACTTTATCTCTAGTGCTTGGTTCTTCAAGACCTTGTGGTATCTCCATGTACACTTTTTCTTCAAGATCATCGTTGAGAAAGGCATTCTTGACATCAAGTTGATTTAAGGGCCAATTCAAGTTGACTGCCAGAGAGATCAGTACACGAACTGTATTCAATTTAACGACTGGGGCAAAATTCTCTAAGTAGTCAATGCCATAGGTTTGGGTGAATCCTTTCGCAACAAGCCGAGTCTTGTGCCTTTCTATACTTCCATCAGCCTTGTGCTTAACGGTAAAAATCCATTTGCAAGCCACTGGGTGCTTTCCTTGTGGAAGATCTGTGATTTCCAATGTCTCATTTTTCTTCAGTGCCATGATTTCCTTATTAATTGCCATTCTCCATTCAGACTTTTGATGAGCTTCTTGAAAGCTTCGAGGAACTTCAATCGAAGATATTTTTGACACAAATGCACGATAGCTAGGTGATAATTTCTCATAAGAGACAAAATTAGCTGTAGGATGCTTTGTACAAGATCTTACCCCTTTCTTTATGGCAATAGGCAGATGAAGATCATCAGTAGAGATGTTAATTGTGTTACCTGATTGTGCTTCAGACAATTCAGGTCTAGGTTCTGACTCTTGGTATTGCTCAGGTTGTATACGGGCTCTATATTCTCTTGAGTTTGTGGTCTTGGTCTTCTAGTGTAAACACGTAGCTCTTGACTTATTGCTTCTTGTGTTTTTAGAGAGGGTTCTAGTGATTCTAGTGGTGCATGAGTCTCGGACTCGATTTGTGTTTTGGAGGACTCAGGTTGGGACTCAAACTCGGGTATTTGAACAGACTCAGGAATGGGAGTGGTATTGAAAGTAGTCGATGGTGTTGGAGTAGTGATGTTCAAGGTATCAATGCAAAACTGATATTCCTTTGTCTGATTCTCCCCCTGAATATGAGTTTTGGGATAGTAGGGTTGGTTCTCAAAAAATGTAGCATCTATGGTATGGTAGAATTTACGATTGATTGGTGAGTAACACTTGTAACCCTTTTGGTTTGGAGAGTATCCCAAAAATATGCATTTAGTAGCCTTTGGATCAAGTTTACTTCGGTTGTGAGGGTAAACATGAACAAACACAGAACAATCAAAGACACGAAAGGGTATGGTGGATAGGAGCCGAGACAATGGAAAGGCTTTTACAAGAGTGTCATATGGAGTGCTAAATTTGAGAACTCGTGAGGGCATTCTATTGATGAGATAGGCAGCAGTTAGGACAACCTCACCCCAGAAGTGTTTGGGAACATTGGTGGAGAACATGATAGACCGAGTAGCTTCAAGGAGATGTCTATTTTTTCTCTCGGCTATTCCATTTTGTTGTGGAGTATCCACACAAGAACTTTGGTGAACTATCCCTTGTTTTTCTAAATACCCCCCAAGAATCAAATTGAAATAGTCCTTTGCATTGTCAATTCTTAAAATTTGAATTTTTGTTTGAAATTGAGTATTTATCATGGAGTGAAATTTTTGAAAAATTGAACTGACTTCAGACTTTTCTTTCATAAGAAAGACCCACGTTATTCTGGTATGATCATCAATAAAGGTCACAAACCACGTGGCACCAGTAACATTATTTATTCGAGAGGGTCTCCAAATGTCACTATGAATTATAGTAAAGGGACGAGAAGATTTGTAAGGTTGAAGAGCATAGCTATTTCTGACATGTTTTGATATCTGACAAATTTCACATTGAAATTGCTTTGGTTTTTTATTTTGAAATAATTCTAGAAATAGTTTTTCAAGATACATGAAATTTAGATTGTTAGAATTTAAGAGAGTAAAGAGATGTGAGAATTGAAGAGAGTAAAGAGATTGTACAAATGCTTACTTGAGTTCTTATTATTGAGAATACAATTAAGAGTATATATAGGTTGTTAAAGGAAAAAGACATTCCTTAAAACAAGGAAGGAAACATGGCCTAAAGTAAGCCTTAAAACAAGGAAGGAAACATGGCCTAAAGTAAGTCTTAAAACAAGGAAGGAAACATGGCCTAAAGTAAGCCTTAAAACAAGGATGAATATATGGCAAGTGTGGGTGAAGTGGAATAGTTAATGACCTTAATTAAAGAAAAGAATATGGACTTTGCCATCCATTGACATAGATGACCTAACCTATAGTGCCATAACATGATTGCACTATCATTTTTATTCAATGCAAAAATAGAAAGAGAATTACCACTTATAGGACACTCTAAAGAAACACAATTAGCATTTTGAACTTGTTTTCTTGGAAGACCTTGACCTTTGAGAATATAGAGTCCCGAACACTCCTTAGCATTGCCAATCGTCATCCCCGAACTCAAATCCTGGAAAATACAACATGTAGTGGAGAATTTAGCATCACAATTCATCTCCTTGGTAATTTTGCTTACTGACAGCAGATTATAGTTCAAATTTGGTACTAAAAGGACAGATTTTAGTACTAAATCTTTAGAAATCATGATAGAACCTGTTCCGGCAACTTGAGAGATAGTACCATCTGCTATTCTCACAGAAAAATGTTCTTTAATCGGGTTGTATGAGTGGAACAAAGTTTCATCTCCCGTCATATGATCGGAAGCCCCAAAATCAACAATCCATGTGCACGTTTTTTCACATTTAGCATTTAGGGCTTTTGAAAAATTACCTTTTTGTGCAATAGTTCCAGTTCCAACTATCGAGGTCTTTGCAGTTTGTGGCTGTCCGAACATCCTTTGCAAGGTTTCAAGTTGCTCTTTGCTGAAACAGCTGCTGTCAGTTGAAGATTTCTCATCTGTAGTAGCAATGTTGCTACGATATTCTTTCTTTTGTTGAAAACGATTTTGAGATGGCTTCCAATCTGCTGGTTTGCCATGAATTTCCCAGCACTTGTCTTTTGTATGTCCTGGTTTACGGCAATGATCACACCATGGCTGCTCTTTTCGAACCCGGTTGTCATGGTTCTGTGAATGATTCCCTCGAACTACCAAGGCAAAATTTTCGGTTGCTGTTGAATTATTCATGGTTGGAGAACCCATCATTACCTTCTTCCGAGTTGCCTCTCGTCAAACTTCAGAGAAGGTCTCACGAATACTGGGCATGGGACGTTGACTCATTATGCGACCTCTTACTTCATCCAGATTCCCATTCAGCCCCAGTAAGAATTTGTAAATTCTTTCTTTTTCCACTATTTTTCGATATTTGGCAGTGTCCCCTGGGCAATCCCATTCTGTTGATTTGAGGATATCAAGCTGCTGCCAATACCGAGTAAGAGTGTTGAAATATTGTTGTACCGATAGATCTCCCTGTCTCAGATCGTGCAGTTTTCCTTTTATTTCAAATATTGCTGAAGTATTCTCTCTGTCAGAGTATGTGACTTTGGCTGCTTCCCAAATATCCTTAGCAGTAGTGTAGAACTTGAAGTCTTCACCTATGTCAGTGTTCATGGAATTGATCAGCCATGACATGACCATGCTGTTTACTGCCTTCCACACCTTGTATTTTGGATCATCAGAATTTGGAGCTGCCGCTGCACCAGTGAGGTAGTCGTCTTTGCCTTTGCCACAGAAAAACATAAGGACTGATTGTGACCATTGAAGAAAGTTATCTCCATTGAGTTTATGTGCTGTGATGGGTATCGTTGAGCCTTCTGTCCCTCCAATAGAGATCGGTACAGTAGTGGGGCTTGAAATCACCTCCGAACTTGACTCAGTTTCTTTCTCGGTTGCCATCCTGTATTTAGGCATCATAGTAGTCAAGGTTCAGAACCTGGCTCTGATACCATGAAAAAATTGGAATGAAAAAAAAAATAATTCTTATTCCATACTTTAGTCGATACAAGCTGAAAGATTAAATAGGGAAGAGGAGGCAACAGCCTGCCACTCAAATCCCTGAAAGTAAGGCAATAAAATAGAAACAAAAAATATTACAAATCAGATAAGGAAACCCAACAGCTCATCTAATATTTTCCTAATAAACTGGAATAAAAACAGAATCCCTTCAAATAAGGGAGAAAATTAACACATTTATTCTTTGTTCACACACGCAATTCTACACATTAATAAATCACTGCAATTTCTTTTATGATTTCTTTTCTGTTTGGGTTGAGACTCGATTAATGACGATTCTATTCTTGAAAAGATTCAAAACTTTCATTTTGATGTGTAAGTTCTTGGTTTTAGGGATCTAAGTTAATATTTTGCTTTTTTTGATAAGTGAGTTAATATTTTTCCTATCTTTCTTATGTTTATACCTATTGTTGGAGGAAAAAGAATTGTAACTGGACCTACTAAGGATCCAAACAAATGACCTAACTTAACGTCTATTATGGTTTGTTTACATTGGTTTGTGGGTTGAATATGGGTTAAGAATCTAAGAGCTATCCTCTTGGTTTGGCTTAGATTAAGGATAATCTGTGCAAACCAAATTACGTTGCGCCAGTTCTATGACATGACCATAATCTCATGAAGAAACCTATAGCTCTTCTCCTCTATAAGGTTAACCGTTAAAAACTAAGAGAAAAAAGAAATTCAAAATAAATGTAATACTTTGAATGAAGATTCTAGTTTATGTATTTGAAAATTTTGAACAAATAAAATATTTTGCACTCGATTTGATGTCAAGAAAGTTAAGCAAGAAAATAATTCTCAAGAAGGGTGAAATAAAAGAAAATAACCATCGGTTTATAGGAAAAGTTTGTACCAAAATAGTTACTTTCTTATTTGACATTTTTCTTCATAAATGCATAATGAGATTTGAAAGAAACATTTTCTTGTAGGTGTTGGAATTTAGGCTGGGTTTAAAGAGAGAGAGAGATGAGAGATTGAGAAGAAATATTATATAGTTATTATTATTGATATTGAGATTGTGTTGTAGACAAACCAACAATCCTATATATAAACTTAAGAATATAAATCTTAATAGAAATAAGAAACATAATAGGAAACATAAACTAAGATAGATTAGGAAACCTAATATATATCTAATTAGGAAACATCTTAACATTCTCCCTCAAGTTGGAGTATACTCCAACTTGTTACAAATAAACCTATATCATAGCAAACAAACCCTATCAATAAGAAACAAATAAATTCAGCATCCATAAATTACAATAACCCATGAGAGGCCGGGGCTCCACACCCACAACAAACGGTTAGGTCACCAAGTCGGCACCATCTAACGACAACAAGATTCGGGCAACACCGGATCAACAAAACATTGGCTTTTCTGTCTTGTTTTTGACTAAGACGGGCTCAACAAGACTTTAATTTTATTCGTCTTGTTTGAGACAATGACTTTGACTGGGTTGTAATCAAGAGTTGGACCGTCTTCAACAAACATAGGTGCAAATCTGACTTTTCGCCGGAATCCAACGGGATCTTTCAGAATCTCATCGGAAAGTTGTTGGAAAAGCTGGAAAGAACCAAATTCTCGCCAAAATTGCTAGAAAGCTGGAGGAGATAGAAACAAAAGATAGACCACCAGAAACGAAAAAGAACGCCGAAGAAGTAGTCGGAAAAACAAAATAGAAACTAAAAATAGATTTTTTTAATGGTGTTTATTTCAGATCATCACCAGGATCTCAAACCATGAGCTCTGATACTATGTTGAAATTTAGGTTAGGGTTTAAATAAGGGGAGAGAGACGAGAGATTGAGAAGGAATATTATAGAGTTATTATTATTGATGTTGTGTTGTGAACAAACTAACAATCATATATATAGACATAAGAACATAAATCCTAATAGGAATAGGAAACATAATAGCGAATATAAACTAAGGCAGATTAAGAAATCTAATACATATCTAATTAGGAAACCTCTTAGCATTAGGAAACTGTTAGTTCCATATAATATCCTGCCAACAAACAGCACAACATTGAAGGAAAACAATTTTTATTATATTTTTCCCTTCCTTTTCATGTAAACCAAATATGGCCTTGGGTTTTAGGAAACTCAGCTTGTAGTAAGTTGATTAAGGTTAGCAAGTTTGGGAGCTTGACCCGAATTATACCCAGTCATAATCTCGTTGGGGTTGAGCGGCTTGAGACATCTTAGTTTATTCTGTTGTGCCCGAACACAACTGAAGTTTTCAATCAATTTAATAAATAGGGAGTCTTAAGTTCATCTTTAACATGAAAAACTATGAAACATGTAGTTTAATGGATTTTTATGATTTAAGTTCTAAACCCATATGGTTGAGTAGGGCACAAAGCCAGAAATGTCTATTTACATATGCAAAATATTTTAAGAATCATACTATCAAGGGAATCTAAGCAGCTTTATTATACTCACATTTTTTTCGTTTGTGTCCTCCTCCATGAAAATAAACAGATCAAGTTTCCTTTTTATTAACTCTTGCTTGTCATTTTGGCATTTCCAGGATGTTTCTGGTGGGAAGTGGTTTTGTCCTTCTTGTTGTTGCGGATTATGTGGCTTGAGAGATTACAGTAGTGATAATCAACAATTCACTAATGTTTGTCTCCAGTGCACCCGTGAATGTAAGTTTGATACATAAGAATTCTTTGTAATTGTCATCTGTATTTCTTGTACTTAAACCTTTGTTATTTTACTTGACAGATCATGTGGCTTGCCTGAGTAAAGCTGGATGTCTATCTCCTACTGATTACACATCAGAGTTTTTTTGCAGTGAGGCTTGTTACAAGGTATTTTCTCTTTATTATGTTCACCTTTGTTGAAGGTAAATGTTGTATTATTTGGTTATATTTTTGGGAGGAAGTGCACCCTTTACCTTTTCTCTCAGGCAATATTCCATAATTATCCTTTTGGCGGCCTATTAAACTGCATTTAGAAAAACTTTTGGTTTTTATCTGATTACATCCTCTCCTTTTAGCCTAAGTCTTAATTTGCACCATTCATTTTCAATTGCATCATTGTGCACCTTGCATATTTACATATTCTCCAATAGGCCCCTCTGTCATCTATTAACTATTAATGAGTCATATATGACATGTGTGCCACGACTGGCACGTGCCAAGTGTGCGCATGACCACACGTCATCAGAGTAATTTATTATTATTTTTATTTAATATATTCTTAATGTTAATTCCATTGTCTTGATTTTAGTTACGATTTTTAAAATCTTGTACTGCTGTTAATGTGCAAATTATACAAAAAAGGGGTTAGTGGCTATTGAACAAAGGCAATTACCATGTACAAGTTAGTCATACATTTTTCTTAATGTTGCTTTTTGTTTTGTATCGTGAATTTTAACGAGATATTTTGCACATAATTTTTGTTCATCTTTTAGCTGGTCACGTGCGATCATGTGCACACCTTTGACTTTACACATGAAACACGTGTTGGTCGTCAAAAATTAATGATAGATGGACCTATTTATAGAATATGACAACATGCAAGATGCACATTCATGCGAATGATGGTGCAAATTGAGATTCAGCCCCAAAGGAAAGGGTTTAATAAGAAAAATCCCAAAAACTTTTACTGAAGTTCGAACTGCTTTAGTTGGCAGGATATGAAAAATGAACCCTGTTTATGATTATCAATGAAAATATAGATGATTATGTATAAGAAAAGAAAAAGACGAAAGATCCAACACTTGCACCATCAAACAGGGGTGCAAGTTATTTATTAGTATATGCTTTTTATGTTGTTGGATCTCAGAGTGCAACCCTGCCAGAATTTCTTTTGTGCATCTATTTTTCTGGATTGGCTTCTGTACCTTAAGTGGTTAAGCTGCTGGTTATAATTGATTGATTACTTATAAAAGAAATGATAGTTTTATTGATCCACCAATAAGGTCATGACAGTTTTGCAACTTATTGACTGCTTTCAGCTGTGTACCCGACTTCATCAACTTCTGGGAATTCCAAATCCTACTGTTATGGATGGCTTGACCTGGACCTTGATGAGATCCTTCAAAAATGACTGTCATCTTCCTGGTATATCAAGGATTAACACCCGCATTAAGTTATCTCATGTTCTCAGGGTTATTCATGAGTGTTTTGAGCCTGTTATGGAGCCTCATACTAAGAGGGATCTTGTTAGAGATGTTGTTTTCAGTTCAGCGTAAGGCTTCCTTCTTTCGCATTATTATAATATTATTTGAATTTTTTTTTGCATGGTACTAAGGAGTGATAATTGATTAAGATGTCAAATGAAAACTGTAACAAATTAGTCTCTCTTATAAGGAAGAATTGATGATTTTTCTATTAATTTTTGTTTGAGATTTCTGTGAAGGATGCCTAGCATAACTACGGCCTGTATATATATGGCTGGATTTATAGTTTATATTACTGGTTTTGTGCTTTTCCCGCATGAGTGATCCAGTTTGGTGGAAGAAAGTATTGGTACGAAAAAATTCTTGGATGTGGTGAGGCATTATGGTTTTGTGGATTATTTGCTTGTGGGAGGCTATTTCACCTGGTCCAATTATGGGGACTTTCCTTCTTTCTCTAGAATTGATCTTTTTTGGTGACTGGAAATTGGGAGGTGTTATTTCCTGGTTTGATTCAGAAACTGTTACTGAGACCCAGATCATCATCTGGTTTTTACAAGCAGGCGGTATGAGATGGGGCCCTAGCCCGTTCCGTTTTGAGAACATGTGTCTTAAGATAGATGGGTTTAAGGACCTTGTCAGTGGCTAGTGGGCAGGCATTAATGTGGAGGGGTGTGCTAGTTATGTCGTGGCTATGCAATTGAAGAAACTTAAAGAAAAAGTGAAACGGTGGAATACAGTCTCTTTTGGAGACGTCAACATCAGTAAAGTTTCTCTTTTGAGGGAAATTAGTTCTCTTGATGAGAGGGAGGTCAGTAGTGGTCTTTCTTCTGATGAGATAGAGAGAAGGTGGGCAGCTAAATGCAAGCTCCAAAAAATAATTTCTATGGAGTAGATTTCTTGGAGGCAGAAATCGTGAGCTATTTGGCTTCATGAGAGTGACAGAAACACAAAATTCTTCCATAGAACAGTCAATGCTCACAGAAGATACAATTTCATGGGGGAGATTGAAATAGATGGTAATCTGTTTGCTGAATCAGGGGAGATGAAGGATTCTATTTGTGACTTTTATAAGAACCTTTACACGGAGCCCTATTAGGGCTGATTCAGTGTCATGGCTGGAGAGGCCTTTTGAGGAAGAGGATCTTCTCTTTGCTGATTGGGCTTGCAACAGGGACAAAGTTCCGAGTTCTGATGGATTCTGTATGACTTAATTGAAGCCAATTGAGATAGTGTGAGGCGAGACATTTTGGCTCTTTTTGAAGACTTCCATGCGAAGGGGGAGCTTGTTGATAGCTTCAATGCCACATTTGTTGTTCTTATTCCAAAGATGGTGGGTGCTACTAGTATTAGGGACTTCCACCCTATTAGCTTTATTGGTTGCATCTACAAATTGCTTTCTAAGATGCTCACAATTAGATTAAATAATGTGATTGGAGAGGTGGTGGGGACGAATCAACATGCTTTCATTGAAGGGAGACAAATCATGGATGCCGTTTTGATTGCTAATGAAGAGGTTGATGCTCATTTAAAAAGTGGAAAAAAAAGGGGCTCATTTGCGAGCTTGATATGGAAAAAGCTTATGATCATGTCAATTGGGACTTTCTTATGTATTTGATGGAAAGAATGGGGTTTGGAGCATTGTGGTGCAAGTGAAATCGGAAGTGTATCTCTTCCGCTTCCTTTTCGATCTTGATCAATGGTTGCCCTTCGGGTTTCTTTAAAGCTTCTAGAGGTCTTCGTCAAGGTGATCCCCGTTCACCTTTTCTCTTCACCTTGGCTATGGAAGCTCTTAGTAAGTTGATTTATAAAGCGGTGGATATAGGTTTCTTGGATCGGTTTTTGGTACGAGAGCGGGAGGAGGTTAAAGTGTCCCACCTTCTCTTTCCCGATGACACTGTTGGTTTTTGTGGAGCGAATTCTTTACCTTCGTTGTGTTCTCTGGGTTGACGGTGAACTTCAACAAAAGTGTGTTGATTCTTGTCGGAGATGAGGTTAACGGAGAGTTGATTTCTAATATGTTGGGTTGTGAAGTTGGTTCTATTCCTTTTACTCATTAGAGTCTTCCATTGGGTGCTAAATTCAAAGACGAGCATATGGGCTCCCATTGTCGAAATATTTGAAAAGAGGTTGGCTGATTGGAAAAGTGATTATATCTCTAAAGATGGTTGCTTAATTCTCATTAAGAGCACTCTTTCTAGCCTTACCATTTATTTATGCCTATTTTTCCTATTCTGGGTGAGATTGTTAAGCTATTGGAAGGGATTCAAAGGAGTTTTTTTTGGGGAAATACGGGGTAAGTATATAAGTACCCTTGGTTAGATGGGGAGTAGTTAAACAACCATGGAGTTAAGGGGCTTGGTATCAAATCCATGGACATCTTCAATAAAGCTCTCAGTGGAAAATAACTTTGGAGATTGTGGTGGAAAAGAACATCTTTGGTGAAAGATTATTGTGCCTTAGTTTGGTTTAAAGCATAATGGGTAGATGTCTAGGGAGAGTTGGGGTACATACGGTGTGGGGTTTGGAGGTTCATTAGAAAGGGTTAGGGTGATTTCTTTCCTTTTGTCTCCTTTGAATTCGGAAATGGAAATGGTATTCAGTTTTGGCATGATGTATGGCTTGGTGACTCTTCTTTGAAAGTGCAATTTTTGGATGTGTGCTCTATTGTTCGTGAATAGAGACGATGGTAAGTTCTTGCATAAGACTCCATAGTGAGGAGATTGTGTAGGATATTTCTTTGAGTCGAAACGCTCATGATTGGGAAATGGATAATGTGGGTAGTTTTTTTTGAAGAGATATACAAGGCGAAAGTTAACTTGCATGTCAATGATAAGGTTATATGGAGGTTGAGTGTATATGGAAATTTGAACTGAATTCTATCTATAAGACTCTCCTTGCAAATGGAAGCTCGGAGGGGAAGGATACTTTTACTTGGAAGGTGATTTAGAAGACTTTTACTCCTTTGAAAGTTACATTTTTTTTTTTTGCTTGGGAAGCTTGTTGGGGAGGCGTTCTCATGGTTGACAATGTGCAAAAAATGGAAAAGTTTTGCTGAATAGATGTTATCTTTGCAAGGAGGAGGCCAAATCTGTTCACCATCTTCTTTTAGGATGCTCTTTCACAATACATCTATGGAATTTGGCGCTTAGTGTGGTTGGTCTCCATTGTGTGGTAGCCAGCTCCATCCATGATGATATTTGGGCTTGGAGTGGTTTAAGAGATTCTAAACATCTAAGGAAGGCTTATTGTTTGATTCTCCTCTCTATTTTTTGTGTTATTTGAAATGAAAGGAATTTGAGGGTTTTTACGGCAAATATAGATCTTTAGCACCGATTAAGGGTGGTTGGTTACATACTTTTACGTTTTGGTTTAAGGGAGAGTTTTTTGTAAATGATGAGGATTTCATAAACCTTTTTGAGATTCTATATTGTAGATAGGCGATGTTTGGGTCAGCTTAAACTTTAAGTTGAAGTTTATTTTTTAAAATTTACCAAAAATTACTCAAATCAAATCAAACCTTATTAAATTTCTTCAAATAACAATTAAAACATCAATTAATAAGTGGTTTGATTTGATTAAGTTTTTGACAGTTTAAAAAAAAATAAGTTTCAGCTTTAAGTTGGCTTTAAGCTTACCCAAACGTCACCATTGTCTTTTGTAATGTGGATGGCATCCCCTTGATGTGTTTGATATATATTATTTACTTTTACTTATAAAAAAAATAAAAAAAATTGAGCAGATCATACCATAATTCATACCAAACCCTGTCTCTCTCTCTCCTTCTCCCTCCCTCTTTCCATAAGATACCCTTTTTGTTTTATATGGTATTGTCAATAATTATCTTCTCACTGGCAATGCCAAATATGCAGCAAGTGTTTTGACATAGTCATTTTTGAAAATGATTGTATTCGGATTTGACACAGTATGCTCATGAGCTATGTGACTTAGAATCGAGTACAGGTGTCAGATGTGGGTATGTGTTTGGCACGAATACTCGTCTATTTTAGTTAGTTTTCCATTGATTTGGAGCGTCTAAGCATCGTGCCCATGTTATCAGATACATTTCGGATATGTGTCTCGCCTCACACAGGTATTTCAAGTAATGAGGAGTCGGAGTAACATAGTTCTTGAGCTAAATTAACTATCCTTAAAACGCATTTACAAAAATATTAGGGCCTGAAAATCTGCAAAACCAAGTTTCACAAAATGATATTGTTAGACTGTGCACCTCATATAGGTTGCCAAATTTTTAACATGTTTCTGATTACTGTTAGCTTAGATCACTGCAGGATTCAAAGAATAATTTACCAAGTTCCTCTGCATTCATTCATGCCATTATGTGCAAGATACTTCCATAACGTTCACTTCCCTAATAGTTGGGAGAGATTGCTTGCATGTGATAACTTTTCCAGACTAGCCAAACAGATAGTACCGTTAATATTTGTGGTGCAGACGCCAATGAGGCCTTGGCTCAATGGTTAAGGTTGAGGCCATGGGTTCTAAAGGTCTCAAGTTCGAGTGGTGTGTGCGTGTGTTTTACCAATAAAAAAAAAAAAAAAAATTATGGTGCACCCCTAAATATAAACTAGCACTTCAATATTTGATGATGTGGAGGTGATTGGTTATAGTTTGTCTTTGAGATTTTGGTAGAGAGATCATCTTTGGAGGAAGGTGGTGGAGGTTAAGTTCGTAATGGATCTTAATGGGTGAACGTCTAAAGAAAGGACGGGGCCTTGTGGTGTTGGGGTTTGGAAATGTATCCGGAAGGGGTGGGAGGACTTCTCTCCTTTTGTTTCCATTGTGGTTGGCAATGGTGATAGAACTTGGCTTTGGCATGATACTTGGTGTGGGGATTCTTCTTTGAAAATCCAATTTTCGGATATTTTTGCTCAGACGAGAGATACGAATGCACTAATTCTTTTCAAAAGGATGCACCCATTAGTTATTGTTTTTGCTTGTCCAATGATGGTATTATTTGGGATGTTCCTTTCATTTGCAATGTCCAAGATTGGGAAATTGAGAATGTTGAAAGCTTTGTATAGAACTGATCTTGATGTGAATAGAGAGGATGTTGCTAGTTGGAAGATCAAGATGGATAAGGGGTTTGAGCTGAAGTCCTCTTATAAGGTTCTCTTTGATGATTCTCCATTGAAAAATTCACCCAACTTCTCATGGAAAGTTATTTGGAATTCTTATGCCCCTAAAAATGTTATTTTCTTTTGATGGGAAGCCTCATTCTTACTTTAAATAATCTTCAAAAAAAAGGAAAGATGCTTGTTAATAGGTGTTATATGTGTAAAGCTTGCGCAAGTATGTGGTTCATCTTTTGTTGGAGTGCTCGTGGGCGAGAAGTTTGTGGGGGATGGCTTTTAGGGTGTTAGGTGTCTCTTGGGTGATTTCCAGATCCATGAAAGATGAAGTGTGGGCTTGGAGTGGGTTTAGTGCGTCTAAGATTCTAAAGAAGGTTTACTCTTTAAATCTCCTCTCTATTTGTTGGCTTGTTTGGAATGAGAGCAATAAGAGGGCTTTTGATAGTGATGAGAGGTTGCTAGAAGTGATTAGAAATAGATGATTTAACACCCTTAGTTTTTGTTTTAAGGGTAAATTTTTTCTCAATGATGAAGATCTTTTAGACTTTGTTGATGTTCTATCATAAAGATAGTCCTTGTCAATGGGTTGCACTCTCTTGGTGCATTTTTATACAATTTTTACTTATTAAAAAGTGTCTTTGAGATTCAACATTTTGGCTTGGTTGATTTGCTAGTCTAAGGAGCTTTAGTTGAGATTTCTTGCTAAAGAATTTGTAGGGTTAGCTTTTGTCATTAAGAAAACGTCAATTTTTAGGTTTGATGTTTTTGGTTTGGGTCAACACGTGTGTGAGGAGCTTGGGTGAAAATCTCCTTTTTAATTGTCTTCTGGCCATTGTCATTTTAGTTGGTTTTCAACCTTTTGAAATGAAGTTGGTTGTTCCATTCTTCAACATAATTCAGTCTAAACCAAATTTGTTAATATAATCATTACTGTTGCTATTAATTACCAATTATCCAGAAAGCTTAAGCTGATGGGAAATTGACAACAATATACATCAAGCTCATATACACTTTAACACTCCCCCTCATGTGTATAGCCCCATAGACGATGGGCCTAGCACATGAACCTCGAAACAGGAACAAGACAAATCCAAACTAGAGACATAGTCCAAACTAAATATTTTTCATAAACAAAACAAGTGGAGGGTTATCAAGATCCAAATACAAAGCCTTTCGCCCTGACACTATGTTAATTACAAATTATTCCAAAGGTTAGTTGATGGAACCAACAATGGCACCGTTTGGTGCTGGATTTAATTCAGCTTAAATTCTATTTTTTTTTTAAATCTCTTCAAGGCAAAAAACTGGATATAAGCTGGATTAAATCCAGCACCAAACATCACCAATGTATATCAAACTCCATTACACTTTAACGGCAGTAGATCTCTCTTGGGGGGTGTCTGGGTGGTTGGAAACAGGAACAGCTGTTAATATGGTGGTTTTAGATTTTGAACCATCTCAGTTAGCTAGGGGGGATATTATAAGATTAGTTTTTGAATGAGTAATGATGTTAAAAACCATCTTTTTGAGTTGAAATGATAATCAATATCATGTGAGCTTGATTTTCTTTGCAAAAGAGGCACTGTCCCCAAAATTTTAGTTTCTGATTTTGATCTTTACTCTCTTACAAATTACAATGTATCCAGGTCAAGACTCAAGCGGTTGAATTTTCGTGGATTCTATGCAGCTGTTCTTCATAAAGGTGATGAAATTTTATCTGTCGCCACAGTGAGGTAATCTTAATAAAAGATTTGTGGAGTTCTGTTTCCTTTTTTTTTTCTTTCCCTGTGAATTTTATTTGACAATATCTTCATGTTCGTTACATCTGCTTTTCAGGATCCATGGACTAAAGGCTGCGGAGATGCCTTTGGTTGCCACCCCTTTCCGACATCGTCGGCAGGGTATGTGTCGGCTTCTTGTGAATGAGCTAGAGAAGGTAGTTATCCCTGGTCTCCCCCTTTATTCTCTGTTTGCTGTCCCAAGCTGTAGGCAAAGAAACTTCATTTATATCGTATATTATTAAATACGGGCAGTGTGTTCTTCCCTCATTTTTCAGCTGCTCATTCACATGGGTATTGAGAGATTAATCTTGCCTTCTGTACATGACCTGAAGAAAACCTGGGAAACTTGCTTTGGTTTTTCCAGAATGGCACTTTCTGAAAGGAGAGAACTTTTGGGTTATCCTTTGTTGGGATTTCAGGGAACGATGATGTTGCAGAAGTTCCTTGGGAGTCTAATGATAACAAAGGAAAAGAGAGGTACTTTTAACTGAACTTCTATTCTCTGTCAAACAACAGTACTCAGTTCAGCATGGAACCACATACAATTGCTTTTTTACTTGGTCCTGATTTACATTTTTGTAGATTTTTCTGGAACATCTCAAGATTCGAGTGGAATTCCCTCTTGTGTATTTCAGGTATGGTTTATGTTCTTAATATATTTTTCTTATTAGCTATTGAGTTTTTACTTGACTTTTATTGGCATCCATGTATGAGCATTGAGTCTGGTTATGTTGGAGTCATCAGTTTTGAAGCAGATGGTCCTAGAAAAGTGCTAAAAAAGCAGTTTTCTGCTTTTTGTTCTTTTTTTTGGTTGAAAATTATAGACTGACTTTTCTCATTGGCTCCTTCATTTTTTTTTCTTGGTTTTTTTTGGGGTGGGGGAAGGTTTTGGGAGAGGTGCTGAGTAACTAGGATCTTTCAAATGCTCTTCATTCTGTTTCTAATTCTGGAGGTATTGTTTTATAGATTTGTCTTATCCATGTACTGGTTGGTTATCTCTTTGGACATTTATTGAATTTACAGTGTTATAGTTGAGTAACCAGATGTTTTAGGTGCCTATTGACGCTGTAATTTTCTTTCAAAGGGTACAAAATCCAGTCATTTTTGTTAAACTGTTGTAGGAGCACAAGGTGGATTCTGATGACAAGAGCAGATTCTGTGGCTTTGTTTACAAGCGCAAAATGAAGACAAAAAATATTGGGAAGGAAAATATGGTCAACAGCTGCAATGGAAGTATACAAACATATGAGTATGTATACAAGCGAAGACGAATATTGACTAGCACAAGTTGAGATATTGAGGGGTCATTAGATTACTGTACTAGAGAAATCTCAGGTGAACATCGGGGCAAGTATTGATTCTTTTGAATTATTTTTTTGACTGTTTTGACAGCAGACAGACAAAAGAAAACTCTTGATGCACGACTCTCTTTTGTAGTATCGTGGGTTACTGACATATAAAGTTCTCTCCATCTGATGAATTTTAGTTATCAAATCTATGACAACTAATTTAACGTGTAAAATCCTGATTTAGTAGAATATGATTTGAAATTTTGAAAGGTAGATGAGAGGAAATATTGAAGTAGAAAGTAGCTTTCTGATGGTATGACCATGATTGTATACTTTTCCAGTTTCTTTGAAATAATCTGCTGTACCTGGTATCTTCATTGGATCGCTTCCTTCACCACGTTGTCTAACGGGAAGTTGGGGTACATTCTGATGGTTGAGGGGAATAGCATTATTCCTTCACAATCTACATAAAATTGGAATCAGTGCCACTAGCTCCTTTGTTTTTCCCCTTTTTAGACACCAGGTATGTTTCCCTTGGAATGCAGTTAGATGGTTACCCCTCCCCTTTTTTATTGTCATTACTTTGCTCTACTTTGTTTCAATTATTTGGAAGAAATGATATTCTATTAGTTACTTTCTTTTGGGGTGAGTGGGGCGGGGTGAGGAGAGGATTTGTTAAGAGAATGAAATAGAATGTTGATTTGTGCCCTTAGTTCATCGCATTCTTTCCCCGTCTTTCGTCCACGTTCAATTAATTCTTAGTATCTTGGGAAAGAATGTTAGCACCCAGGAGCTTGTGTGTGTTGGGCATGTGCATGTAGTAATAATTTCTCTTCCCAACATAGTGGCAAATGATAGACGTAAGTGTCAGTTCTATAGCCTTGTAGAAGATCTGCCAGTTGGACAGAATATAGGGGGGCATTAAAACCGCAATTGTAACATGTGGGCCCATATGATAAAGAGGAAGCTCCATTTTGAGTAACATTGCAATGCATTCAATTGTTAAACATTACAATGCGTTCAATCTAATTGGAGAGCTTAGTGTTTTTGATGTAAAGCCAATACGGGCAAAAATTGTTAGTAGCCAAATGTGTCAAAAGTTGGGGGTGGAAGTGTGAATTTTCACTGTCATGTTAGTGCGCCCTGATTCATGGTAAAGCCATTTGTTTTGCTGAATAGGGAAAATGGACTCCAAAAGTTCCCTATAATTGTGGATGAGCACGCCTGTCTGAAATTGTTGTACAGAAGAAAATAGAGAGAAAAAGGAGGAAGAAATCACTTTTGTGTCGGTCTTTATCATGTGAAATGGCTAAGATTCATTGCACATTGGTTCTTTTTGGGAAGCGGGACCCATAGTTATCTTCTTTTTTGTCAATTTTATCTGTGGTAATCAGGTTGACAGTAAAACAACAGTAGTTTCTTCTCCCCACTCAAACTCAGCATGAGAAACATTTGTGGGAAGGGGATGCACATGTTTTGTGCTTAGTTTTGTCTATTGAGTTTGTGTTCAGATTTTAGTAGTTTTGGGTTCGGATTAAAGCCTGTTTTAAGCGTTTAAATTAGTTTTAATCATATTCTTTAATAGGAATCCAAACATCGATGTACTGGGTATTACTGCTTAGTCTTATTTAATTTCCAGATCTCTATGGTCTGATGGGGAAATTTGTTCAAAATCGGAAGAACTAATTAGATGAATTCCTTTTCATTTGGAACTGAAAATTCGTTGAAAGCTAAATCAGATGGATCTGAACATTTGTAAGGCATTTTGATGATTGATGATGATTAGCCGTAAGGTTCGGTACTCTTAATTGGTTTGAAGCCATATCTCAGTGCACTATTGATTCATCTCATAATACCATATACTGATAACTTCGAAAAATCTTAAACATACCAGCAATATCGCTGCCGACAACTTTAAGAATTAAAAGTAAAATTTGATCATAGGACACGACATATGGGAAAGTGATAATACAGATGAACCTAAAAGCACACAAGATTTATATATGCCTATACATTAGCAGTAAGATCCCTACAAGCTTTCCTTTTTCAACATGAGAAGAAAGTTAGTTTCTGCCTGAGGATGAAGTAGGAAAATAAGATCTGATCACTTCGGCCAAGATTTTATTCTTAGACTCCCCTCGTGGTGGAGGGAGGTTAGAGAAGGAAGAGCCGCCTTGGCCAGGGGGTTGTTTTTTTGTGTCACTCATTTTCCAGTGTTTGTGTTTGTAACCTTTTTTGTGTCACTTCTCAAAGGGGAAAATTTATTCTCCAGTGAAGCCAGTGAAGGCTCTGTATCATAGCTATTTGACAAAGTTTTTAGCAAGTCGGCGACATGGTGCTCCAATAATAGAATGACCTATCATGAATTGTACGGGATTTGAGTCATCGGTGACGACAGCAAACTGGACATGCTGACATTATCAGTGACATAGTGCACTCTAGTTTCAGAATTAGAATATTTACATTTAAAGTTTTGTTGAGTTAGTGGTGTTCCTGGTATCCGTCGTTTTCTTAAAAGAAAAAGAAAATTATATGTATCTCACTTTTTCATCAATTTATGTCTTTTGGATACTTAATATGATATAGTACTTGTTTGAAGAGTAAAACAAAAATTACCATACATATACATAATACAAATAATAATATCATTAATACTGTATAATATTAGAATCAGATCAGAGTTATTATGGGAGTGGACCAAGATAAATAATAATTTAATTTTTTTGTTCAAGTCATATCGAAATTGGATTAAAACATCAAAATGCTCATTTATATTTGACTATATAAATCAAATATAAATTGGATTTGGATCAAAATTTGATTCAATGACAAGCTTAATGGTGAAATCGTACAATACAAAATGTAAAAATTAAAATTTTGATGTCATTTATTTTAGTTAGGCGTTGTTATGAGTTCATGAGATGTATAAAGTATTTTGTAATAAGATTCTTTGCTCCATATTATTGTCATTTTTTTTGTTTTTAATAATTGAGGGTAAGAGATTTGAATTTGGTATCTACTCTTTAATGGGGGTTGGCCATGTGTAGCTATCAATTCGGACAAGCTCAAACCACTTGTTGGTTTAGGGCTTCAATCATGAGCTTGAAAAACTTTGTTCTGGGTGAAGATTGTGTCGACCTGAAGAAAGATTAGCATTGATGCTCGAGGAAGAAGTACCAGAAAAACCCTAAGGCGATGTCGATGCAATGATAAGTTCACGTGGACGCAAATAGCCCACCATATATATTTTCAAAAGTTGACAGCAACAACTAGTTGGGTATAAATGACTCCAACAACTAGTATCTGTCTCTAAGGACTAGTTGTCTTTAAGATATATAACTACGCCTTGTGAAAGAGAGATAACACTTGAACAAGGAATCATCATCTTACTCTTTCAAGAGAGAAAAACTCTGTTTTGAGCTCTTCACTTGTATATCTTTATTTTCAGAGAAACTGTTTTAAATCACTCTACGTATAAAGAGTTGATAGAGAGTTTGGTTGTGAGCCATAAAACGTTATTGAAAGATTAAGCGTGAGCTCCTAAAACACTTGTAAGGTATGAGATGAGCCATATATAGTAAAACCGTGTAAAGGTTCTTGTTTGTGATCCTAGGGAAAAAACTTTGTTTCTTTTATTTGTTTCCAATACTTGTTTGATCATAACTGTATGAAAACATGTCTTTTAGAAATATGTAACTTAAGAATGCATCAACGTACTTTAGAATCTAATTCTATAGCGTGCACATGATTTGTCCTATTTCATGTTTTATTTCAATTTAAAGAACGTGCATGCTTGATTATGTTTAGGTTTATAAATGTTTTTTTACGTTTTATTTAAAATAATTCCCAAACAAGAGAACTACGCATATGTGAGGTACCGATGAATCTCTTTCATAGGGCTCTTAAAAAGCAAAAGAAAAGATAAAAAAGAACAAGCACCAAGGTGAATCATGGTAAGCCCTATGCACATAGGCGAGCCTTATTCGAGAAAAGGCGAAGACCCTACAATTGTTCGACATAAACTTCCTCTTCAATATAACCATTCAAAGATGTGTTACATTCATGTGATAAAGAGTGAAATTCTTATAACAAACGAAGGCAACATTACTATAGCTTCCAATCTAGCAACCAATGCAAAAGTTTCATCATAGTCAATGTCCTCTTCTTGACTATAAACTTGTGCAGCCAAATCTAGCTTTATTTCTAATAACTACACCAGATTCATACATTTTATTTTGGAATGATTTACTTGACTATTTCAAGTTTTAGCTAACAAATGACCATTAGGAGAACCATAGCACTAGAGAAGATGAAGCCAGTTTAGCCATCCTTGATACAAGCCATAGGTACAAGAAAAGAAATCAAGTAAAAGAGATTATAAGAAGAAGAAGCTTCATCAAAGTCCTCTCATTGGAAGCAAAGCTAAAAGCAACATCTGAAGAAGCTTCACAAGAAGGAGGACAAAAAGGATCATTGTCTCTGAAGCAACTATTGATATATCAAAAGCTTTCAGAGAAGAAAAAAGTAATCCACTTGAAAAGACAAACCAATAAGAAGAAGAGCTTAAAATTGAAGAATACGAAGATCAAGAAAAATCTGAAGATTAAAGAAAGTTTTATCAAATTGTTGAGTCTAGAAGAGTCCATAGAACCTTCTGTAACTAGTAAGAGAAGTATGAACTTGCTGAAGTTAAGTTCACTTTACACCAAACACTTCTTACAATGGAGACGTGACTCACTATTTGAGTTTACGTCTTAAAACAGTAGTTATCTAGTTGTTTCATGACAGAGCCACATCGAACTTGCCTTATTCTCAAAATAGTCTCTCACGCAAATTGAGTCCATGATAGAAAATGGTCTTATTTCTTAAAGAGTACAAACACTATTTGGTAAGAAACACAAACTGAGAGAGAATTCTACTTAAATCATCTCATCCTCTTCTCTTAGAGAGTTAAGCTTCAGCATCTTCATATTCATACTCTCTCTAACCAAAGCTAGAGTTTCATTTGTAAAATGAGTCTTACAAAGACGACATTCTACCTTGTAGAGAACTCTCAAAACAATGTGAGCTTAAAAGGATTTTCATATCTACAAATGAGAGTTAAGTCTTCTTTTACCAAGAAACTCTAAGGTTTTGAGTTAACTTGTAAAAATTATTAAAGGTTTTGAGTGTGATTGTTAAACACTCTATTGTGGGTTAATGTGTGATCTCGTCAAAACTAAAAAAGGTTTAGGTGTGATCCAGTGAAAACACTCTATTCAAGTTAAGAGTTATCCCGAAAAAACTCTCGTCAAGTTTGGGGTCTTTTGGGAAAACACTGAGTTCGTTGTGATCTCGTGAACAAGAAGTTGGGTTGAATTTCTCTAGGTACCACTATTTTTAGCCTTATTACCCATGCATCCGGCTCATTACCCAAGGCTACTCCCCTTGAAGAAGGTAGATATGGCAAGGGTGTAAATTACGTTGAGTAAACTTATGGAAACGAGTAAAACCTACCAAGTCTAATACGAACCCTTTATAAGTAGTAAGGAGGCTCCTGTGATGGGTGCACTTTTAATGCATTAGACAAGTGATTGTTTTCATCCGAGCACAAAGCAAGGATGATGGGTAAAAAGTCACCATTTAAACTTGAATGGGGTCAATTCCCTTGTCATTAGTCTGCGTGAGAGATTACGAAGCTCGAGAGATTTGGGTACAAAAGAGTGAGGAATTAAAGCTCACTCTCTTACCTAGACCAGAGTGTAGCCTTTGTGTTTCAAAGAAAAAAATTAAAATTAAATTTAAGTATTATTACCATACACTGATAAAGCAAGGAAGCACACATTTATAATTTATATTCAAACAAGAGGACACTTGATTACGCCCAAAGTATAACACGGTTATTGTAGCATGGCTTTGGGGTGTCGATTCCACAGGGAAACATGTTAATTACAAAGGAAAGGTGTGAACCTTAAAACGAATGGTAAAAGTTAAACGATAAAATATGAGTTTTGATAATGATGTATTGCGAGAGAAATTGCGTAAATATAATGAAATACAAATGAGAAATAACAAGGTTCTGGAATCCTCCTTAGGTTCGTTGCCTTGTTCTACTCTTGATTCAATTGTTTTTATCTCGATTGCAAGTTTCACATCCCAAACTAGCAATCGGAATATATTCAATCAAGCACATTTATAATCTAACGTAATTGCTATAAATCACTCATTGATTTCGATTTAAGCACATACGACCGATCTTAAAGATTATCAAGAAACGATAATATATCTCAATGATAATATTGCAGTAATGGACAATAAATAAGATAAATCTACTCGAATCAATCACATCCAAACAACATCACATAAGAAGAGCATGACTAGACTTATATGGGGGAGGAGTAGTAATCACCGGGTTAAGAAAATCTAAAAGAAGAAGAATAAAAAGTGCAGCTATCACATGAACTCAAATCCTTCTTACTTAATCAAAGAATGAATCACAACAAATATTGAACAATAAATCCGTACAACCGAATCGATAACAGGAAAAAAAGAACAACAAATCCTTAAGGATTCATCCCTTTCCCTTATTTGATGATTAGTTGGCCATGAAGCTCAAGGTGGAAGAACAATATTGATGTTCTCCCCTTGATTTCATGGCCATGGAGCTCAAGGAAGAAGAACAATATGGATGCTCTCCCCTTGAGTTCCAGCCCTCAAAAGACTTGGAAATATTATGGATTTGGATCCCTTAGATCCCCTTTTTAAGATGCTCTCCCCTTTTGAAGATGTTGGCTGCACACTCCTTAAAGATGTATTTATAGAGCACACGTCGTTAGAGGCATTTTGGTCCAGAAAATGTCATTGTGCAGCCCTAATTTGGTCTTGGAACTAGTGGGCGCTTGTTGCGCGTTTATATACCTAAATAAATGGGTAAATAATCGCACTTGTTTTACTTGCAAGTGCACAAGGTCAATAGTGTAGCATAGTGTGCGAATGCAAGATCATCTCCACAGGGATTGGTAAAGTTCGATTTAGAATTATAATTGCAATGTAAAAAGATAGAAATAATAAACTGAAGGGTGATTTGATAATAATAAAGACATAGGGCTTTGATATCCACCACTAGTCATACATTCCCGATTTTGTATAAAGTATCAGTGCTCTAGCCATATTATGTGTACCTACTGGTTGCCAACCTAAGGGCATGGTATCTACTCCTTAAGCTATTGATTTCCCTAAGCAACGAGTTAGGCATGGTATCTACTCTAACTCTTTTCTTCCTTAAGGGATTCAGCATGGTATCTGCTTGAGTTGTTCCTTAAGAAAGCATAGGTACTGTGGAAATCGACAACCACATGAGACCTAGGGCATGGTATCTACTCCCGGTTTCCCATGTTGATTAACCCGGGTATCCGGATAAGATGGTCCCTTGTTACTAATGTTAGACCCAGGACTCGGTCATCCAAATTGATCTAACTAACCTATCCATACCACATGCATACGTTGGCCTTACACATACATATGAGGAATGTAAATAAGCACAGGTGTTAATCAAGTTAAGTAACATAATAAGCTATGCAAAGATTTAATCAATGAATAAAAATATGGGAATGCATAACTAGGGCTTCAATCGAGCCCTATAAGAGAGTTAGTTACACATACTAACTGAAGTAAACATAATTAAACTAAACATAAAGGAGAAGAATAAACCCGAGAGAAGAGGCGTCAATTCTCTCCCAAGCTCTCCACTCCAAGTAAAAGAAAAGAGAAAAGTGTTTACTATCTAAGGTGTGTTTTTGTGTGTGAGTTACAAGTGTATTTATAGGTCTTTGAGAAGTCCTAATAGACCCATGAGTCCTAAACTTTCCTAAAACGAAAATCTTGTATTTTCCAAAATAAGGTTCTGCAGTTTACTGTTCACGCCCGTATCTTTGCGCTCGATCGCATGTGGCCTTGCGCTCGATCGCAAGTTGCGCTCGATCCTAGCTGTGTGCGCACGTTCGTATGTGCGCTCGATCGCACTTCATGTGCGCTCGATCGCACTTTGTCCAGAAAGTGCTCCAGGGCTTCTAGATTTCTTCCTTAAAGTGCCAAAACTGCTTCTTTTTCTCCAAGACCCTATAAAAACATGTAAAACACACAAATGGAGTAAAAGATACCAAATTAATGTAATAAAGGATCTAACAAGTGTAAATAAGGGGGCTTAAATATGTATATTTAAGCGTCTATCACACCCCCAAACTTACATATTGCTAGTCCCTTAGCAATACTAAATTAAAAACTAAAACAGAAATATAGATAAATTCAATGTTCATAGTGTCTATAAAAAATCTAGATTTTACACAAAACAATGATGCGCATTCATGAGCAAGCTTAACAAGTGTAAACATATATCTGCAATGAATAAGAGTTTTGAACATAAATCATATTCACTAGGTATTTTAAGATATCACAAGTTTGACTTTGGTGTGTGGTGATTAGCACATAAAAGGTTGGGTTTTCAAGAAATTCAAACAGGTAGTGTTTCGATGACTCAAGATTCACCAAACTTCCTATTAGAGTCAACAAATATGGCACAGACTTTTATTTGCGAGATTTTTGCCAAGTTAGTTCCCTTAAGCTTTCTTGATGACTCGTGTAACGAGCGTTTGGCCAATGACTCCCAAACCAGATGGTTTTAGGGCATTAGGTGTAAAGACACCCCTAAGGACTTACTAGCTCGAGTCAACAAGGCTACGAAACTAACTGATTTTTATGCTACCATTTAGAATTTTCCACCTTTTGACGTGACACTCAATGCTTACTGAGGCAAGAGGGCCAGTTACTCAGCGAAAAATTCCTTTGTTAATGATCACTTAAGATTTTCCACCTTTTGACGTGACACTCAATGCTTACTGAGGCAAGAGGGCCAGTTACTCAGCGGAAAATTTGTTTTTATTGATCATTAGGAGCATTTTTTTTTCTTTTTGAGTACGAATCAATCTTTTCTATTTTTATATGCCAAAATGTCAATCTAATAGGTCATCTAGTTCACAGTCAAGCAAAAGAAACATACCAATCTAAATAACATGTCATACCCCACACAGCTATGTGCTAATGTGCTCGTGATAGCTCAAGTTAAACTTGTGAATTCTTAAATGCCAAAAGGGCAGTGATCTAGGTTCAAAACTTGTTTATTGGCCTATATGTTCAAAGTGTTAAGCTGACTGATGAAGTCGAATCATAATATTTTGTTTAGATCCCAAAAAAAAAGTTTATAGGACAGAATGAACATGCATTTATCTATGAAAATAGTGACAAAACTAAAAATGTAGGACATAGTGTAGTGTGTGGATGTGTCCTCATACCCCCAAACTTAAAATGCACATTGTCCCCAATGTGTAAATAGCATGGAAAGATCTGACCTGGGAGATGGAGAGCTATATGGCTGGCATGGCTTGTAGCACGCCCCCAAACTGCAACTGGATGCACTAACACTGTCCTTGAAAAAGAAAGAAAAGTAAACATAAAATGGAAAACAAGTACTAATAACAAAATAATAAACAAGTAAAATACTAATAACTATAAAAAGGATATGCAGTGGGGTGCCTCCCATGAGCGCTAAGTTTTACGTCTTTAGCCAGACGTGGTACTCTCTCACTGCTGATCGTCAGGTGGTGCAGTCGGAGAGGTACCGGGTGCTGGAGGTAGACGATCAAGTATGGCCTGCAGCATGGCCTCCTGGCGTGTAAATCGTGCCTCCAAACTGTCGATGCGCTGATGTACAAGAGTGGTGGCAGCAGCGACCTCGCCTCGGAAGGAGGATAGCTCAGCTAAGAAGTGCTGGGACTCGGTGGGTCCCATATCCGAATGGTCCTCCTCCCGTACCGGGCTCATGACAGGGGCCTCGGTCTCCATGTGATCCTCCTCTACTCGCTCAGCTGCTGGAGCAGGGACTGGGGGTCCTCGTGGCATGTGTGATATACTCTGTGTCCACTGAGCCCGCCCAAAGATAGGATGCTCTCGTACTGGCCCGTCACTATGGGTCCCCTTAATCCCCTTCTTCTTGAGGATGGAGGTGAGTAGGAACGGGAAAGGGAGTCCCCAAGCATTGGCCGTGGAAGTCTGACGGCCATGTACGTGATCCCAGAACTTGTGCAGCTGGCTCCAAATGACAGACGGGATCGAGTACCAGTGGCCTCTATGGAAGGCGTATAATGTCTGAAGAAACTGGTCTCGCCGCTGTGTCTTGTGCCCCAATGGACACACATTCCGCTGGAGGATCGTATCGATGAGCCATAGTCTGGGGGGCAGCTTGGATCGGCCGGCCGCATTATTATGCCTGTCGGCATACTGGCCAGCGCACATATCCATAATGATTTCGGCCAGGGCAAGGGACTCCGGCTGCTCCTCGATATCAGTGCCATCAGGAGGGGACTCATCCGCGCAATGAAGAGCAGTGACAATATCGGTACTGGTCACCTCGATGGGCGTGCCCCTAACTGAAGAGGTGAGGACCCCCGGTCTGCTGTAGTCGAAAGATAAATGCTCATAAAACTGCACTACGAGCTGGGAGTAGGCAGTGGAGCACACCGGCTTAAACAGCCTCTTCAACCCTCGGAGTCGGAGTGCTTGGACGGCCCATTGAGTGGCATCCATATGCCGGAATATGTCGTCGATGGCGAAAGCGGTCTCAAATAACAACTCCCGTTGCTCGATGCTGGGTCGCGATGAGGAAGCACGACTGCTGGAGGCGCCAGATGTGGAAACAGATGGTCGAGACATGCTGGTGCTTGGCTTCTGGCTGTTTTGCGATCGATCTCAGTGGTTTGCGCTCGATTGCACACTGGCTATGCGCTCGATCGCAACAACCTTGCGCTCGATCGCACCCGGTCAGGAATTACGTCGAACAGCTTATGTGCACCAAACAGGCAAGCTATAATCTGTTCAATGTGGAACTCGTTCCTACCCCTCCTGCAACCAAACAATCATACAATCAAACACACAACAATGTATATGTAAAAGGAAAACATAGTTTCTATTTAAAATTCGTTTATGTGGATAATACCTTGTGCAATGTATGACGGAATGTGACTAGGGAGGGGGGTTGACGGCGGTGCTGGTGGAGGTGATGATGAGGTGTTGTGGTGGTTGGGTGTGAGGTAGGGTGATGTGGGTGGTGGAGTTGTGTGCGAGTGAGAGTGAGAGCCAATGTGAGTGCGAGCAACTATGCAGGGGGCGAGTGAAGTGAGTGAGGGAAGTGAGTGAGTGAGTGAGTGAGTTCAAATTTATTAATGTCTCTGCCTCGAGTGCGCTCGATCGCACACGAGGAGCGCTCGATCGCACTCGTGCGCTCGCTCGCACATGGGGTGCGCGCGATCGCACTCGTGCGCTCGCTCGTGTTTTTTAGGACACGTTCGATCGCACTCTTGCGCTCAATCGCACTGAAGAGTGCGATCGATCGCAAGTGTGGCATATAAGTATAATTAAAAACTTACTTTTAAAAAAAATGACTATTTGAAACAACACAACCTTACCAGTTGTTAGTGGCTTCAGTACCACTAACCTTACTAGATGTGCTTGAGCTTAATAGATGATTAAATTTGTACTTTGCTCAAGCACTCTCTTGCGACCGTGTTAGTTGTTCGGAGAGAAGCACCTAGAGCCCACCTCGTGGAGCTCTAGTGCCTGTGTTTCGGCTGTATCCTGGATTGATTCAAGTTCTGTTGATAGTGTCTTCATCTCCCATCTTGACATCTGGTCAACATAATAAGGAAAAGTAGTATGAGTAAGTGCAGGAAGTTGAATTTGTAGAGCATACTTACTTGAAGGTTTTAGTGTGTCCTTGAAAAGGTGCACATCTTTAATCACATTATCCTCCTCCGGCCTAGTGTCTACTCTTGTGTTTTCATGGTAGGGGAGAGTCTCCAACGTAGTGGTGCGAGGGACCTGAGAAGCTTTCTCACAAACACTTTGCATGAAATTCATATTAGAATTTTTATCATCATTACTGGTTGAATTTAATGTATTAAACATTTGAAATTGTATTTCCTCGTCATTTACTCTCATTGTGATAATGCCCCGTTTTACACTAATATTAGTGTCAGCAGTTATCATAAAGGGGCGTCTTAGGATGATGGGGAGAGGTACTGGCAAAGTACGTTCTTCCATATCTAATACTATAAAATCAGCAGGTATAATGAATTTTCCTACTCTTACCAACACGTCCTCAAGGATACCTCTTGGTCGTTTGATGCTTCGGTCAGCTAGTTGCAAAGTGACGGAGGTTGGTTGAAGCTCCCCCAAACCTAGTGTCTCGTATACACTGTATGGTAGCAGGTTGACACTCGCTCCTAGATCCAATAGTGCATGTTCGAACAGCTGGTCACCTAGCCTGCAAGGAATAGTAAAACTACCCGGATCTTTTAGTTTAGGTGGTAATTTTCTTAAAAGCACAGCACTCACCTCTTCAGTTAAGGCTACCATCTCATGCTCCTGGAATTTCCTTTTGTTAGTGCAATATTCTTTTAGAAATTTAGCATATGCAGGGATTTGTTTAATGGCATCTAACAAAGGAATATTAATCTCTATTTTCCGCAAGGTTTCAAAAATATCAATTAGTTTATTGACTTTCTTTTGTTTTACTAACCTTTGCGGGAAGGGTGGAGCATTCACCTTCTCCGTCTCACTTACCTTTGATGCTGATGGTGTCTCTTTGGACGGTGTTGTAAGCTCATCGGACCCTATTACCTTGCCATTTCTCAAAGATATCACAGCGTTTAGTTGTTGATGCCCACCAGGGTTGGGTAGTGTTTGAGCTGGGAGCTCTCCTTGCTTTCTGCTACTGAGCTCTTTAGCCAATTGTCCCATTTGTACCTCTAGTCTTTGAATTGCTTGCTCATGTGCCGCATTAGTTTGTTTTTGCTGAGTCATGAACTATTCTTGCGATGTCATTAGTTGTTTTACTAGACTTTCGAGGTCGTTTCTTTTTGGTTCAGAATTAGCATGGGCAGTGGGCTGCTGATTTCGTTGCTGTCCTTGGTTGTTTTGATTGTTGCTCCATGAGAAATTTGGGTGATTCCGCCATCCAGGGTTGTAGGTGTTTGCATATGGATTATTCTTTGGCGGATAGTTATTGGGTCCCACATAATTTGCTTGCTCCGGATCTGCAGATAAAGGACAAGCATTAGTATTGTGATCATATTGAGAGCATATTGCACATACCTGTAGTGGTGTAGCTGAGGTAGTTTGAGCAGCCATGGCTTTTACCAACAAATCTAGTTTTCTTTCCATTGCAGCCATTTGAGGGGAAGACCCTCCATTCGTATTTACCTCATACACACCTTTACCTTTGGTCATATGTCTACCTCGAGAGGAGAATTGCTGAGTGTGTTCGCTAAGGGTTTCAAACAGTTCCATTGCCTCTTCGCTGCTTTTCTCCATAAGGACTCCTCCACAACCTGAATCAACAATACATTTATTAGTATCATTTAAACCTTCGTAGAATGCTTGTACCAGTTCATCTTGAGGTAGGTTGTGATGTGGGCATTTGAGTAGCAATTCATTGAAGTGTCCCCATGCTTCGAAGAAAAGGTCCCCATCCTTTTGTTGGAAGGATTAGATCTCCTTCCTCATTTGTCTTGTCTTTTGGGCTGGGAAGAATTTCCTTAAGAATTTGCTTGCTAACTCCTCCCAAGTGTGGATGGAAACTGCAGGCAAGGAATTATACCAAAGTTTAGCATTATCTTTTAAGGAAAAAGGGAATAGAATTAACCTTATTCCTTCTTGGTCTAGTCCTTGTATGTGCTGGAACTTGTAAAGATCAAAAAATTCTCGAAGATGTAAGTGTGGATCTTCATTAGGAGTTCCCCTAAAATGCGTCAAGGCATTCAAGATTTGCGGAGATATGTAATAATTTCCCGCTGCCTCAGGTTGATATGCGATGCATGATGGTTGATCGATGTTCCGAGGGATGAAGGAGTGCTTCATTGGAACTCGTGCAGGTGGTTGCTGGTTTTCGAGCTGTTCTGCCATTTGTGTTTCGTTCTCGATTTCTCCTTTGTTCTCCTCAAAGTTGTCCCTAAGCCTTTGTCGGATGGTCCGTTCTAGCTCGGGATCAAGGGAAAAGAATTCCGGATATCGGGATCGAAGTCCGTGCATAAAGCAGAAAAAACAGTTTTAGTGCAGCAGTGCAACTCTGTTGCTCGGGTACTCTCTGCCCAATTTGCGCTCGATCGCAAGGAGCTTGCGATCGATCGCAATTTTTACAGAAAGTGCAAGTAGGGTTTCGTGAAGTACCTGAAACAGAAAATAACTTGATTTAAGTTTTGATGAAAGATGGTAAAAATAAAATAATAATAATAATGATAAAATGAAAGTAATCCTAAAAGGAACTTTTAGCGCAATCCCCGGCAACGGCGCCAAAAACTTGTTGCGCGTTTATATACCTAAATAAATGGGTAAATAATCGCACTTGTTTTACTTGCAAGTGCACAAGGTCAATAGTGTAGCATAGTGTGCGAATGCAAGATCATCTCCACAGGGATTGGTAAAGTTCGATTTAGAATTATAATTGCAATGTAAAAATATAGAAATAATAAACTGAAGGGTGATTTGATAATAATAAAGACATAGGGCTTTGATATCCACCACTAGTCATACATTCCCGATTTTGTATAAAGTATCAGTGCTCTAGCCATATTATGTGTACCTACTGGTTGCCAACCTAAGGGCATGGTATCTACTCCTTAAGCTATTGATTTCCCTAAGCAACGAGTTAGGCATGGTATCTACTCTAACTCTTTTCTTCCTTAAGGGATTCAGCATGGTATCTGCTTGAGTTGTTCCTTAAGAAAGCATAGGTACTGTGGAAATCGACAACCACATGAGACCTAGGGCATGGTATCTACTCCCGGTTTCCCATGTTGATTAACCCGGGTATCCGGATAAGATGGTCCCTTGTTACTAATGTTAGACCCAGGACTCGGTCATCCAAATTGATCTAACTAACCTATCCATACCACATGCATACGTTGGCCTTACACATACATATGAGGAATGTAAATAAGCACAGGTGTTAATCAAGTTAAGTAACATAATAAGCTATGCAAAGATTTAATCAATGAATAAAAATATGGGAATGCATAACTAGGGCTTCAATCGAGCCCTATAAGAGAGTTAGTTACACATACTAACTGAAGTAAACATAATTAAACTAAACATAAAGGAGAAGAATAAACCCGAGAGAAGAGGCGTCAATTCTCTCCCAAGCTCTCCACTCCAAGTAAAAGAAAAGAGAAAAGTGTTTACTATCTAAGGTGTGTTTTTGTGTGTGAGTTACAAGTGTATTTATAGGTCTTTGAGAAGTCCTAATAGACCCATGAGTCCTAAACTTTCCTAAAACGAAAATCTTGTATTTTCCAAAATAAGGTTCTGCAGTTTACTGTTCACGCCCGTATCTTTGCGCTCGATCGCATGTGGCCTTGCGCTCGATCCTAGCTGTGTGCGCACGTTCGTATGTGCGCTCGATCGCACTTCATGTGCGCTCGATCGCACTTTGTCCAGAAAGTGCTTCAGGGCTTCTAGATTTCTTCCTTAAAGTGCCAAAACTGCTTCTTTTTCTCCAAGACCCTATAAAAACATGTAAAACACACAAATGGAGTAAAAGATACCAAATTAATGTAATAAAGGATCTAACAAGTGTAAATAAGGGGGCTTAAATATGTATATTTAAGCGTCTATCAGCGCTGGAAAGTTGAGGGGTGCAGTGCTGGAAAGTGAGGGGTGCGGCACTAGGTGGATGCTGATCTGGAGGCCTGACTTATGTATACTAAAACCGCCATAACTTTCTCTAGAAAAATCCTTTTTACGAACCGTAAAATTCTCCAGAAAATAAACTTTCGGATCTTTCTAAGTATATATGGCTTATCTCCTGGTTCTTCCTGTATCAGTACAGTTTAATCTGTAAAGATGATTGATCTACACGGGCAATTCTGGCAATTTAGTGAAACTCCTTTCTTGGTTTCTCTTCATCTTGGCTCTTCCGCGACCATTATCTCACTCGAGTATTCATTAAAGCTTCGTGTTTAAAATGATGATAGCTTTTCTATCTATTTTTTAAGCTCAAAGTACCTGAAAATGCACTGAAATAAGTCAACGATTCAAGAATAACACTTTAGAGTTATTAAGGTATAAAAGTGTAATTCCAACCTTGATCAACCTTAAAATACTAACAATTAAGTATTGTTTAGATGCAATTTATGACTCTCATCACAACCCCCAACTAGCTTATTGCTAGTCCCTAGCAATTCAAGCGAAAGATATGAAATGAATTCTTTATTTTGAAATCAAAGCAAAAGACAGCAATGCTGGCGTTAACCAAGAGTGATTCAAAATCTTTGTCTCAAGAATCATGCATAACATACAACACATAGAATCATTAAATATCACTCAAGTCCAAGAATAATCCAAATGTCAACCTTAAAATCGTTATCGACTCTTAACATCCATCTTACCACAATACATTAGTTTGAACACCCGGATGATTTTATGCACAACATAGCATGAATACAAGTCTTGGCCTCTAAAAACATAATAAATTGCGTGATATCAATCACAAATCAAGCTCCATAAGCTCACTTTTCAAATCACTCTCCACTATGTAGAAAAACCACACTACATTGGATCAATAGGTCTTTAATATGCTTGTAACGTTAGGCTAGGGTAAAGGTCAAGAAAGAATGGGAAAGTTTAAACAAATAAAAGAACTAAGTCTCTTAATTTAAACACAATTAAGCACAAGATAACCTTACTTCAACACCCAACTCTTTCAACCATTTTTCGAGCATTTCTAGCAATAAATCACCATTTTTTTTTCTTCTTCCTTTGCCATAATTCATATTTTTTTTTTATTTTTTTTATTTTGGCATAAGAGCATTCACCTCGTCTTTCATTCTTTTCTTTTCTTTTTCATAACCCTCAACTTATCTCTTTTAATGTACTTGGGTTATGGTAGTAATATTTTCTCATATTTCAATCCTTACTCTTCTTCTCAACAAATGTGTATAACTAAGTTCTTTTTAAAAGAAAGCTAAGGATAAAATATTTTTAAGCTCATAAAGGTGAGTGAATGGGCTATCGAAAGAAACAATGCTCAAATTCTTTTTCAAGAAAAAGGCTCAAACAGGTGACTAGCGATAAATATAACAAGAGTAAGTTTAAAAAGGCTCAAACGGTCCAAAAATGGCCTACATCATATCCTAAGTAATGTGCATTATATGATTTTCGCCTCAAGTGATTGTCAAATAAGTTCTAGAGCTTGTAGAGACCGCAAAAGTATTCACAAAACAATCGCACATAAAACTTCTCCAAATGCTTTAGACTAATCATGCAATCTTACCACAAACCAGGGTCTCAAACCAAAGAAAGATTGACACTTAATTTATTCTCAAAGCGAAGCAATATTTAACTTCTTCTAAATGCTATATGCTATCTCAATTAGGCTCATATCATCGACATATGAATTAACTCAAAGGTTAACACAAAGCATGCTAAAAACAAACAAAAAGGTAAAATGACACCAAGTAGTTCAATGAAAACATGAAAAACAGGAATATGTTTCCTCCACCCCCAACTTAAAGTAGGCATTGTCCTCAATGTGAAAGCAAAAGATAAGGAAACTCCCTTTGTAGCCAAAAGTGCACATAAGCTGAAAATTGTGCACCACCATTTAAACTGCTTCGTATATTTATCCGTGAAAAAGAAATACGAAAGTAAAACTGGAAAACAACAAAATACTAATAATAAACAAGAAAAAGAATTATGAAAAACAATAACAATAAAAATAAAAGGATATGCTATGGGTTGCCTCCCATGAGCGCTAAGTTTTACGTCTTCAGCCAGACTCTCTTATTCCCTCCTAGACAAGCATGAGTTGAATGCACCAGCAACTGCTTTACTGTTAAATTTGGTGCTTGTGTGCTTCGGAGAGGCCTTAAAGATGTTATCAGTAACATCTGTAAATTCTGGCTCGATATATGCTCTTGTGAACCCATGGGTGAGGGTGGACTCCAATGGATTAAGGTGATGGAACTTTTCCATGAATGAGTCAATCATGTATACTTGGTGGTTCTCGTCCACATCCTCTGATTTTTTCGTTGTTGGGATGTGTAACAACTTACCACTAAGTGTCTCAATGGAATTCACCTCTTTTTTATTATGTTGTGCTAGGTGCTGACCATAGGATGTGGACTGAGCTTGAGAAGGGAACTTACCTCGCTCAGTCACACTGAAGTAGCTCATCAGCTTGGACACTTGGCTCTTTATCTCTTTATGTTCTTCAACAACCTGCATAATTGAAGATTCAAGCCTTTGATTAGTCTTCCCCTGTGCTTCAATAAAAGCATGTAAAGTGTCTTCTAAAGAACTCCTAGAAGACACGAGTGCATGATATGGTGCAGAGGGTTGTGCAAGCTGCTAGTTTTCAGACTTCCAGCTGAAATTGGGGTGATTTCGCCATCCCGGATTATAGGTATTAGAGAAGGGCGTAGAAGGCTTCGTGTACATGCCTAAGGCATTACATTGTTCCTTATACATCCCTCTCATCTCAGTAAATGTGGGACACTCTTGGGCGAGATGATCTTCCCCGCCACACACAAAACATGGTTCAAAAGATTTTGCATGATTAACCACGTGTGTTGGCTTTGAGCTTTTAGTCTTTAATACGTCTAGTTCCTTAGTGAGCATCTCGACCTTGGCCTTAAGGCTATCCTCTTCCCTAAGATGGTAAATTCCACCACCATTTGGGTTCTCTATAGGTCGTGACCTATTTGTGCTCTCAGTAGCACTAGGTCCAGTCCAAGTGTGAGCTTTTTCAGCAAGCTCATTGAGGTACTCTATAGCCTCATCAGGATCTTTCTCCAAGAACCCACCATTACACATCATCTCTACAAATTGGCGTTCTCTATAGGTAAGACCCTCATAGAAATAGCTCACTAAACGCCAATTCTCATACCCATGGTGAGGACACATAGTCAACAACTCCTTAAATCTCTCCCAAGACTGATACAAAGTCTCGCTGTCCTTTTGTGCAAAGGTGGAGATTTTTCTTTTTAAAGCATTGGTCTTATGTTGGGGAAAGTATTTATTAAAGAAAATTCAAGTCATCTCAGTCCACGACCCAATAGATCGTGATCTTAGTGAGTATAGCCAACTCTTAGCTCTATCCTTCAAAGCGAAAGGAAAGAACTTAAGCCTAACAATGTCATCGGTTTCATCTTGACTATGAAAAGTCGTGACTACTTCCTCAAACTCTTTAATGTGCACATATGGGTTTTCATTATCCAAGCCATTAAAATTAGGGAGTAATTGTATCATCCCTGTTTTAAAATCTAGTTGGCAAGTATTGGCTGGAAACATGATGCATGATGGTGTGGCTGTGCGTGTAGGGTGGAGGTAATCCTAAAGTGTCCTAGCAACATTCTCATTAGGATTATCGGCCATGTTAACAAAATCCTCTAAATTCTCGGACGGGGGTGCACTATTGTTTGATTTAGGCGAGGTTTCACCAACGGACGTGGAAGGAGAGGGTAACCCTAATTCGGGTCCTCTAATGAATCTACCTCGCGAATCTCTCGGTCTAAGCATGCACCAATTAATTTAGAAGGGAAATAAAATGAATAAAACAGGGGAAGAAAGAAAAATATTTACAATTCTTCTACCATCACACTCAAAGTTGACAAGCTTCCATGTACTTAAACGCGTTTCCCTGACAACGGCGCCAAAATTTGATTACACCCAAAGTATAACATGGTTATTGTTTGGGGTGTCGATTCCACAGGGAAACAAGTTAATTACGAAGGAAAGGTGTGAACCTTAAAACGAATGGTAAAAGTTAAACGATAAAATACGAGTTTTGATAATGATGTATTGCGAGAGAAATTGCGTAAATATAATGAAACACAAATGAAAAATAACAAGGTTCCAGGAATCCTCCTTAGGTTCGTTGCCTTGTTCTACTCTTGATTCAATTGTTTTTATCTCGATTGCAAGTTTCACATCCCAAATAAGCAATCGAAATATATTCAATCAAGCACATTTATAATCTAACGTAATTGCTATAAATCACTCATTGATTTCGATTTAAGCACATACGATCGATCTTAAAGATTATCAAGAAACGACAATATATCTCAATGATAATATCGCAGTAATGGACAATAAATAAGATAAATCTACTGGAATTAATCACATCCAAACAACATCACATAAGAAGAGCATGACTAGACTTATATAGGGGAGGAGCATGTAATCACCGGGTTAAGAAAATCTAAAAGAAGAAGAATAAAAAGTGCAGCTATCACATAAACTCAAATCCTTCTTACTTAATCAAAGAATGAATCACAACAAATATTGAACAATAAATCCGTACAACTGAATCAAGAACAAGAAAAAAAGAACAACAAATCTCTAAGGATTCATCCCTTTCCCTTATTTGATGATTAGTTGGTCATGAAGCTCAAGGTGGAAGAACAATATGGATGTTCTCCCCTTGATTTCATGGCCATGGGGCTCAAGGAGGAAGAAAAATATGGATGCTCTCCCCTTAAGTTCTGGCCCTCAAAAGACTTGGAAATATTCTGGATTTGGATCCCTTGGATCCCCTTTTTAAGATGCTCTCCCTTTTTGAAGATGCTGGCTGCACACTCCTTAAAGATGTATTTATAGAGCACAAGTAGTTAGGGGCATTTTGGTCCAAAAAATATCATTGTACAGCCCTAATTTGGTCTTGGAATGAGTGGGCACTGGAAAGTGAGGGTGTAGTGCTGGAAAGTGAGGGGTGTGGCGCTAGGTGGATGCTAATCTGGAGGCCTGACCTGTGTCTACTAAAACTGCCATAACTTTCTCTAGAAAAATCATTTTTATGAACCGTAAAATTCTTCAGAAAATAGACTTCCGGATATTTCTAAGCATATATGTATTATCTCCTGGTTCTTCCTATATCAATACAGTTTAATCTACAAAAATGATTGATCTGCACAGGCAATTTTGGCAATTTAGTGAAACTCCTTTCTTGGTTTCTCTTCATCTTGGCTCTTCCGTGACCATTATCTCACTCGAGTATTCATTGAAGCTTCATGTTTAAAATGATTATAGCTTTTCTATCTCTTTTCTAAGCTCAAAGTACCTGAAAATGCACTGAAATATGTCAACGATTCAAGAATAACACTTTAGAGTTATTAAGGTATAAAAGTGTAATTCCAACCTTGATCAACCCTAAAATGCTAACAATTAAGTATTGTTTAGTTGCATTTTATGACTCTCATCAACACCAAATATGACATTTAAAATGATGTGATAAAAGTAAGCAAGTACATAATTAAAATTTTAAACACGAAACAAATGAATGATTAAGATTACTTATGATATGCGAATTAAAGAAAAGTAACGAATTAAAACGAGAAAATTTAAATAAGTAAACTAGATGTATGAGAATTTAATGCATGAGCTAAAGCTACTTTAAACAAATTGATTAAACCTTGCATATGCGGCATTTGTGCGAATATGCGCGTATTAGAACTAGGTGTGTGCAAATTAGTACTAAGTGTATGCAGATGTGTGCATGTGTGTGCGGGTGTGAACTAGGAGAGTGCGGATGTGTGCAGGTGTGTGTGGGTGTGTGCAGGTGTGTGTATGTGTGTGTCGGTGTATGCAGGTGTGTGCATGTGTGTGCAGATGTGCGCTCATGTGTGTGCGAGTGTGTGTAGGTATGGACCAAAAGGGGTCCTCATGACTTCTCGAGTAAAAAAAATGTGATGAACAATAAATTAAAAGAAGGCACATAAAAGCAAGCACAAAAAAAGGCAAATGATGAACTACAAATTAAAGAAAAAACATCCAATTTAGAAGAAATGAAAGAAACTAAGATAAAGAAATGAACATGGAAACTATAATGGATTTCATTAAATGTAAGCTAAATTATTTTATTCATTTTCATGGTGTTTTATACACATAAAGCATGTTAAATATTTATTTCACAATCAAAAGAAATTAACTAACTTTTTTGGCCAAGGAAAATTTCACGTGCGAGGATAATCCTCGGAGATTTCGTGCGCTCTTGAGGACTTGATGAATTAGACAGATTGATTTAATTGCAGATTAGAAGACTAATGCAAAGAGTATAGCTGAATTGATGATAAAGTCTCTCTCCTGTTCTTCCTTTTTTTTGTTTCTCTTTACTCTTTTATCTCTTTTTTGTATTCTCTTCTCTTTTTTCTCTCTATTCTTCTATTTTTTCTTGTCTCTTTGCTATCTCTATTCTTCCATTCATTCCCCTCTCTTCGTATGTTATGTTGTAGTTTTTGTTCTAACAAGGGGGTATTTATAGAAGGAGAGTGAATTGTCCAAGTGGATAAAAAACAACAAAATAAAGGAAAAAAAAAGAAAAGAAGTGGCCGACGTTGGGAAGTAAGGAGAGAATGATGCAACTTTTGAGGTGAAAGCTACGAAGGGTAAGGTGTGGTAAACAAAGCAAAAAAGTGAGAGGAACACTTCCTCTCTTGGTAGCTAGTAATGGGGAAAAGAAAGGGGGGAATTTTGAGATGGAAAATGTGAAAGCTAGGAAAGGTAAAGTGTGGTAAACAAAGCAAAATGTGAGATGAAAACTTCCTCTCTTAGTGGCTATTGAAAAAGGTGTAAGCGTGTTATGGTGGTTTCAAAAAAGCAAAAAAATGAGGAGGATTTATCCTCTTTGTGGTCGGCCACAGGGAAAGCAAAGGGGGAATTTTGAGGTGGTGAAGTGGATTTTTTGAAACGTAGGAAATAGTGGAATCTCAAGAAGGAAATGTCTAATCAGCCAAGCAAAAGGAGAAGAAGAAAACTTCTTCTTTTTGGCACACATGGTCGGCTATTGAAGGGAGAAATACTGCATTTTTTTCTTGTGATGAGTTGCTCTTTTTGTAGAGAAAGGTGCTGTTTTTTAGGTAGAAAAATGTGGCTTTTGGCATATAGGAAAGTGTGGGAACTTAGAAGGGAAATGTGAGTTTGATAAGGTAAAAAGGAAGAGAAAAAATTCTTTTTTATCACACCATATGGCCAGCCAAAGAGGGAAAGGAAAGAGACCAAATTTTGATTTAAAAGAGAGAGCTTGTCTTGAAAAGTAGATCCAATCACTCTTGAAAAGTAGATCCAATCACAAGGTGCCAAGTGGTAGGGGTGAAATTGGAAATTTACCCACTAAATTGGATGGTCTTCTTAGGCTTGGATTTTGGGTCAAATTGTTTTGGGCTTAGCAAAAGTCAAATGGGCTTTATCGGATTTTGAGTTAGGCAAAAATGAATTGAAGGCTTTGGTCTTGAATTTGGTGGAATAAAATATGGCCCAATTGATTAAAGCTTAAGGTGGATTTAATGGATTAAATGGAAAAGGGTTTGCAATTGGTTTTACTCTGCAATTAAATTTAAACCTTCAAATTTACCAAGTTTGAATGCATTAGGATCAAATATTCGTCATAAGAACCCACAAGTGGCCCATCTAAAAATTTTGGAACGAAATCGGGTGTCTATAGTTTGCCCCTATTTGATTGGGCCTCTTTTGAGAGTTCTAATTAAAGGTTGTGAGTGACTACTATTTTGTTTTAAAATTTTGGAACGATAAATATGCGATGCATGGATAACAGTAAGCATGCTATTGGGAAAAGTTTGCGTCAATAGAATACCCATGAGAATGGTACATATTTGAAGTGATGGAGTTAGCGTCCGTTCACTTATGTGATACTTCCAGATTGACTGGTGTTTTCTTCGAGGACTTGGGTTGCCTATTGTAAGGACTTTTAATGATTTGCTTGTTGGAAGGACTTTTGGTTTGCCTGATGTGAGGACTTTGGTTTGTCTGTTAGGAGAACTTTTGATTTGCTTGTTGGGAGGACTTTTGGTTTGCTTGCTGGGAGGATTTTTGGTTTGCCTATTGAGAGGATTTTTGGTTTGCCTGCTGTGAGGACTTTGGTTTGTCTGCTAGGAGGACTTTTGGTGATTTTAAGCTGAACCTGCAAAATCATTTTTACTTTGATACGTTAGATGCCAAAATTTCTTGGGCATGAGTTGAGCCATGGCATTTAGGATCCTTCCTTATTTAATTATAAGGTTTGAGAAAACAATGTATGCAAGAGATGACTTTTCACTTTAAAATTTGATGAATAAATCACATGACTATTTTTTGACTCAAAATTTGTATTTAAAACCATATTTCCTCTTATTTGGTACATAAAATGATTCTCAACAGTGATTAATTGTTAGTATTTTAGGATTGATCTCGGTCTTTATTGCGCTTTTATGTGTTAATAACTCTAAAGTAATATTATTGGACTACTGACTTATTTCAGTGCAATTTTCAGGTACTTTGAGTTTAAAAGAGAAAAAAGAAGCGATTGTTGCTTAAAATGCCAAGATCCCATGCTTCTGGAAGGACAAGATGGATTGCTGCCTGTACTGCGATCGAGCGCACAAGCAGTGCGATTGAGTGCACATCCCACATCGACCAAGAAGAATTCTGTAGCGCAACTGCGATCGAGCGCACCAATCTGAAATCGAGCGCACATGCGATCGAGTGCACTAAGGCTGCGATCGAGCACACTCGGGAAGTATCCCACATCGGTTAGAAAACACATATCACTCTGGGAGTTTGCCTATATAAGACCCACTCCACTTCAGCTTTAGGATCAGTCAGAGCTCATATGAAATCATCAGAGAGTGAATCCAGATGGCCTTTAGGAGCAATCCAGAGGGCCTTTAGGAGGAATCCAAAGTATACTTTTGGAGGGCAAGCTGAGGAATCGCCGAAGCTTTCGCTACCAAGCAGGAGATGATCGTTGAGAGGCCGGAGGCAACTCAAGGAAGCATGAGCTCCATGGCCGGCTAGTCTCCAAGCAAGGCGAAGGGATGAATCCCTAGGTGTAGTTGTTCTTATTTTCCTTTATTTGATTCAGCTGTAGTTTGGTATTGTTTTCATTAAACATTGTTATGTTTTATTCTTTAATTTAATTAGTAGATTTCTTATTAGTTTGGTGATTGCATGCTTTTTTTCCATATAAGTCTAGTCATGCTCTTCTTATGTGTATTTGTTTGGGTGTGGTTGAGTCTGGTAGATCTCTTTTATAGATTTGTCCATTGCTGCGGTATTGTCATTTAGATATATCGTCGTCTTTTGATAATTTATAGGTTAGGTCATGTGTGCTTGAAAGTAAAGAATAATTCATATCAATTACATTAGGGTTTATACATGCGCTTTAATTGAATATTTGTCGATTGCCTGTTTGGGATGTGAAACTTGCAATCGAGATAAAAACAACTGAATCAAGTTAGGATTAGGGCAACGAACCTAGGGAGGATTTTCGGAACCTTGTTGTTTCTTATTTAGATCCATCAATTATTTACACAATTTTCAAACAATCAACAAATCAGATTCTTTCAATCAATCTTTTATAGTTTGTGTTGAGGTTTACACCTTCTTTTGTAATTAGTTTGTTTCCCTGTGGAATCGACACCTCAAAGCTGTACTACAATAACTGTGTTATACTTTGGGTGTAATCAGTACACACCCTCTATTAGATCCAAAGAACAAAGCTTCACAACTTGTCCATAATTTTTCATCAAAGCTTCACAACTTGTCCATAATTTTTCATCTTTACTTCTTCAAAAGAAATGCAAAGGAAGCTATCTTAGCTTAATTGATACATTAGACTTACAAAGGACACAATTATCTGGCATGGGTATGTGGTTAAGCTCCACCATCACGGAAGGAAGAAAAAAAGAGAATAAGAGCTGCTTAGGGGGAGTCTAGTATGACTTTAAAAATGATATCACACCCTTGAGTTTTTATTATGCAACAAGAAAATCCTTGAAGAATGAAAAAGAAGTGGCATGCCCAAAAACTCAAGTCATTAATGCACTAAATTTATCCATGTTTTAATTCCTTATTGGCTCAATAATGTGAATTTCCTTTTATTATCCTTTAACTTTTGGACAAAAGATGTATTCACGTAGAAATAACAAGCATGAAAAAGGGGAAGAGGTTCCCAAGAAAGGTATAGCTGCACCAAAGTGGTTACCTACGCACCCACAAATGGGATTAAGTTTTATGTAGTTCAAAAAATGAAAACGATCACAACCTCCCCTGAAAGATTCAACTCTTCTTTTACCTAAACTGCTCTTGATGGTTTTCGGTCTAGTGGAATGCTCTTACTTTTATCTAAGCCGCTCTTTTCGGTTTTTAACTTAGTGAGTATTTTTTTTTTTTGAAATGCTCTAACCTTTGCCTAACTCGCATTTTCAGGTTTTCAACTTATTGAGCACCTTTTCTCTTTTTTGTTTTTAGAAATGGGGCTGAAAGAGTGGGGATACAACCATGAAGGGAAAAGAAATGGGATCACAAGTAATACTTCTTGAGGCGATCCAAATTGACTGGCTCAGTAAATTCATTACCATCGATATCTGTGAGGTGCACGGCACCTCCAGATAGAATCTTCTTAACTCGATGGGTGGTCTAAGTTATTTTATCGTAAGATCTCTTTTCCTGATATCCTGATGCTTTCTTTTCTTATTGAAAGCACGTACAACCCTTTTCTAATATCCTTGAGCATGATAGAGAGTTTTCAGCCGCTTCTCATCAATCAATGCTAACTCATTTTGTCACCTCTGAATCCATTCTGCCTCTTCCAATTAGCTTTCCACGGCTATCTTTAGTGAAATAATTTTCACCTCGATTGGGAGAACCGTCTCCATGCTATAAACTAAAGAGTAAGGAGTCACGCTTATAGAAGACTTAATCGAAGTTCGATGTCCCCACAAAGCAAAAGGAAACTTGTCATGTCAGTCACAACAAGTCTCCATCATTTTGGCCAATATACTCTTGACATTCTTATTGACTGCTTCTATTTCCTCGTTTGTTTGAGGTCAGTAAGGAGATGACTTGTGACGCTCAATTTTGTACTTATTAAGTCCACGACTTCACCTTGGAAATGCATGCCATTGTCCGATATTAGTTCAAAAGGTACTCCATAACAACAGATGATGTTATGGTTAATGAATTGTGCCAAATGCTTAGGATTCAAACGCAGCTTCTACTTCTGAATTCTATCAAAGAACTTTCAGAGGGCATCTCAATGTCCTTTGCTATTTTCAGATTTAACAATCATGTCATCCATATATACCTCCACCTTTTTGTGGATCATATCATGCAAAAGAGTGGTGGACATTCTCCGATAAGTTTCCCTAGCATTCTTGAGTCCAAACGGCACGACCTTGTAGCAAAGCGTCGCCCACTAGGTAACAATGGTAGTTTTTTTTTTTTTTTTTTCGTGTCTTCAGGAGCAATGAGAATTTGGTTATACCTTGAATAACCATCCATGAATGACAAAAGGGTATTACCAGCTATATTATCCATAAGAGTATCTATATGAGGCAAAAGAAAATCATCTTTATAGCTGGCCTGATTTTGATCTCTATAGTCCACACAAACTCTGATCTTACCATCCTTCTTCTGCGCTACTACCACATTCGCTACCCATTGAGGATAATTGGAAACTATAAGGAAACTCGCTTGCATCTGCTTGAGGATTTCTTCTTTGATCTTGACTACCCAATCTACTCTCATTCTTCCTAACTAATCCTTGATTGGCATGACCTTTGGATTCAAAGAGATCTTATGTTGTACTCTCTAGATCAATGTCGGGCATATCTTCACATGACCATGAAAACAAATCTTTGTACTCTTGTAAAAGTTTTATTAGATTTTCACTTTCTTTTTCAAATAAAGTTGAGCCAATGCGAATAGCTTGTGGATTTTCATCAATGCATAAATTAATGATTCGAGTTTCTTCCATTTTAGGTTGGGCTATAATTTTTTTCTTGTTCTCAGTTAGCTCAATAATCTCCTTTGATAAAAGGGTATTCTTGGATAATTTCATTTAGGATTTTCTCATAACATAAAGAAGACTCAAAGCACTTGGAATTATTCATCATTTCATTAAATGTTTTCACGAGTGCATCACTGGACTCTAGGACAGAATCAGGGATATCATTCCCCTGCTCAACCTTGACTCTACAAGAAGGGAAAGAAAAGGACCCTTGATCAGACTCTTTGTTGCCGCTTGAGGAGGAGACCTTGGTATGCTGTGTTTTCACAACGGCTAGTGTACCTAACAACAATTAATAAGATTGGATCGAAACCTTTAACTTGATCCTCTCTCATCATCAAGATACTCAAAGCTCCACCATCTAGATTCCGGACCCAATCATTTGCTTTTCGAAACTCATTCTTCTTCACTACTACTTTCTCAAAAAATCTGAGATCGAAGAATATCTCAAATCTTGGTTGCCTCTTCTAAGTCTTCTTGTTCACCTATGACTCAAGGAACCCACAACAAGGAAAATCTTCTCATTTTTCATAAACTACCAGCTCAAAGTCCTGTGAAACTTTCCTCACTATTTCTTGCTATTACTATAGGGCTTATTTTCTAAATCTTATCTCCCATATTGTTGCTTGAAATTCAAGAATTCCCTTATTCCTTGTCCATACTTTCGCAGACCTGCTTCTAAAAAGTAGTTCATTCCCTTCATAATATGGAAAAATCATTGGATTGATGCATGAGTCAGCATCTACTGTGCCAATCACTGCTACTTCCTCAAAGGTTAAACCTTGCAGCTCCTTACTTTCTGCCTAAATAACAAACACAAGGACGATGCTGACTTCCTCCCTGAATAAGGTCACTACTTGATTTCTAACTTTGTATTTTATCTTCTGATGGAAATTTGAAGACACTGCCCCAAGACTAGGAAGCCATGGTATACCTAGTAGAATGTTGAAAGATATAGTGATACTGATGACATGGAAGTCAATCACCATATCGTCCAGACCAAACTTGCATCTCAAGCTTATTGTCCCAGCTACCAAGCACATCGTGTTGTAATAATCCCGAACTATCTGACCACTTGGGTGAAAGTCGTTTTCTCAAGTCCTAAAATTCGGGTCATCCTCAGGGCAAGATTCTCAAAGCCAACCTGTTATCAACCAACACCATGGGAATTTTCTTCTCCTTACACTCTGTTGTCAAATACAGAGCACTGTTATGGTTCTTTCCGTATGGCAGGACATCCTTGTCACCAAAGGTCAAGTCTGGGTCTGTTTTATTTGACACATCAATTAGTGCTAAAAGATCATCAGGGGAGGTGTTGGTGGGGATATCCACTCCACCTAAGTGGTCCATAATGGTCTGTCGGTTCTTATTTGAGGACATAAATAACCCCCAAATAGAGATATTAGTGTGCATCTTCTTAAACTGTCGCAACACTTGATTTTCATCTTCTTCCTTCTTTTTCCCTTTAACTGTCTCCACTATCACTCTCTTATCATCTCTTTCTTCTCTTCCATGGTTATCAACTTCGAGGTGAGGTGGCTTAAAATGACGGCAACCTCGAGTCAAATGACTCACTTCTTCTTTTTCTTCTTCTTCTTCATCTTCACTACTACTGTCCCAAACGGTCTTGCTTTTCTTATAAGTCAAAGCTTTGCTACCCTTTTCCTAATTCACTACTGTTGCTGTAATTACACTATCTACTCATTTTTGGTCCCTCACTACTTTCCCAATCAATTTTCTTACCATTGTCTTCCCATCATCTTCACTATCACTATCCTAAATGTTGTTAACAAAGACCGCACTTGAGGGAATGTTATTCTTGAAATTCCAGAAATACTCTAATGTGAGAATGGGTTTGTGTTTGGTTATTGAGGTGACGTGGGTGGAGGGGTCAAGTTGTTTTTGGTGAGTTTGGCAAGGGTTTGGGATAGACTCATCCTTAGCAGTGTGAAGTCTTCAAGGTTTCAATGCCTTCCTCTTAGGTTGGTTCCCATAACAGTTTGGCTGGCTATAGCCGCGGTTATCCTATGGTCGAGGTCTTAGAGAGTTATATGTCTATACACTTGACTTCACATTGTGTATATGGGAAAATTTTACCTCACTAGTTTTGGTACCACTACTGTTGGCATCATTTTTCTTTACGTATCTCCCATTACTTTTTTTTTCTTCAGTATTTTCCTAAAAAATTGCATCTTTTACCTTATTGCCCGAATCAATAAACTACTGAAAACTATCGATGGGCATGGCAAACATCCTCTCATGGTATACTAGCTACTGATTTCTCATCACTATTCTGACCTAGTCTTCCTCCATAGGTCTTGAGGCGATCTTGGCTGCCTTACCTTGCCAACAAGAGATAAACTCCAAAAAGGTCTCATTGGGCTTTTCCTTAGTTGTCTCTAAGTCACTTATAGTGATATCTAGTTGAGTGTTGTATGCATACTAAGCCACAAATGCTTGAGCTATATCCTCTCATTCTTTTAACGTGTTGGGTTTTTGAGTGTAGTATCGCTGCAGTGCAACACTAGTGAGGGAGTTAGGGAAGAATGCAACCAGTTGTTCATAATCTAAGCCCAAAATTCTCAATAGACTAGCATAATGCCTCATATGAGTCTTAGGATCCCCGAATACATCAAAACGATCTATATCAGACATTTTGAATTTGGAGCAGGCTTACTTTAGGATGGGCACAAAGTCAGTCAATATTAAGGCAACAAATGTCAATACCTTGGGACTTTCTCAAAGCATTATGCATTTTCTCAAAATTATCGCTCATGGATTTCATCTCATAATCGACCTTCTATTTCTTCTTTGCCAGAAGGACTTCTTCCTCATCCTCATCCACAAAGAAACTTTCTTTTTCTCCCCTAGAGTTCTGGGATTCTTTTCTCAATATTCTCTTTTCCAGGCCATCAAGTCTCTTGGCCAGGTTAGCCATTATATTGTTTATGTTCGTGAGAAGTTCACTGGTATAAACCATTTTCTCTTCTACCATTTCCCTAACTGAGCCTAAACTGCCCTCAGAAACTGAATCATCAGCAAGCTCTTCCACTGTAGGTGAGACTGGGCTTGTAGAAGACATTTTCTTTAGCCTTCCACTAGAGGATCTGTACCAAAACGAGTAAAGGATTGTTGCCTGTCTTAGACCTATGACTCCATTTTACAAAAAAAAGAAAAGAAAATATTTTTTGAGTTCTTTATATTGTGAATCGTTTTGCCATGTTCACTTATCCTAGCATTACTTTAACTTTATTAATAAGTTTCAGTTTTGCATCCAAAGATCCACTAAATGAATTAAAGTCCACTTGTGGATAAGTTTAAAATTAGCCCATATGGTGGAAATATAAATATGATGGAAATTTCCTTTGATTAAATTCCATTCAAGCTTCCTTTGTTTGGACCTTTCTGATCCATGGATCTTTCTCATAGTTAAGTGTTGTGAATTTGACATCAATAAATCTTTGAAGGGGTTAGGAACCTAGTTGTGATTTGGGCTAAACACAACAAACCTAAATAAATGATGAAGATTTCCCCTCACATGGATCATTCCACTTGATCTTTAGGTATCCATTCTCTTTCATTTTAGATTTCTTGGGATAAGGCCCAATAATCATTAGTTTCTTTTTTATAGAATCCTTAATGATGTCAAGCTAACAAGACTTAACTAAAAGAACCTTGGTTTGAACCTCTTTAATCTATAGATTGGCTTTTTCATAGTTAATAGTTGTGAGTTTGATATCAATAAGTCTCCCAAAGATTTGGGAACCTAGTTGTTATTTGGGCTAAACCCAAGAATCCCAAATGAATGATGAATATTTTCCCTCACATGGATCATTCCACTTAATCCTTAGGCATCATTTCTTTTTCATTTTAGATTTCTTGGGTTAGGGCCTAATTATCATTAAATTCTTTTTGGACTCCTTAATGATGGCAAGCTAACAAAACTTAACTAAAAGAACCTTAGTTTGAACCTCTTCAATCCACAGATTGGCTTTCTCACAGTTAAGTGTTTTGAGTTTGATGTCAATAAGTGATGAGTGAAAAATATTGCATATTTTGGCCACTTAATTTACATTTGTTAGCTTAGGAATTTGTTACTTTGAGTTTTTTTCATTGTTTTTCAGGTTTACAAGCACTGGGAAAGGAGTTTCACTAAAATTGCTAGAATTGCCCGTACAGATCAATCATCTTTGAAAATTAAACTGTATTGATTCAAGAAGAACCAGGATATGAGCCATATATGCTTAAAAATATCCAGAAGTCTATTTTCTGGAGAATTTTACGGCTCGTAAAAATGATTTTTCTACAGAAAGTTATGGCCGTTTTAGTAGACAAAGGTCAGGCTGTGCGGGCTGTGCGGGATTTCAGCGTGAACAGAAGTTTTGAATGACATGTGAAGACTTAAATCCCACATCCCACATCGGTTGGAAACACATTTCTATATCCCACATCCCACATCGGATTGGAAACACATCGCACTTGTGGTATTTGCCTATATAAGACCCACTCCACTTCATCATTCAGTGTACAATTCTTGGGCCACTTTGGTGTTAACCAGTGGACGTCTGCTAGCATTCTGGTGGATCCCGAAGGCTTTGCTACCACCAGGGGAAGCGCGGCCCATCAGCGAGTGGAATTTCTCCCATGTAAAGTTATTTATTTCTTTTTATTTAGTTGTTTTCGTTTAATGTTTAGCACTTTTATTATGAATTGTAGTTTCATAATGATGAGTGGCTAGAATCTTCAGCTAAGGTTGAAGATGAAGCCCTGCCGTTGTTTGGCATAGTAATTCAAATTTTCTTGTACAAATCTGACATTTTTTAGTATAAATGTTCTGTCAATTATTTGAGTTAATCTTGTGATTGATTGAGTTTAAATTGTTCTGTTGGATATTCCTTGTGTTTCATCTGATGGATACATCGAATTGTTTTCGATTAAATTGGATTTTCTTTGTGATTTGTTAAGAGCGGATACATTGGATGCTTTTGGTTTAATTGGGATATTCTTTGTTTTTTGTCTTATAGTTGGATTCATAGAATTTTTTTATAGGCTATCTTTAGAACATTGAGATATATGCTTAACTTTGCGGGGTGGATTCAGAAACCTTAGTGTTTTTATTATTAGTTTTTAAAATCAATTTAGTTTAGTTTTTATTTTGCAACATATAATACAAAACTCGGAACTAGGTTAAGATAAGATTAGTTTAGATAAATTTATATTTTCACAACGCAATTCCCTGTGGATTCGACCTCGCACTTGCACAACACTATATTGCAAACGACTCGTGCGCTTGCGAGTAATTTAAAACTCACAACAATAAGTCTCTGAAGTGGTTGAGAACCTAGTGATGATTTGGGCTAAACCTAATAAGGCCAAATGAATGATGAAGATTTCCCCTCACATGAATCATTCCACTTGATTCTTAGGCCTCCTTTCTTTTTCATTTTAGATTTCTTGTGTTAGAACCCAATCATTATTATTATTATTATTTTTGTGGACTCCTTAATGATGTCAAGCTAACAAGACTTAACTAAAAGAACCTTGGTTTGAACCTCTTTAATCCTTGGATTGGCCTTCTAATAGTTAAGTTTTGTGAGTTTGATATCAATAAGTTTCCCAAGGGGTTGGGAACCTAGTGGTGATTTGTGCTAAACCCAAAAAGCCCAAATGAATGATAAAGATTGCCTCTTACATAAATCATTCCACTTTATCCTTAGGCATCCTTTCTTTTTCATTTTAGATTTCTTGGGTTAGGACCCAATCATCATCATTTTCTTTTTGTGGATTCCTTAATGATGTCAAGCTATTAAAACTTAACTAAAAGAACCTTAGTATGGACCTTTTCAATCCGCAGACTGGCTTTCTTATAGTTAAGTGTTATGAGTTTGATATTAATAAGTATCCCAAGGGGTTTAGAACCTAGTGATGATTTAGACTAAACCCAAGAAGCCTCAATGAATGATGAATATTGCTCTTCATATGGATCATTCCACTTTCCCCTTAAGCATTCATTCATTTTAAATTTTTTGGGTTAGGGCCCAATCGCCACTAGTTACTTTTATGGGATCCTTAATGATGTCAACCTAATAAGACTTCACTAATATAAGTCCTCCACTTTGGACCAAAGTAGGCTCAACATAGGGCTCAATTTGTTTGATGGTAATTTAATTAAGGGGAACTTAAAAAAAATCACAAAACATGTTATCAAACAACTTGATTTTATCTTGTCTTTAACATGTGCGGTGAGAGCAAACACATGAAAGCAAGTAAAGGGATAAAGAGAGTCCTTTTCCTAAGTGGGAAGATTATAGGGTTTGCTTAAAAGGGGTAGGCTCGCCTTATAACTTCGGTAGGCTCAGGTACCCCATAACTAGAAGAATGCCATTATGCTCCTCGAATGGCCCAATAGGTCGACCATAATAGTACAAGCGCGAGGACAAACCTTTGTTACATAGACAAGAACCAATAGGAACTTATCTTACACCAAAGGCTGACAATAAGTAAATGAGGGTCACACTAGAAACAAAAAGGAAACAAGCCGCCCAATTTACTCCGTTGAGAGCAAAAGGTAAGTGCTAGTGTGTAAAGTGAAGTATGGAATAATTACTTAAGATTAATGTTTTAAAATATTTCCAAGAAACACTTTAAGGTTAAATCTTCCCAGTGGAATCGCTAATTGTCAATACCATTCTTTTCCGCCTGTTACCCATGCATCCGACTCATTACCTAAAGCCACTCCCCTTAAAGAAGGTGGATATGGCGATGGTGCGGATTACATTGAGTAGGCTTATGGAAATGAGTGAAACCTACCAAGTCTAATACAAACCCTTAATAAGTAGTAAGGAGGCTCCTGTGATGGGTGCGCTTTAGACAAGTGATTATTGTCATTCGAGCACAAAACAATGATGATGGGTAAGGAGTCGCCATTTGACCTTGAAGGGGATCAAATCCCTTTTCATTGATCTGCGTGAGAGATTCTAAAGCTCAAAAGATTTGGGTACAAGAAAGTGAGGAATTAAATCTCCCTCTTTTGCCTAGTCCGGAGTATAGCACTTGGTATTTCAAGGAAAAAAATTCAAAACTTTAATTGAAGTATTACTACCATACACTAATAAAGAAAGGAAGCACACATTCATAATTTATATTCAAACAAGAGGATACCAAATATTACATTTAAAATGGTGCGGTAAAAGTAACAAGTACATAATTTTTAAAAAAAAAGAAAGTTCTTTAAACACAAAACAAAAGAACGATTAAGATTACTTATGATATGTGGATTAAAGAACATAAACAAATTAAAACATGCAAATTTAAATAAGTAAAATAGTTATGTGAGAATTTAATGCATGAGCCAAAACTACTCTAAACAAATGGATTAAACCTTGCATGTGCGACATGTATGCGGATTAGAACTAAGTGTGCGGATGTGTACAGGTGTGTGCGGGTGTGCGTGGGTGTGTGCACGTCTGTGAAAGTGTGTACGGGTCTATGCAGGCATGTGCGAGTGTGTGCAAGTGTGCCCAGGTGCATGCACGTGTGTGCAATTATGTGCAAGTGTGTGTGGATTTAAAGTGAAGTGGACCTAGAGGGTCCTAATGAGCATGCAGTTTTGTAAAGTAATGAACCAAAGGGGTTCCTCATGACTTCTAGTATAAAAGAAAATGTGATGAACAATAAATTAAAAGAAGGCATATAAAAGCAAGCACATAAAAATTAAAGGCAAGTGATGAACTACAAATTAAAAAAAAAAATCGGCTAATTTATAAGAAATGAAATAAACATCATAAAGGAACTAAGATAAAGAAATGAACATGGAAACTACAATCGATTTTATTAAATAAAAAGTATGCTAAATTATTTAATTCATTTTCAAGGTGGTTCATACATATAAAGCATGTTAACTATTTATTTCACAATCAGAAGAAATTAACCAATATTTTTGGCTAAGGAAAATTTCCACGTACAATGATAATCTTCGGAGATTCTGCACGCTCTTGAGGACTTGATGAATTAGAAAGATTGATTAAATTATGGATTAAAAGACCAATACAAAGAGTATTGCCGAATTGATGATAGGATCTTTCTCTTGTTCTTTCCTTTTTGTTTCTCTTTGCTCTCTTTTTTGTTTCACTCTTTACTCTTTCTTTTTTTTTTTTACTCTTCTCTCTCGTTATAATTATCTATTTTTTCTTCGTATCCTTCTCTTTTTTCTTTTCTCTTTGATATCTCTATTCTTCCATTCATTCCCCTCTCTTTGATTGTTTTGTTGTATTTTTTGTGCTAACACAAGAGTATTTATAGGAGGAGAGTGGCTTGTCCAAGTGGATAAAAAACAACAACATAAAGGGAGGAAAAAGAGGTAGCCGACCATGGGGAAGTGAGGAGAGAATGTTGCAATTGTTGAGGTGAAAGCTAGGAAGGGTAAAGGGTGGTAAACAAAGCAAAAAAGTGAGAGGAAGACTTTCTCTCTTGATGGCTGGTCATGGGGAAGAGAAAGGGAGAATTTTGATATGGAAAAGGTGAAATCTAGGAATGGTAAGGTGTGGTAAACAAAGCAAAAAAGTGAGAGGAAAATGTCCTCTCTTGGTGGCTAGTGAAAAAGGCGTAAGCTTTGTGGTGGTTTCAAAAAAGCAAAAAGATGAGGAGGATTTCTCCTTTTTATGGTCAGGCATGGGGAAAGGAGAGGGGGAATTTTGAGGTGGTGAAGTGGAATTCTGACACATAGGAAATAGTAGAAGCTCAAGAAGGAAATGTCCAATGAACCAAGAAAAAAAAGAAGAAGAAAACTTCTTCTTTTTGGCACACGTGCCCGACCATTGAGGGGAGAAATATTGCAATTTTTTAATTTGATAAGCTTATGTTTTTGTACAGAAAGACTATATTTTTTAGGTAGAAAGAGACAAATTTGGCACATAGTAAAGTGTGGGAACTTATAAGGGAAATGTGGGTTTCTCCAGGCAAAAAGGAAGAGGAAAACTTCATCTTTTTTCATACCATATGGCCGTCTGAAGAGAGAGAGGAAACAAATAAAATTTTAATTTAAAAGAGAGAGCTTGTCTTGAAAAGCAGATCAAATCACAAGGTGCTAAGTGATAGACGTGACATTGGAAATTTACTCCCAAAATTGGATGGTCATTTCGGGCTTGGATTTTAAGCCAAAGTGTTTTGGGCTTAGCATAAATCAAATGGGCTTTAGTGAAATTTGGGTTAGGCCAAAATGAATTGAAGGCTTTGCTTTTGAATTTGGTGGAATAAAATATAGCCGAATTGATTAGAGCTTAAGGTAGATTTAGTGGATTGAATGGAAAGGGATTTCGATTTGTTCCACTCTACAATTAAATTCAAACCTCCGAATTTGTCAAGTTTGAGTGCATTAAGATCAAATATTCTCTTTTGGAACATGCGCGCGTCCTGTCTAAAAATTTTGGACCAAAATCGAGTATCTACAACTGTGAAGCTATAATCGGGGAGTCTCAAAGAGAGTGGAAATAGGGTCGAGTATGATTTTGATGTTGTCAAACCATTATAAGTGGTAGTGATTGAATCTCTATGTCCTTAACTCTACGATATCAACATATAACTGTTTTACGTTCTGCCCTCTACTTTAAATGCTTGAATTGGTTGTTTATGGCTTTATTAAATAGTTGCTGTTAGATTACACTAGACACCTATTACTAGATAGGATCTTCATATGATATATTTGCTTATTGTTTTGTTGAGCTTGCCATTTTAAAAGGATTTTTGGGTAAAAGATTTTTTAAATATTTTTTTAATGTTATTTTAAAAACCTAATTCACATGTACATCGCTCTTGGGTTTTCATTCTCTTGGAAACCGTTACAAAAATTAATAAAGGATCGAGTTCTTACATTTTGTGAAGGTTAACTAATAATAAGATCTTTTGAGTGATATGTCCTCCACTCTTTATGTAATTCTTTTTATTCATCTTTTGCTTGATCATTATTGGCTAAATACAAGGAGGTCTAAATGTGGGTCTCACGAGGGGTACTGGATTGTTCTCAAAATTCAGGAGGATGAACTTCTTTCGCCAATGATAGAAATTTCCACCATCGAAATGCTCCAATTTGTTGAAGTCCAGCGCCATTCCTCTCAGAGAACTCAGTGGGGTAGTCATTTTGATAAACAAGGAAAATTAAACTTTTAAGATTGTTAGGAAAAAATTAGAGAGAGATGTCTATCAAAATGAACAAGAGAGGATGAGAGTTATGGCTTTGCATGCTAGGTTGCTTTCCTTAAGGCTTAATTTGTCCCTCTACGGTATAAGAAGGTTACAACAAATTTTCTCTAAGATATAATAGAGCTCGTATTTTGTACTTTGCACTAGTAAAGAACAACCCACAACAACTTCTATGAGTTCTATAGATTGAGAGCATTTGCATTTGAAGAATTCTACAAAATTTTGGAATGAAATCTTTAGAAAATGGCAATTGACAAGCCTTTTATATAGATATACTCAGTATCTCTTCACAATAGACACTTTGGTTCAGATTTCAGCTATCAAAACATTTTAAAACATTCATAAAATTTAAATTTTACGTTCTGAAAGCCGACTATGGCTCAAAATTTCCAATTTAACAACCAGGTGTCGGGCTGACAATCGACTACGGTCATGCCACAATTGTCCAAACTTACTGTCGAATTCTGGACACCTACTATCGATTGTAAATCTCTACATTCAACTGTAAAAAATCTTTGTCAAATCCTATAATTGACTATCTCTTCTTGTAGGCGACTACACCATGCTAAAATCTGAATTTATACTTTTTTCTCTTTTCCTTCTATTTTGCAAATCATCCCAAGTATAAAACCAAGTTTTATTTTGAAAATCACCAACTATTCATCATCCTTCTCTATATTTTCTTCATTGTCCTACCAGAAAACATCCTCACACCTCACTACAAGATAAATGGCAGATGTTGGCCTTTTTTTAGCATATTTTGGTACTTTAAAGTGTCAAAATATGCGATATCGGCGCTTATCGCAAGCGTCGGATAAAGTGCCGGTATGTGTGGTGTTGCAATGCCAGTATCGACGCTTACGTTAAGTGCCGAAATATGCATTTTTTTGGTGCTTCTAAGTGCCAGTATGTTGCGGAGCCTCTATTATGCATGCTACGACACTTTTAAGCGCCGCAATATAGTGGCAAAATTATGCATATTGTGGCACTTTTAAGCGTCGCAATATAATGACATTACATTGCACACACCAGCAATTTTTGTGACACTTTAAAGCGCCAAAATACACCTGCCTTGCGTTTTTACACTATTTTGGGTTTAATATTAACACAAAGACCCATATTCTTCAATATATATATGTACCATCAAATCTATATATTTTCAAATATCAATACAAAAGTCATTTCATTTACACAAAAAAACATTCATAATTAACAAATAAATTCATACAAAACTAAGTAATTGAATGAAGTCTGAAATTTTTTTTTACCATTACACTTGAAATCAAATATGAAGTCCTCTATTAATCAATCGTTGTAGTAAAGACTTGAGCTCATCCATTTGGGACTGCATACTGTTCATTTGATCATCGTGCTTCGTTGTTATTTATTGAATCTGATGCTCATGCTCTTGATTGATTTCTTCTATTTGTGCTTCCAAATTATGTATCTCTTCAGCATATGCCCCATTGTATCCTATATCATTCCTAATTTGAGCTGAAAATCCATACACGGCTGAGGGTGTAACTCCAAACCTTTGACCTCGTACACGTACAGAACTCTCTTCACCCATAAGCTCGATGAAGACTTCATTTTGTATTTTTAAATTATTGCTAGCATCAGAAGATCCTGAAGCAGCAACAAGTTCGGCCACACAAGCTTCAGCAGTCACCTAAAATTACAAAACAACAAAAATCAAACTCCCCTAAAGATTGAGTAGCTATTTGCAGTGAAAGTTACATAAAACAAAAGTTGCTTATCAGATTTTATAAAAAAAAGGGGGGTAGAATTTCCCCTATTTTTCTATAAAATCTCTTGCAAAAGAAAAACAAAAATAAAGTCCAAACAAAGTAGCCAATTCACAATTTAACAAGGAAGAGAGCAAGATACGAAGATGGACAATAGAGAGAAAGCTTGAGAGCTGAAGGACAGTTAGTAGTTATAACTATTTTGAATAAAGAAGTGTTGTAACCTGTTTTGGAAAACACATTCCAATATAAAAATTTTGTTGAAAAAAATGAAAAACGTGATCAAGTTCCCATTTGAAAATTTGTATAATCATAGTGAGGACAGTATACATATTTATTTAGTACAACATCAGTCTAAATCGTAATTCAGAAAAATCAGCAAAGCTTTTAAAGTATGTCTTAAACTAAACAAGTCAAGTTTGTCCAAGTGAAACATCAAGTGTGTGCTAAACAAATACGGCCTAAAGAAATCACAATAACAAATTTTACAACCAACATTTGGAATCTTCTATTGAAAATCACCTTAAGAATCCTAGGTGGTGACCTTTAAACACACAAATCCAGAATGATTTTGACCGAACAAGAATCAAACCACAAAAGAGAAAACATAAGCAATTGTTATCGAGGTTCGACAAATTGCCTACATCCCCATGAGCTCTTCCGAGCTCTCTACACTATATCAATGGAGTTCTTACAAATACAGCAACACCTCATCAAGAACCATGTGTTCTTGATGAATGAAAGAAGAGAAAATAAAGAGATAAGAACTAAGTATTTCCCTAGAATTTTCCCTAAGAAAATTCTAATTACAAAGCCCTTGAACCCCGATCTTGAAAACTCTCTCTCATTAGAACACCTCTGAAGATTTGAGAGCCTATCTCTCTAAACACCAGCCACTCTTGGAATGAGACTTCTTCTTCTTGTGTTTCTTCCTTATCTTATATTGTTATTGCTCCTAGATGACCCTTTACATAGAGCAACAAATACCTCAACCAACTTGAAGTCAATCTCAACCCTTTGATATTGAGAACCAAACAATCATGGCCATCTAAGTGGTCTAAGTGATGCTGTATGTTTCAACCAAAACCCACGCATCAACTGAAAAATGCTGAAATCAGGTGTCAGGTGTGCCCCGCGCCGCGGTACAAAACAGGGCAAGCCACGATGCACAATAGGGGAAAAACAGCCCACTTGCTGGAGATCGCGACCCGGCTGGTCTATGCCGCAGCGCACAACAGGAGGAATTTCTTCCTCACTTACTGGTGGCCACGACGCACCAAGCCTGTGCCATGGCTCCAAGGGCTGAAGTTGAAAAACTTCAGCCTTTAATTCTTAGACAAATTCCCAACAAACTCTACCTTTGTCTAAGCAATTAAACCTGAACCAATTGTGCAGAGAACTTAGGATCCAAACTCAACATGAATCACCACCTCATCTGATTCCAATTCTAAGAACTCAAGGCAATGATTGAACTTGCTTAGAGTTAGAACTTTAGTGCCTAAATCTACAGGATTTTCTTCCGTTGGCCCTTTGTCCATATGAATGCTTCCTTTCGTAACATTTTCCCGAATGAAATGATACCGAACATCCATATGCTTAGTTCTCTCATGGAACACTAGATTTTTACCCAAATGCAACGCACTTTAGCTATCCGAATACACCACCAACTGTTCTTTTAGGACCTTCAACTCTTCCAACAACACTTTACACTATCGGTATTTGTCTAAGGTTTAAACATGGTTAAGGTTTAAACATGGTCAAGGTTTAAACAAGGTTGGAAGAGGTCAAGCATCAAGTCATTGAAGCCTCAGCACACTTTGAGTGTGCCTCAGCACACTTTGAGTGTGCCTCAGCACAAAGCAGCCAAATGAGTGAAGGTCTATCATCAGGTGGTGCCGCATCTCTGCTCACCCCAGGCCACGGCGCCCTCTACCCAAGGCCGCAACACCCAGAACCTTGAGGAAGTGTGATCTGCCTGGGCTGCGGCGCCCCCTGTTCTAGGCTGCGGCTCCAGGCACACTGATGCACACATGTGTAAACCTCTTCCATAGTTCGTGAGACATGTCCAAAACACATATCTTGACTAAGGAATGATCAAAGGCTATGGTTGATTGGTCATTAAGATCTAAGGGTGGAGAATGACACTTAAGATTGGACAAGAAGTTGGTGCACTATATAAAGGGTCACCTAGGTTCATTCTCAACAACAATGTGACATAACTTGTGATCAAAAGTGAGAGAATTGTAAAGAGTGCAAAGACATAAAACAAGAGAGACTCATTTGTAAGACTGGCTGTTTAGAAGAGTGAGTAGAATAGAAAGGGGATTGAAGGACTTGTAAATTCCAGGGTTAGTTCTCATCATTTTCTGTTTCTTCTTCTTCTTTGTTTCTTCAAGAACTTAGGCTTCTTGGAGAGGGGTTGCTGTGATTGTAAAAAAACCATTGATTAGTGCAGAGAGTTCATGTGAACTCATGGGGACGTAGGCTATTGCCGAACCTCGATAACAAATTGCTTGTGTTCTTTTCTTTCTTGCTTTCTTTTGTTGTTTCATTTCATTACAAGTCATTCTAGACTTGGGTGTTTGGAAGATCACCACCTGTGCATCTTGTCAAGGTAATTTCCAATAGTGGTATCAGAGCCGGAGGAGCTTGCACAGTTGGGTATCGGAGCAAGAACAAAAGGTATGGGAGCAAGACTCCAAGAATTAAAGAACAAATATCTTGGGTGATTCAAGAACGGAGTAAAGATCAAGATCAGATAGTGTTCTTGAGGTTGATTCAAGAATGGTGTTGAGATCAATCTTCGATCGTGTTCTTGAGGTTTAGAAGAAGTTGGAAAGCATTTGTGGATGCTGCAAAAATCTGGGATCATCTCTGCAAGATGGGTTCAAATTTCATTGTTGAGAAGTTTGATGGAAAGGGAGATTTTTCCCTATGGAAGCAGAAGATCAAGGTTGTTCTTATGCAACGGAAGGTGTACTTGGCTATTTGAGAAGATGATGTTTTTCCAGTAAGTATCACGGAGGACTAGCAGATTGAGATGAAGAAGATGGCTTACAGCACCATTTTCTTGAGCATGTCAAATAGTGTCACAAGGGAGTGCAGAGACTCGGAAGATCCGGCTGTCATATGGAAGAAATTAAATGAGTTGTTTCTTACCAAAACTCTCCCTAACAAGATTTATCTTCTTAAAAGAATCTTTGCTGTTAAAATTGATCCTAATAAAGAGTTGCAAGATAATCTTGATGTCTTTAATAAGCTAGTTCAAGATTTGGCTAGTTGTAGTATTAAATTCCTGGATGAACAATTGGCTGTTATGTTATTAAATTCTCTTCTTGATTGTTTTGATAGTTTAATTAATGCAATTGAATATGGAAGAGATACACTAACCAAAGAAATTGTGGTCAATGCTATAAAGGCTCATGATTTCAAAGCCAAGAGTAAGGAGGCATCAAGTGGGGAAGGGTTGTTCGTAAGAGGAAGGCCAACAACTCGGAATGGCAGTAGCAACCATTGCAACTACCAGGAGAAATCAAATATTAGAGGGCAGAGCCATAGGAGATCTCATTCCAAAACAAGATTTAGAGGAAAGAGGTGCTTCTACTGCAATAAGTAGGGTCACTTCAAGAAAGATTGCAAGAAGAGGTTGTGGGATGAGAGAGGGAGAAGCCATACCAACAATGGAGAGGCTTCGGTTGCCAAAGGAGAATAGCAAGATGATGTTCTTGTTGTGTGGTCAAATGTGAGCAGGAGGCAAGGCAGTGAAAAATGGATTCTAGATTCTGGGTGCACTTATCATATGTCACAAGGAATAGTTCAAGAATTTCAAGGAGATCAATGAAGGAAGGGTCTTCTTAGGTAATGATAATTCTTGCTAAGTGAGGGGGATTGGAGACATCCAGTTGAGGATGTTTGATGGAGTCTCAAGGCTACTGAGGAATGTGAGGTATCTTCCGAATGTGAAGAGGAATTTGATCTCATTGGGGCAGCTGGATTCCATGGGGTACACCTATAAAGCAGAGGGAGGAAAGATCAAGGTAACCAAGGGATCTTTGGTAGTGATTAGAGCAGCAATGAAGGATGGTCTCTATAAGATGATCGGAGACACGGACATCAAGGATCAAGCAGCAAGCTTGATGGCTGAGATAGAGAAGGCAACCCTTTGGCACACTCGCTTGGGACATATGAGCGAAGAAGGCCTGCAAGCTCTCAGCAAGAATGGATTACTTGATGGTGACAAGGTAGAGAAACTCGATTTCTGCAAGAGCTGTGTTCTTGGGAAGCAACATTGGGTCAGCTTCAACACCGGAGTGCACAAGTCTAAGGGCATTTTTAACTACATTCATTCGGACATTTAGGGACCAGCAAGAACACCAACATAGGGAGGTAACTTTTACTTTCTGTTTTAATTGATGATTATTCAAGAAAGGTTTGAGTTTATTTGGTTGGAAATAAATAAGATGCTTTGAATAAGTTAGTGGTGTGGAAAAAACTAGTGGAGACTCAAAAGGGCATGGTAGTTAAGGGGATAAGAACCGATAATGACTTAGAAATTTTAACCAAGAACTTGATCAATTATGTATGTTAAATGGCATTCTAAGACATAGAACGGTTGTGAAAATCCTTCAGCAAAGTAGAGTTGCTGAGAGGATGAATAAGACCCTTATGGAAAAGGTTAGGTGCATGTTAAATGGATTCGGATTACCCAAATGTTTTTGGGGGGAAGCAGTGTCTACTGTTGCGTATTTGGTTAATAGATCACCCTCAAGGGATTTAGACCATAGGACTCCCGAAGAGATGTGGAGTGGAAAACTCCCTGAGTTGAGCAACCTTAGGACTTTTGGGTGTGCTGCATATGCACACCAAAAGGATGATAAACTTAACCCAAGGTTTAAAAATGTGTTTCTAGGGTATGGTGATGGGGTTAAGGGGTATAGGTTGTGGTCCTTAGAACCAAAATGAATGAAACTCATAATAAGTAGGGATGTTATATTTAATGAATTGTTATTTCCCTATTTAGAGAAAACTAACCCTGCAAGGGCTAGTGAGCAAACCAGTTCGCTATTTGTGGAGCATAGCATCAAGGAGAATTCGGTTCAGGTAGACCAAGGAAAGCAAGAGGGTTCAGACCAGGTAGAGCCCATTGATGAATGCCAAGCTTAGGACACTCATGAGGAGGCTGAACTGAAAAGGAATGATGCAGCAAGTCAGAAAGATTATCAGCTCACAAGAGACCAGGAAAGAAGGCTGGTCAAACCACCTTCAAGATATGGGTTTGTAGATGCTATGGATGCAGCAGCTCCTTGGACAACAAGAGACTTACATTGATGCCATAGGATGTAAGAATTCGCCAAGATGGAAGCTAGCTATAGAGGAAGAAATGGATTCTTTGAGGAAGAACAACTTCTGGGAATTGGTGCACATTCCGAGAAAACAAAGAGTTGTGGATTGTAAGTGGACTTACAAGATCAAAGAAGGGTACCCTCCAGGGGATGAAGTTCATAATAAGACTAGGCTGGTGGCGAAGGGGTTCACGAGAAGAGAAGACATAGATTTCACAGAAACGTTCTCACCGGGACACAAGGTGGAGAAAATAGTGAGTATCCTCATCTATGTCGTTGATATGTACCCTCAAGGGGATGAAGTCCGGATTAAGGCTAGGCTGGTGGCGAAGGGGTTCACGAGAAGAGAAGACATAGATTTCACAGAAACTTTCTCACTTGGACACAAGGTGGAGAAAATAGTGAGTATCCTCATCTATGTCGTTGATATGTACCCTCCAGGGGATGAAGCTCGGAATAAGGCTAGGCTGGTGGCGAAGGGGTTCACGAGAAGAGAAGACATATATTTCACAGAAACTTTCTCACCTGGACACAAGGTGGAGAAAATAGTGAGTATCTTCATCTATGTCGTTGATATGCTGTCAGTTGGGAACAGCAGGGAGAGGATGAAAAGGTTTACATTTTAACTCAGTGAGGAGTTCGAGAGGAAAGATCTCAGCCTTACACAAAAGATCCTTGGTATGAGAAGAATTTGGGAAAGGGAGAGAAACGGGTTGAAGGTTTCTCGGTCTTCCAGCATAGAAAATGTGTTGTAAAAGTTTTCTATTGAAGATAGTAAACCAGTGAAGGTTCCTCTTGCTGGTCATTTCAAGTTCTCCAGCTAATGATGTCATGGAGTGGATGAGGAGAAGAAGGAAATGGTAAAGGTCCCTTACTCTAGTGCGTTTGGACCAGTCATGTCCATGATGGTGAGCACTAGACCTGACATTTCTCAGGCAATGGGTGTTCTCAACAGATTTGTGAGTAATCCCAGAAAAGAGCTTTGGCTTGGGATGAAGTGGTTGCTAAGGTATTGGAAGGCTCGGTTGCAGCCAGTGGTAGCACTCTCAACAATGGAGGCAGACTACATAGTGGCTTCGGAAGCCATAAAAGAGGCTAAGTGGTGCAAAGGGTTGTTGGATGAGTGGATGGTCCTAAAAAAGCAGGTGGTGGTGTCTTCGGATATCTAAAGTGCGTGGCACTTATGGAGGAAAAATTCGGTGTTCCATGAAAGGACAAAGCACATGGATGTTCGGTATCATTTCATTCGATAACAGAAGGATGCATTCATGTGGACAAGGTAGCCACGGAGGAAAATCCTGCAGATTTAGCCACCAAGGTTCTACCCCTAAGTAAGTTCAATCATTGCCTTGGACTACTTAGGATTGGAGTCGGTTGATTGATGACTCAAGATAAGTTTAGATCCTGAAGTTCTCTACATAATTGTTCAGGGTTAAACACTTAGACAAAGGTAGAGATTGTTGGTATTTGTCTAAGGTTTAAACATGGCAAGGTTTAAACAAGGTTGGAAGAGGTCAAGCATCAAGTCATTGAAGCCTCAGCACACTTGGAGTGTGCTTCAGCACAAAGCAGCCAAATGAGTGAAGGTCCAGCATCAGGTGGCGCCACACCTCTGCTTACCCCAAGCCGCGGCGCCCATAAGGTGGAGTGTTAGAGGAGGAGGCTAGGCCACCGCGCCCAGAACCTTGAGGAAGTGTGATCTACCCTGGGCCACGGCGCCCCCTGTTCTAGGCCGCGGCGCCAGGCACACTGATGCACACATGTGTAAACGTCTTCCATGGTTCGTGAGACATATCCAAAATGAACAGCTTGACTAAGGAATGATCAAAGGCTATGGTTGATTGGTCATCAAGATCTAAGGGTGGAGAATGACACTCAAGATTGGACAAGAAGTTGGTGCACTATACAAAGGGTCACCTAGCTTCATTCTCAACAATAATGTGACATAACTTGTGATCAAAAGTGAGAGAATTGTAAAGAGTGCAAAGAAATAAAACAAGAAAGACTTATTTATAAGGCTGGTTATTTAGAAGAGTGAGTAGAATAGAAAGGAGATTGAAAGGTTTGTAAAGGGAATTTTCTTGGGAAAATTCCAGGGTTAGTTCTCATCACTTTTTGTTTCTTCTTCTTCTTTGTTTCTTCAAGAACTTAGGCTTCTTAGAGAGGGGTTGTTGTGATTGTAAAAGAACCATTGATTAGTGTAGAGAGTTCAGGTGAACTCATAGGGACGTAGGCTATTGTCGAACCTCAATAACAAATTGCTTGTGTTCTTTTCTTTCTTGCTTTTGTTTGCTGTTTCATTTCATTACAGGTCATTCTAGACTTAGGTGTTTGGAAGATCACCACCTGGGCATCTTATCAAGGTGATTTCCAACATACACCACATAGCCTCCTTAATAGCTTCTATTGCTACTATGTACTTTGCTTCGGTTGTTGAGAGTTCTACCACCGGCTACAACTGAGCCTTCTAACTTATACAACATCTGTTTAAGTTGAAGAAGTATGAGGTAATCGATCTTCTCTTATCCCGGTCTGCTCCATAGTCGAAATCAGCATAACCTTCTAATCAGATAGACTTACCCCTTTTCTCGTAAACGAGCCCCACATATGTGCTTCCCTTCAAATACCTCAGCAACCACTTCATCCCAAGCCAATGCTCCTTCTTAGGATTACTCATAAACCTGCTGAGAACACTAATGGCATGAGAAATGTCAAGTCTAGTGCTTACCATCATGAACATGACTGATCCAACCGCATTAGAGTAAGGGATCTTTTTCATTTCCTTCTTCTCCTCATCCGATCTAGGATATTGATCGCTAGAGAACTTGAGATGACCAGCAAGAGGAATCTTTACTGGTTTACTATCTTCCGTAGAGAATTTAGATATCATATTTTTTATGTAAGAAGTCTGAGAAACCTTCAACCTGTTTCTCTCCCTTTCCCTGATTATACTCATCCCAAGGATCTTTTGAGCATGACCAAGATCCTTCATCTCAAACTCCGAACTGAGTTGAGACTTCAACCTTTCTATCCTCTCCTTGCTGTTACCAACCAACAACATATCATCAACATAGATGAGGATAATCAGCATTTCCTCAACCTTGTGAACTTTGTAGTACAAGCATGAATCATAGTATCTCCTAATGAAACCCAAGCTAGTTATAAAGGAATCGAACCTCTTATTCCATTGTCGAGGTGATTGCTTCAGGCCATAGAGAGTTTTCTTCAATTTGCACACCAAATCCCCCTACCTTCCTTCCTTATAGCCTTCAGGTTGTCTTGTATAGATGGTCTCATCAAGCTCTCCATGTAAGAACACTGTCTTCACATCCATTTGCTCAATCTCCCAATTAAATTGGACAACCATAGCTAACACTATCCTTATCGTCTTGTATTTCACAACCGGTGAGAAAATTTCTGTGAAATCTATGCCTTCTCTTTATGTGAACCCCTTCGCCACCAACCTAGCCTTATACTGGACTTTATCCCCAGGAGTATTCCCTTATTTGATCTTGTAAATCCACTTACAATCCACAACTCTCTGTTTTTCTGGTTTAGGCACCAATTCCCAAGAGTTGTTCTTCCTCAAAGAATACATTTCCTCCTTCATAGCTAGCTTCCATCTTGACGAATCCTTACATCCTATTGCATCAATGTAAGTTTCTGGTTCATAGTTGATTATCCCTCCTTCTGAATAAGGAGCTGCTACATTAGCATCCGTAAAACCATATCTCAAAGGTGGTCTGATCTGCCTCCTTTCTCGGTCCCTTGTGAGTTGACAATCATTCTGATTTGCTGCATCATCTCCTTCTAGTTCAGCCTCCTCTTGAGTTTCATGAGATTGGCCTTCATCAATGGGCTCTACCTGATCCAAACCCTCTTGCCTTCTTTGTTCTACCTAAACTGAATTTTCTTTGATGCTATGCTCCACATAAACCAAGCTGGTTTGGTCACTTTCCCCTGCAGGGTTAGTTTTCTCCAAATAGGGAAATAATAGCTCATTAAAAATGGCATCCCTACTTATTATGAGTTTAGTTCCTTTTGGTTCTAAGGACCACAACCTATACCCCTTAACCCCTTCACCATATCCTAGAAACACACATTTTTTAGACCTCGGGCTAAATTTATCATCCTTTTGATGTACAAACGCAGCATATCCAAAAATCCTAAGGTTGCTTAACTCAGGGGGTTTTCCACTCCACATCTCTTCGGAAGTCTTAAGATCCAAAGCTCTAGAGGGTGATCTATTAACCAAATACGCAGCAGTAGACACAGCTTTCCCCCAAAAACATTTGGGTAAACCGGACCCAATAATCATGCACCTAACCTTGTACAAAAGAGTCCTATTCATCCTCCCAGCAACTCCATTTTGCTGAGGGGTTTTCACAACCGTTCTATTTCTTAGAATCCCATTTAACTCACAAAATTTGTTAAAATCCTGATTGCAAAATTCTAAGCCATTATCAGTTCTTAAAACCTTAACTACCTTACCCGTTTGAGTTTCCAGCAACTTTTTCCACACCATAAACTTATTCAAAGCATCTGATTTATTTTTAAACAAATAAACCCAAACCTTTCTAGAATAGTCATCAATTAAAGAAAGAAAGTAAAGATTACCTCTTTGTGTTGGTGTTCTTGCTGGTCCCTAAAGTTCGGCATGAATGTAGTTAAGAATACCCTTTGATTTGTGTACTCCGGTGTTGAAGCTAACCCGATGTTGCTTCCTAAGAACGCAACTCTCGCAGAAATCAAGTTTCTCTACCTTGTCACCATCAAGTAAACCATGTTTGCTGAGAACTTGCAGCCCCTTTTCGCTCATATGTCCCAAGCGATTGTACCAAAGAATTGCCTTATCCATCTCAGCCATCAAGCTTGTTGCTTGATCTTTGATGTCTGTCTCTCCAATGAGCTCCTCCGAGATCTTTGCACTACATCAATAGAGTTCTTACAATTATAGCAACACCTCTTCAAGAACCATGTGTTCTTGATGAATGAAAGAAGAGAAAAGAAAGAGATAAGAACTAAGTGTTTCCCTGGAATTTTCCCCGAGAAAATTCCAATTGCAAAGCCCTTGAACCCCAATCTTGAATACTCTCTCTCTCACTAGGAACACCTCTGAAGATTTGAGAGCATATCTCTCTAAAAACTTGCCACTCTTGGAATGAGACTTCTTCTTCTTGTGTTTCTTCCTTATCTTATATTGTTATTGCTCCTAGATGACCCTTTATATAAAGCAACAAATAATATAAGATAAGGAAGAAACACAAGAAGAAGAAGCTTCATTCCAAGAGTAACTGGTGTTTAGAGAGATAGGCTCTCAAATCTTCAGAGGTGTTTCTAGTGAGAGAGAGTATTCAAGATTGGGGTTCAAGGGCTTTGTAATTGGAATTTTCTTGGGGAAAATTCCAGGGAAACACTTTGTTGTTATCTCTTCCTTTTCTCTTCTTTCATTCATCAAGAACACATGGTTCTTGAGGAGGTGTTGATGTAATTGTAAGAACTCTATTGATATAATGCAGAGAGCTCAGAGGAGCTCTCGGGGACGTAGGTAATTTGCCGAACCTCGATAATAATTGCATATGTTTTCTCTTTTATGGTATCAGAGCTAGAATAGCGGTATCAGAGCAAGACTCCCAGAATCAAAGGAAATTTCTTGGGTGGTTCAAGAACGGTGTTAGGATTAAGATTTGATCGGGTTCTTGAAGTTTAGAAGTTGGAGAGAAGAGGTTTGGAAAGCAATTGTGGGTGCTGCATAAATCTTGGGATTTTTCTGCAAGATGGGATCAAACTTCATTGTTGAAAAGTTTGATGGAAAATGAGACTTTGCCTTTTGGAAGCGAAAAATTAAGGCGGTTCTTTTGCAACAAAAGGTGGACTTGGAAATTGGAGAAAAAAATGATTTTCCAGCAAGTATCACGGAGATCCAGCGGAATGAGATGAAGAAGATGGCGTATAATACTATCTTTCTACACTTGTCGGATAGTGTGACAAGGGAATGTGGAGATTCAAAAGATCCAGCTGTCATTTGGTAAGAAGGTTGTTATTGCTCCTTGATGACCCATTATATAGAGCAACAAATACCTCAACCAACTTGAAGTCAATCTCAACCTTTTGATCTTGAAAACCAAACAAGCATGGTCCTCTAAGTGATCTAAGTGATCCTATGCGTTTCAACCAAAACCCACGCACCAGCCGAAAAATGCTGAAATCTAGTGTCAGGTGTGCCCTGCACCGCTGCGCAGAACAGGGCAAGCCGCATCGCACAACAGGGGAAAAACAACCCCCTTGCTGGAGGCCGCGGCGCGACTGGTCTGTGCCGTAGCACATAGCAGGAGGAATTTCTTCCTCATTTGCTGGTGGCCGCGGCGCACCAAGCCTGTGTCGCGGCGCCAACGGCTGAAGATGAAAAACTTCATATTTTAAATCTTAGACAAATTCCCAACATCTTCATATTGGTCCATTTAGGTTGCAACAACACTAAGCTAGATATCTAACTTTAATTGCATCTAAACAGATAAAATGCATCTACACACATCCAATTATTTGTGGCACATGGAAAAAATCATGTTGACAAAACAGAAAGTACAATAAAGAATACAACAAGGATCAAGCTAGCAGCAACAATACAGTAAGGCAAGCATGGTTCCCTTTTTCTTATTGAGATCATGACCAAATATTGAACAAAGTAATTATAAATAAGCCCATCCATCCGATCCTGATATTTTTTAAAGCAAAATAACAGATTTTATTAATAATATGAGTCAGCTAAAGGCCAAATTACAAGTATGAGTCCTCACCCAAGAAATAAAAAGCACAGGTTTACCAACAGCAATAAAAAATTTTAGCAGAAATGGACAGAAAGAATATCAAAGATAACCAAAACACCTCCGAAAAAACAACAACAAGCCCTCCTTAAAAACAACACTAATGCTCAACCAAAAAATCACCCCATGAGCTGCATGAAACCATAGATATTTCACTCATAAGAATGTGAATATACCAATACAAAAGAATGTGAAAGAACCTTCTACTATTTATTTTAAATTCAACCAACTCAATGCAAAATACAACTAGGGAATTGTTTGAAACCCCAAATAAATGAGGAACCTGCATGTGATGTTTATTAAGGATCTGTTCTATTTCTTGGCATTTTGGTTGAATATGCAGATGGAAAGAACTATATGGAGCAGTTGCTTTCATCTATCCAAAACTTTTGATGCCTAGAATTAGCTTCCATTTTTAGAACAGGCTTTGTTGAAGTTGTTCTTCATCATGTGAAACGTTTGAAGAACCATATATGTCACAGCATCAAATAAGGGAAGGAAGATAGGGAAAAGAAAAGAAAAATATGGATAAGTAATGGATGATTTTAGGGGAGAAAACAATTTCCTCACCACTAGTGCAGATGATTAACATTGATGAAAGTTGAGGATAAAGTAATTCAGTTGAGAAACGGGCTGAGTGAGTTTAGTTCTGAGATGACCTGGAAGACAACAATATTTTACGGTGCCCATCAGTTTCTGGGTACTGCAGATCAAGTGATCTGAGGTGAAACTGAATCATGGTGGAAGTTCATTTTTCCTTTTTGGTAAATACTGCTTTTGCAAATATGTGAAAATGGCTATGCTTTTAGCTCACTACTATTGTAAATAATTCTCATATTTCCCCAAGTTAATTTAAGGCCAACTTATTAACTACTCAATATATATACATATAAAACATTTTTTTTACAATGGTGTAGCCTATTCTTTCTCGTTGTCTTCTTGAATTCTCTTACAGCCCTTGTTGGTTAGCATCTTTGTCTCTCAAAGTTAATTTCAGCACTGCCTAAGTTGATGTCTCTAGCTATCACAGTACAAAAATGTCCCATCTTGGGGTTAAAAAAAATTCTCTCTGCGTTACTTGCAGCATAGCGACCTATCTACTTCCACTTTGGTGTCCTTGACTGTGTTATATTGCCTTCTGTTGAAAGCCCTTAAGAATTAATTACAATTAATTTCCCCTTTGATTTTTTTTCTCATTTCTTTTAATAAAAATCAGGGCCTCTTGATATGTGCATCTACTTCTCAACAAGGGTAAACACAAAAAAAAAAAAAAAAAAAGTAATCTGTTACTTAACCCTCAGTTTCTAAGATCTAGTAATTGTTTGTAATGCCACCTAAATAAGGACTACTGTGCCAACTCATAGCATCATGAAAATTTGGTCCCTTTGCATACAGAGTGTTATTAGGACCAACTATAGGCAAGTAAACCACCAACTCTACAGCAAACATTGAGGGATGCTCCGGAAGCATTCACAATGTACCCATTAGTGATTAGTTTGTGATTCTAGAAAAAAAAAAAAAAAAAAAAAAAACCACATCCAGTAAAGAGATTTTGCAACACAAAGGTTGATGCACAAACCCTACCAAGAGATCCAGATGGGTGAATATTTAACCAGCATAAGAGAGAACATAACACTAAGGAAGATAATAGAGTCTCCTAAAGAAATGCCAGACCAATGCACTTTAAATGTTGAAGGCCTCAACCAAAACAGAATAGGAAAAGGACAGAAATAAAGCAAATGATAGAATCTCCGAAAGAAATGGTAGACCAATACGTTTGAGTGGGCTTCCCACATCCGGAAGTTAGGGTGCATAAGCGTAGTATTAGTAGTTGCCTAAAGGCCCTCCAAATCAGCAATTGCTACTGGAGTTGTTCTTGGGGTTTTCTTTTACTTTTAAAAAAATACAGTTTTCTTTTACATGACCCCTTTCTTGAATCGACTTGGTTTTCAACGTTATTATGGTGCAGCCATGGACTCACCTTCATAATTATCTATTTTCTATCAAATGTACTTAGTGTGAAGAAGAGGTGAGGTTTCTATCCATTTTGTGTCATGTCATATATAAATTAAACACAGATTTACGTTTAGATCATTCAATTTATATTAATTTTTTTAAAAGAAAATTGTCATAATTATATATTAAATTTATATATTTCAAATTTTAAACTAAACGAAAGATTTGAAAACTAACATTTATTGAGTGGGGAAAGAATATCTTTATACAATACAATCACATTTATGCAGGGGTCGAACTAGTTTTGTTGAACTTACCACAAATTGTCTTGATGCTTCATCAATAAAAGTTTCATTCTTGCATTTATGAGTTTCAATAAAAAAAAACTCTACGCACCCGGGCTCATTTCCATGTTTCATCTCCTACCATTTATGAAAAGAGTTCAAACAATGTCTCAGTCAATGTTACTTAAATGAAAGATTGGATGAATAAAGCAAATCAACTCACATATTCATCCCTTTTTCTAGTGAAACTCTTTGATCCGATCGTGTGAGGACATTGTTGTCTTTCACGTGCTGTTGTCCCTATCATAGAATACTTTTACACCAACGATAAACCAAGTGACTAATAAATCATTAAAATAAAATAGAAACAATGAGAATTCAAATGAACATAATTATGAAAAAACAACCTCACTCTGCTCAGAAAACCAGTTGTTCACAAGTTGTTTCCACTGGTCTTGATCTACCCCTTTTGGAACATTATTGCTCAAAATGTTGTTTTGTTTTGTTCTTCACGTGGTCCTTTTTAAGCATATACTTGTAGTCCTTCCATTTTTTTCGATTATCCTCAATAATATTTTGTCGATCGCCTCAATCATAGGATAATGAAACTTCCTCTACCACAAAGAAAAGAAATAACACAAATAAGTATTTTTGGTTTTAGGGAGTATATGCATATACTACACCACAAAAAATGGAAGAAAAACCCAAATTAAGTTGCTGGTACTTACCCGAATCAATAAAACAAGGTCTTTTTTGTAGTTAGAAGGCACCTTCTTCCAATCTGTGTAACCAAGCGGACAAATGTTCCCTCTCTTTGCAACTTTTCTCAACCAACTACTTAATATTTGCCTACCTTTTTTCACAGGTTGATTATGTGCATTGAAGTGGACAACAATTTTCTCCCCACGTTCCAAGGACCACACTTGTGAAGTTCTCAGGACACATGTTTGCTTCCTCACCCTTTTTTCAGAATCTATACATTAAAAACATAAATTTTGTAATTAGTATAACAATATGATATCAAACTAGTTATAAAGAGAATGTCTTATAATACAAAAATTACCAATGATCTCGTATTGTTCATAATCATTGTTTTGACATTCCATTGTTATTGGCTCGGTCTCAGAATCACTTTGATATTCACGATCATCTTCAAGGTGATACTCATACTCATGTTCAATATCTTTTTGATAAGACCCAGTTGGAGACTGGTTTAACATAGTAGCTCTGTCTGAGGGAGGAATATATTTTGACCTAAACATGTTGCAATCTGTATACATAAAAACATAAACATGCTTATATCTCACTTGTCCATCAAACACTGTGCAGGTGACGGTGCTGCACCAGCCCCTGTGCAGGTGCTGGTGATGCACCAGCCCTTGTTTCAATTACAACATTTAAATCCTCATGCTAATAAAAATTCAAGCTTCTTTTCTGGATGAATGCAGCAGTCCACTAACTATTGCAAATAAATCATTTCTGCTGTTTGTAACAGAATTGCAGTAAAATTTCCTAAAATAACAGAGAATGACCATTATAGTTCTACCTCATAACCTTGCCCTAGCATTTGAATTGTCTCAACTAAAGAGAATTAGCAAGAAATTATATAGTAAATTCAACATTGAAATAAGACTTCTTGGACCCTAACAGTCACTTCAAAGTCCTCCAATTAAGAGATTCAAGTTCAATTATCCTTCCCACCAATATACCCACAAAAAAAAATCTTTAAAGTTAATAGACACTTGTTGTCCAATTCATATTGCTAGGGAACACATCTAAACTGATGACATTTTTCTGTAGCAAAAGAAAATTTTGTAAATATCAGGAACAAAAAGTAAAAGCTCTCCTTTTAATATGGAAACCGCTCGATCCAATAAGTAATAGGAAGATCATGCCTCAAAGTTCCATGAACTCTCACCACTTAGTTTTGGCATGTATAACCCCTGTGACAAATCAAAAGTTGCTGAAACCTGGCAGACATAAAAGAAAGGAAGTTAGAACATCAACGATTAAGCATGAAAACGCCTCATTAGTCAAACTCCCAATCAACAATGCATCATATATGGCTCAATTTGCTTAAACAAAAATGTTTTGACAAAACAACCATTTTGATTGCAAAACAAACTGAAAACAAAAAAATGTGTTTCAAATTATCCTGTTGACTGAATGAATCCATTCAGTCGACTATATAATTCTTTCAAAGATTTTTTCAGCCGATTGAATGAATCCAATCGACTGAATTATTCCTATAGTAAATCTTTAGTTGACTGAATTAAGGTCAGAAACATCCTGCCTTCTTATCCAGTCGATTGAACAATCTTTTCAGTCGACTTAATGAATTACTCTAAACAAATTTGAATTTTAAATAAGCATCTAATCGACTGAACATTCAAAAGTAATGGTAATATTTCAAAACTGAAGCGTCGTTCAATGCATTAAATGCTCTGAATAGCTCCCAAACTGGTTTTTCTTATGTCTAATGGCTAGGAAGTTTTAAATCTATATAAACATAAATTGAAAAATCTAACAACTCTTGAGCAATAAATCTTTATCTTCTCATTTATTTCACTCAAAGCTTTCTCAAAACCTTTATCAATCATTCTTAAAAACTTTATACTTCTAAGAGAGATCTTTCCTTCTTTGTAAGAGCATTAAACACAAAGTCTCTCTTGATCTTGATCATTAAATATCCAATCATTGTAAAGAGAAATAGTTGGGGCAACTCTTAAAGTGTTTAGGTGTCAAACACTTCGTTGTATAGTTCCTTAAGTGGAAGAAATTCTTGTAAGGTTTGAGCAACACTAGTGAATTTGTTCGACTATTATTAGAGGATTACTTCAAGAAGGTTCCTTGAAGAGAGTGAATGTAGGGTTGAAGAAATCTGATATTGTCGAACCACTATAAATAGCGTTTGCATATTCTCTTCCTTATCTTTTTACCTTCAACACTATTATAATTATCATTCTTGATTGTGATTGATTAATTTTTCTAAAACTTGTTTGTTGTGAGAAAAAATTTTAAAAACTCAATTCACCCTCCCTCTTTAGTTTGGACCTTGGTCTACAATTGGTATCAGAACTTCGTTCTCAATTTTAAGGTTTAAAATCCTTTATATAGATCCTATAGCTAATAATAGTTACATCGAATGCCACTCTTATACTAGACCTCCATTTTTCAAGGGCACAAATTATAATTATTAGAAAAAGAGAATAAAAATATTTATTAAATGACAAGATTATAATTCGTGGAGGATCATTGAAAAATGACTTAGAGTTCCTACAAATGATGTAACTATTGAAGAGATCGTTCATAAAATATCTAAACTCAAAACTGAGTTAATGCAGAAGATTATAGAATATTATCTCTAAATAGCAGAGCTACTAGTATATTATATTGTATATTAGATTTAAATGAATACAATAAAATCTCAAAATGTGATTCAACAAAAGAAATATGAGACAAATTTCAAATTACATACGAGAGAACCAGTGAAATAAAGAAAACAAAAGAGCTGGGATTGCTGGGTCCAGGAAAGGAGAAGGAATTTTTTGTGCTGATATGCTGGCCAATCTGGGTGTGGGAGGCTCATTTGGGTTGGAGGTACTGGACAGCTCTCCTGCGGTTCTGGAGCCTCTTTTATTGGCAGATGCACTAGGGATTCAGTTCCCTAGGGATCAGCATTAGCTTTGTGTCTTTCGTTTTTTAGTTCTTCTTTTTTTTTCTTCTGCTGCTAAAAAAAAAGTACTTAATATTGCACAAAAGATCACATTTTAAACCTTACTCACAACATTTAAAAAGATAAAGAATAAAAGGGATTTGACCCTTGAATTTATAGCCATAAGCCCAATAATTCTCCTTAAAAAAATTGTTACGAGTCCAATTACAAAACATAACTGGACCATACTGTATAAAACGCAAAAATTCTGTAACCCGGAAACACTAAAATCACCCGTCGATTCCTGAAAGCTTCTTCGATGGACAAACTGAACCCCGCTGCATAACTATAAGCTCAAACCGCTTAGATTAATCGGGTCCGCGGATCCTCCTTGGTGGACCCAAAGTCGACTTAAAAAATCCGCCGGTGCTTTTCCCTTACCCGGTCCGGTTAACTTCTTAGTTTGACAACAAAAAAAGGGGTAAAAGAAAAAGATCATTGAAGAAGAAGAAGAAGAAGAAGAAGAAGAAGAGAAGCCGGAAAAAAGAGAGGGACCGGCAATGCAGACAAGTGACACCGGCTACCGGGAAACCCAGGTACCTGAATAACCATTTTTTGCTTTCAATTTCGCTCTCTTTCTCTCTCTCTAGAGATTTACTTAAGTTAATCTCTTCGCTTTATTTATTTAATTTTTTAGAAAATCAAACCTTTTCCAGTTCTATTTCCTAGGGTTACTTTAAATAAAAGTTAGACCGGTTATTTTTTGTTTTTTGAACTTTAATCAAGAAGACACACACAGGCACTAGGAGGGTGAAGGGAGATGAGTTGAGACCGTTGATAATTCATCGAGGCAGCTTGATGAGTTTTTCCCCCTTTCTTTGTGTTGGTGATGAATACGTCTGCAGATTTTGTAAAGAAAAGTCTTAAGGTTTTTATTTTTTACTTATATATATATATATATATATATATATATATATATATATATATATAGCAATTGGGACTTTTGGACACGAACAGATTGATTTTGATAGGCAGAGAAACCATGAGAGTGCACAGTGCATACCCACTTGAGATTTCATGAAACGTAATTGGTAGTCTATGTATGTGGATTGTTGAGCTAAATGAGTCGTTACTGATAAATATTTACAATTAATTTAAGAGCACTTTTTTCCTTTTGTCATAAAAGGGAAGTAGACAAATACTGTTAGCTTACGATTTGTACTTCCAACAGTTTGTATAGTTATAAATATCTTATGAGAAACAGCTTTAACTGCAGCAATTACTACAAGCTATTGAATTTGAATGCAATGCAGTAGTGATTATCAGTGAAGTAAAGCTTGTAGCAAAGGTCTGACTAGGAAAACTGTAATTTCTCATTGTCAACTCTCTAAATGAAGTACTAGTTGCTACTTGTTAAAGATGCAGTGCTTTGGGTTTTGCTATTAGATTAGTTCAAGGAGTTAAGAGATGCTTATGTGCCAAAAAGAAGCAGGAAGGTTATGGATTATATAATTATTATGATACATGTTGCTTTGACTCGTAATACATTCATGTTCTGTGCATGAGCATATTTGTTTCAGGAAGTTATAGTTTGTATGATGTTTCAAATCGTGATCATCTAAATTTTAAGCCTTTTTTGAATATTTTATGTCTTGTCAATTGTACATAATTACGGCATATTGCTTGAGATTGAGTTGCATTTGATCCAATTCATGCAAATATATTAACTTGCAACTTCTTGGATTCTAATCTTTTATGTTTTTTTGGTTTCCTTTGTTACTCAACTATCAAGTAGAGTTTTTTGTTATGCACAATCCAATATAAAAGAAAGAAAAAGGAAATTGCAAAAGTGAATGAGAATATTGAAGCCTTGGACCAATTGTTAGCAATGTGAAAGTGCCCTTAAATTTAGTTTATATGTGGAAGGCTTTCAGCTGTTGTGGCAAATTATAATTTTGGCATGTGTAATATGTTTTTCTTCCCTCTCTCATATGGAAGAGATTGGAGGAACTTTATGTCACAGTTGCTTCTCTATCAATTTGGGTAAGAAATATAATGATAGTTTAGCACCCACAAGTTGCAATTGTGGAACTTAGGAATTGGTTATGATGAGGATATGGATAATGACTTAAGATGATGATATGTAGGCTGAGTAATGGTTTGATGTTAGTTGGTTAGCATGAAAATGGTGCTTGCCACCAAGGTTAGGTGGCATCTTCATGTTTGTTGGGATTTAGTTTAACATCTAAATTTTCATGTCTTCATTATTTGCTTGATGTGGTCTGTTCATATAATGGAGTTGGATGTGCATACAGATGGGAGAAGCCCCTCCTAGCAGTGAGCAAGTGCATGATAGTGAATATGTATTGCAGATGGAAGAAGTCTCTTTTAGCAGTGAGCAAGCGCCTTATGGTGAATGCAATGAGGGCCAGAAAAGAAGAGATGATGAAACAGTACAATTAGATGGTCAGAATATTGTACCTGAGGAGAGGAAGGAATTTGTTGCACCAGCTGTTGGCATGGAGTTTGAATCATATGATGATGCTTATAATTATTATAACTGCTATGCTAAGGAAGTGGGGTTTCGTGTTAGAGTAAAGAATTCATGGTTCAAGCGGAATAGTAAAGAGAAGTATGGTGCAGTGCTTTGTTGCAGCAGCCAAGGCTTCAAAAGAATTAAAGATGTAAACCGTATAAGGAAGGAAACTAGAACTGGTTGTCCTGCAATGATAAGGATGAGGTTAGTAGACTCCAAGAGGTGGCGGGTTCTCGAAGTTATACTTGAACACAACCACTTATTGGGTGCCAAGATTTATAAATCAATTAAGAAGATGGGTACTGGAACCAAAAGGAAATCACAGTCAAGTTCTGATGCAGAAGTGCGGACAATAAAGTTGTACAGGGCACTTGTGATTGATGCAGGGGGTAATGGGAATTCAAATTCCAGTCCAAGAGAATTCAGGAGTTATTCCAATCATCCCAATCAGCTGAAGCTTAAAAGAGGTGATTCTCAGGCCATTTATAACTATTTCTGCCGTATGCAATTGACCAATCCAAACTTGTTATACTTGATGGACCTCAATGATGAAGGGCATCTAAGAAATGTATTCTGGCTTGATGCTCGATCTAGGGCTTCTTGTGGTTACTTTGCTGATGTAATTTATATCGACAACATGTATTTGTCTAGCAAATATGAGATCCCACTTGTGGCGTTTGTTGGAATGAATCACCATGGCCAAACCGTGTTGCTTGGTTGTGGCTTGCTTGCAGGTGAGACAACAGAGTCTTATATTTGGTTGTTCAAAGCATGGCTTACATGTGTGTCAGGACACTCTCCACAAACTATTATTACAGATAGGTGCAAGACTTTGCAGACTGCAATTTTGGATGTGTTTCCAAGATCTCATCATCGTTTTAGTTTGTCACACATCATGAAGAAAGTTCCGGAAAAATTGGGAGGATTGCGCAACTATGATGCAATTAGGAAGGCATTGATTAAAGCAGTCTATGAAACGCTGAAAGTGATTGAATTTGAAGCAGCGTGGGCATTTATGGTCCAGCATTTTGGAGTTGGTGATCATGAGTGGCTTCGATCTTTATATAGTGATCGATCTCGATGGGCTCCTGTTTATTTAAAAGACACATTTTTTGCTGGGATGTCTGCTGCAAGACCCGGTGAGATCCTCAGTCCATTTTTTGATAGATATGTGCACAAACAAACGCCTTTGAAAGAATTTCTTGATAAGTATGAATTAGCACTGCAAAAAAAGCACAAGGAAGAAACACTTGCTGATATTGAGTCAAGGAACTCGAGCCCCACATTGAAAACAAGATGTTCTTTTGAGTTGCAGCTCTCTAAACTGTACACAAGAGAAACGTTCAAGAAGTTCCAAGTCGAGGTGGAGGAGATGTACTCATGTTTTAGTACAACTCAGTTGCATGTTGATGGGCCAATTATAATATTTTTGGTGAAAGAGCGTGTTCTGAGTGAAACAAACAGGAGGGAAATAAAGGATTTTGAAGTTCTGTACAATAGAGTGGCTGGTGAGGTTCGATGCATTTGCAGCTGCTTTAATTTTTATGGGTATTTATGCCGGCATGCTTTATGTGTGCTTAACTTTAATGGGGTGGAGGAGATCCCTTCTAAATATGTTCTGTCACGATGGAAAAAGGATTACAAGCGCTTATATTTTCCAGATCATGGTTCCAGTCACGCTGATGCTGTTGATCGTGTGCAATGGTTTAATCAGTTGTGTAGAAGTGCCTTGCAAATAGTAGAAGAGGGGGTTATTTCTTTGGACCATTACAAGGTTGCATTGCAAGCATTTGAAGAGTCATTGAATAGGGTTCATGACGTAAAAGAAAAGCAAGAATAACATTCTCTGTGAAGGTGCAAGATTTCCTTTTTTTGTAAATAAAATTGATGTCTTATCTTTTTTCTTCACCCTCTTTCTTAGTGCAGAATGTCAATGTCATATATGCTAACCTGTTTACAAAGTTGCGGGGTAGCATGCATATGTTATTTCTCCTAAATTTGCGTTATGATATTGTCAGTTATGGATCAAACTTTCCACATAAATGCGGAAACTGTATTTCACTACTCATCAGCCTCCTTTGTATCTATCCTTCGGTTTGCATAGAAAACACTTTTAATTTTTTTTTTTTTATTTTCCTTTTGATATATAATTAAACACATCAAGTTTTGAACATATTGAACTTAATGGAGAAACCCTCTTGGGCTTAACTAGAGTGTCATCTACAATTGCTTTATGACTGAATCTTACACTTTTGTAATGTAACCGATTGGAGAAATTAATAGTACAAAACTAAATCTTACGTCGTTGTTGAAGAAGATAATTAAAAGTATAAAATGATGTGAGACAATAGTTAAATTTTGATAAGTCTTAAAACAAATATGCTGAAGTAATCATTGTTTTGGATATCAAAGCTGTCGCCAGACGTGATAAATATTTGGAGTTTTTGTACAATGATAATTGGCAGGATCAAGAACATTTCTTTTGTGTTATGGAAAACATTTTTTGAGAGCAAGTTCAGTTGGAAGAAATACTGTCAAAAGGGACAAGGGAATAAATAACATAAAATCCATTAAATAAAATTGCAAATAGCTATATATAGAGAAATTCTTGAGTAGTACATATCTTAAATATCATCATTAAACCTGTCTTTTCACAAGACGCTATATCAATCATGTAGATTTTTTTTAAGTTAACTCAAGGTAGAAATTGATCAAAAGATGACATGACTTCTTATGATACTTAACTAAAAAATCGTGTTAAACTTGTCTTATGCAAACATTTCTCTGATTGGATCGATTTGTTTATCCTGAGAAAACCCAAATCAAAACCAAACTAATTTCACTCACTCATGGATGGTTTGATTTTAAGCTTTTTTTAAAATTTCAAAACTAATTAAGAATATTTGCATATATACAATAAATTTATTAACATCTTTCAAACCATCCATATTATTGATGTAAACAAAGAGCCCAAGACCATACGGGGTGATGGTACAAACATTACAAGACCTCGTAGACGTGTATTGATGCTTGTACAAACACCAAGTGATGGTCCGGAGTTGAGATCTCTAGAGAAACTCTCTAACACTCAAGTCTGTATCTAACAATTATGAAATAATCTGAATTTACTGAAAGGCTTTAAAGAGAGCGATAGAGAAAAATCTACAGTTACCTTAAATGAAGTTATGAACATCTTTTATATAGTGAAAAAGATGATCCTGAATAGGAAGATGTTTAATTCACCTATTATGAATGTGGGATGATGATTTCATTGACACTTGAGATTGGACTAGAGATTTGATGCAAAAATTATCAATTTGCTCTTGGAAGGATAAATACTGTTTTACCTCTGATTGTGAAATGATTTTCTTGCCTTTTGTTGTGCCACATGTCATTCTTTGACTGGACGAGGAATTTTTACCTACAACACATACAATTAAGTGTAAAAATTTTATGGCATGTTTCAGAACGGTTTTTTAAAAAATGTTTTCTGTTTTTAAATTCGAAAAGAGTTTCAAACTCTAAAAGGGTGTTTGGGTTACTTTTTAAAAAAAAATACAAATTGTTTAAAAAAAAAACATATTTTAAATGCCAAATTTAGAATACTACTATAGGATATTTTCACTTTTTGAAAACTATCTTGCAAAACTTTGAAAAAATGCAAAGCAATTTTTTTTACCATCGAAACTCAAACGAACTGTAACTTAAGGGACCTAAAACACGAGCAACCTAGAACCCGAACGATTAGAGTCCCGATCGACTCGGGACCCAAGATCAAAGGGACAAGGGACCTAGTGATCCAAGATCTAAGAGTCTTGAAACCTAAGCTATCCGAGTCCAAAATGACCTGGGTATTAAGTGACTTGGATCCCAAGCGTCACCCGAGTGAATGAAGACCTAAGCGACCGGAGACCCTTGCGATCCAAGTCCTGAGCAACCCACCCATACTCAACTCAGTTATCCAAACGAATTTTTATTATTTTATGTTTTTTAAAACTGTTTTCGAGTTACAGTTTTTCCAAAATGTATTTTTATAAAAAAAATCGTTTGAAAAAAAAAATTTCTATTTGCATTTTCAAAAACAATTTTTGAAAATAGAAAATTGTTCCCAAACATACCCTTAACATTCAAGATGTCCAAAATTTATTATTACCTATAGAAACACTACACAAATAGTAGTTGTTCAACGCGCACACATATATAATTAGGGCTGCAATGATAGGTTTTAAAATTAGGGTTGCTATATATATAATATACGCAAAAATAAAAAAATGTAAAGGACAGTTTACCGATTTGGTTTCAGTTTGACAAAATATGTGGTTCCTAATAGAATAGGTAACAAAGCAACTTTACCACCCACTGTTACGAAATCATCGTCCCCCTAAGTCAAACGGATGCTCGTTGTTTCACTAGGGGCTGTTGCACCATGAGAGTTTCATTCGATTTGGCTTATGGTTTATAGATTGTTTCAAATCAAAACCAAACCAATAAAATAAAAAACCAAACCGAATAGTAGGTTTGGTTTGGTTCACCGATTTAAAAGGTTTCGTTGCTCACACCTAACTATATGTGCCAAACGGATGGGTTAGGTTAGGCCGGATCGGGTTACAAAGGTTAAAGGGATGGGTTAAAAAGACTCATGTCTTATTTGAGTCATAAAATTAAGAATCATGTCTAACCAATTTATGGCGGGCAAACTCGTGGGTTAAACAGGTAAATAGTGTTTTTTTCTCGATGCAATTTTTAATTAAATTATTATAAATCAAATAAAAAATTAGCAACTGTAATGATTAAATACCTTCTTTTTCTAAAGAACACCAACATATTTGTGAAAATTTAAAATAGTTTATTAAATTATTAACACCCCTAAACCCTTAAGTTGAACCCAAAGTAATATTCAATAATTGAAGGATTTAAAAGAGAAAAGCTTGTGTATTTTTGCTATAAAAAAATGTGAGTTAAGTGACATATACAAGTCTTTTGTCGGGTTATATGGGTTATGCATGTGGGTTATACTCGTTTCAGTTAAATAGGTAAGGCCTATATGCCTCACAAGACAATTTGACCCGACCCGCGATTTCAGTAGTTGGGTTGAGGATGGGTAGATTTTAAACGAGTCTTAAAACTTGAACCTATGCCCGACCCATGCATGTGTTGAAGGCATGTTAAATGGGTCGCGGGTCAATTTTGTCACCTCCACTATTTGTTGAGAATTTAGACTATAAGTTACAAGTTCTGTATGATGCTACTTTTATTCCTTTATCCCACATTGTAAGTTTAGGAAAATTTTCATGTGTTTATGGTATCAAAATATGTAGTGTCTTGAGAAAAGTGCTAGTGTGTTATGATCCAACACATGCGTTAGCATGCAAAGTGGCGACACTTGGTGCTTTACTGGATAATAACCTTTTTAATTGAAATAATTGTTTTTGAAGAGTCATTTTGTTTAAGAAAATAGTTGTTTTTCCTTTTTAAAAAAAGAAAATAGTTGTTTTATAACAATCATTTATTTTCTGGCAAAACAAATTGATTCTTGAATAGTTATTTTTGTAAGAAAAGTTGTAATTTGCAACCACTGAAAATTTATAAATACAGACTTTGAAAGTGCCAAAAATTATTGAACCTTTTCTCTTTCTCTCTTCAAAGGTCACTTAAAGTTTCTATTGAAATTGTTTTAGAAATACATAGGTTTGCTAACTTAAGATAGAGAAACATAATGGAGAATATAGTATTTTATGAGAAAGATTAAAAAAAGATTTAGAAAGGTAGACAGTTCTTGGGCTTTAGACATTTAAGGTGGAATTTTCCTATAAGGTGGGCTTACATTAATTGTGGATTTTGGGTTTTGTAAAAACAACATAAGTAGTTGTTCTATTTTTAAGACTTAAAGAGAGCCCATATAAGATAATTTTTTAATTGGGCCTAACTCTTGTGTTTTGAGTGTGGACTAGCTAGTGTGGGTTATAGAACTCCATTCAGTCTTTGATGAGCAGCCCAATCGGATACTATATAATGATTATGGCGCTAGGTCTCCTCCTCTTATTTCCAAAACATAACTCTATAGTCTTTTGTCTCATTAAGGAAGCTAGTTAATAAGAGGGAAAATGAGAGGAAAGCTTTAGTCGATTTCTTTCCACTAATGATTTCAAGTAAGGCACTCTTGTTCATGTGACTATGTGATGATCTATTATTTCCTTTGTACAATTCGTCATGGAGACCAAAACAGGTACGTATGTTATCAATTAATCATGTTCCTTAGGTGTTCTATAATCCTGTTATGGTAGATTCTAGGGTTTGGATTGTTTTCTTGCCATTCTTACATGTGGAATTAGAGTAACCATAACTTGGGTTTAGAACCCTAATTAAAGTTTTCATTGATTGATTGAAAAAGCATGCTAAGGTTTGAATTATGAATTAAAGTTATTTTTATAATCGATCCTAGGAATAAAGTATGTTGATTCATATGTTGAATTCCTATGATATAAAGTCTTTTATTGCTTGATTATATGAATTAATTAAGTTTTTGATAAAAACATATTTTAGGGAACTTAATGATATTTGTTCAATTAATTTTTCCATAGTTTATACTAGATTCAGATAGATTAATTGAATTTAGAGTGTTCATAAGATTTAGAACATATATAGAATCTTTGAAAACCCTTAAATATCTTTTGAACATAAAGAAAATTGATTTTGTGTGTGAAAAAGGCTTGAAAATCGAGAAGATAGTATTAGGTGTCGCGTACACAATCAACTGTCCCTTGTGGGCAGTCAACTATGCTAAGGGAAAGATCTGGACAAATTTTTTTATAGTTGATTGTGATTTACCACAATCGACTCTCCTAAAGACGAAGTTTTGGATAGAAACTTTTGACAGTCAACTATGGTTTATCACAGTCGGCTGTCATCAAAACAAAAGCTTTTGACAGTCGACTGTCATCAACTCAGAAAGTTTTTACAGTTGACTATCATTCAGATTTTCCCTAATGTCACATAAAGTACATTGAATCACTTCCAAATCAAACTAAAACCATTTAAAGTATAAATTAAACTTAATAATCAATGTAATTAGCATAATCAAGACATTAAAGTGAGGTGAAACAACTTTACTATTCACCCAAATATGGTAGTCTTGCGAAGGTAGGAACAGATTCTCATGGCTACATTTTATGTGTGGGATTTAAGACCACGTGTCATGTATTAAGCCCAAAGGTGTTTCGTGATAATGAGTTTGAAATCTCAACTAATGCAACATAATCACTATTGAAATTGACAATCTTATGACATATTAAATTTAGGAGGTTCACACATAGAGCATATGGTTGGGAATTGACTTACCCAAGCTACCTTTTCATTTAAATGTGGTAGATTTGCAAGGCTGTAATAGGTTCTCATGTTTACTTTTATGTCTGGAGGGTTCCTAACTACGTGTCATGCATTCAGCCCACATGTGTTTAATGATGATGCTTCTGGACTCTCAGCTATTATACTCTTATCTAGAATTAAAAAATATAATGAGATTGTCATTAATATAGTAGACATAAACTTGGTAATAAATTAACAATAAATCTATAGAACATAAGGACAATAGTTCTGATTCAGTAACATGTTAATAATGTATGGATTAAGTTTTACCATGTGTTCCTGCTAACCATTAAAAGATACTCAGAATGATTAAATTCATAGATAGGTTTAATTTTGCATAAGGTAAATTCCATAACGTATGACAAAGAAGGATGTGTTTGAAAATACATCATAAAGATAGTCCATTTCAAATTAAAAGAGAAATCTCAAATTGCCTAACTTGTTTCCTAAACAGGTATCAAGAAAGACAAGAGGAATTAATCTAGTGCTTCTTAAATTGTTCAGGAATAATAAAGAGTTTGACCAGATTGAAAATATAGTGGGTCTTAAAGATATTGTCATTATAAAGTGAAATTAAGTGCTTTTTATGTTTGAAGAAAAATCATGAGAAATGAGATTACAATAAAAGTAAAAACTTGGATTAAGGTTAGTGAAGGTAACTCTTTTGTTCTTATTATAAGGAAATCCAATGTAACTAAAGCCCCATTTAGTGTAGTGGCTTGACAGTGGGTTTAAAGCATGTTTTCCTCGGTCCAGGTGATATTTTTCCTGTTATTATCTCATCTGAATTGTCTGAGTCTCAAGGTGAGAAATTAATTCGGACCCTAAATAAACATAAACCAGCCTTAGGTTGGAGCATGGCTGATTTAAAAGGTATTAGTCCCCTGATCTGTTCTCATAAGATAAATATGGATGAAGGAACTAGCCCTCATAGAGACCCTCAGCGTAGGCTTAACCCCACTATGAAAGAAGTAGTGAAAAATAAAGTGTTGAAACTATTAGATGCGGGAATTATATATCCCATAGCTGATAGTAAATGGGTAAGCCCTACACAAGTCATTCCTAAAAAGTCCAGTGTCACTGTAGTGAAAAATGACCTAGGAGAGTTAGTCCCTACAAAACTTGTGACTAGGTGGCGAATGTGCATTGATTATAGAAAATTAAATGCTGCCACCCGAAAAGACCATTTCCCACTCCCTTTTGTCGATCAAATTCTTGAGCGTATAGCTGGTCATTATTTTTATTGTTTCTTAGATGGTTATTCTGGTTATTATCAAATTGAAATTTCATTAGAAGACCAGGATAAAACCACTTTCACTTGTCCCTTCGGTACTTATTCTTTTCGTAGAATGCCATTTGGATTGTGTAATGCACTTGCTACTTTTCAACGTTGCTTGATGAGCATTTTTAGTGATATGGTTGAAAATTGCATGGAAGTTTTTATGGATGACTCGACTATTTTTGGATCTTCATTTGATGCATGCTTATTGAATTTAGAGAGAATATTAATTCGTTGTGAGGAGAAGGAATTAGTTTTAAATTGGGAAAAATGCCATTTCATGGTACTTTCGGGTATTGTCTTAGGGCATATTGTTTCATCTAAGGGGATAGAGGTTGATCATTCTAATATTGAATTAATTTCTAAGTTTCCTACACTTAAGACAGTAAAGGATGTGAGATCCTTTCTTGGTCATGCTGGTTTTATAGGAGGTTCATACAAAATTTTTTCAACATATCTAGGCCACTATGTGCCCTCCTAGTTAAAGATGCCCCATTTGAGTGGACACAATCTTGTCAAGAGGCCTTTAAAATGCTGATTGGCAAGCTTACTTCAGCACCCATAATGCAGTCACTTGATTGGACTTTACCTTTTGAGATCATGTGTGATGCTAGTGACTTTGCTGTAGGTGTTGTTCTTGGACAACGAAGATAGGGGAAACCTTTTGTCATTTACTGTGCTAGTAAAACCCTAAATAGTGCTCAAATGAATTACTCCACCACTGAGAAAGAATTGCTAGTTATAGTATTTGCTTTGGACAAGTTTCGTGCTTATTTAATTGGTTCTCCTATTCTTGTCTTCACAGATCATGCAGCCCTTAAGTACCTTCTTATAAAGAAGGATGCTAAGGCACGACTAATACGGTGGATCCTACTCTTGCAAGAATTTGACATCACCATCAAAGACAAGAAAGGAGTAGAGAATGTAGTGGCTGACCATCTCTCGAGGCTCAAATTTGAGGACTCCTCTGATGACATGCCAATCAAGGATGATTTTCCCGATGAGCAATTACTCTCTATTACTTCTCTACCATGGTTTGCTCATATCGTGAATTATTTGGCTACCAGTGAGATACCAATGGATTGGAGTGCTCAAGACAAGAGGAAGTTCTTGAATGAGGTACGTAATTTTTATTGGGATGACCCTTATCTTTTCAAGTACTGCCTTGACCAAATTTTAAGGCATTGCATCCCTAATGAAGAGATTGCTAGCGTCTTAGAATTTTGTCACACCTAGGCTTGTGGGAGCCACTTTTCAATGAAAAAAACTGCTGCAAAAATTTTGTAGTGTGGTTTTTATTGGCCTACCTTGTTTAAGGATGCAAACATCTATTGTCGCTCATGTGAAAAGTGTCAGAAGTTAGGAGCTGTGTCTCATCGTAATATGATGCCCTTAAACCCAATTTTAGTGATTGAAATCTTTGATTGTTGGGGCATTGATTTTATGGGATCATTTCCTCCTTCCTTCGGATACCAATATATCATTGTGGCAATAGATTATGTGTCAAAATGGGTAGAGGAAGTAGCTTGCTGAAGCAATGATAATAGAACGATAATTAAATTTCTCAAAGAAAATGTGTTATCTCGATTTGGTACACCACATGCTATAATTAGTGATCGAGGTACACATTTTTGCAACCGTTCTTTTGAAGCTTTGATGAGAAAATGTGGGGTGTTACATAAGATCTCCACTGCCTACCACCCCCAGACAAGTGGACAAGTAGAACTTGCAAATAGAGAAATTAAACAAATTCTAGAAAAAATGGTCAACCCGGATCGCAAGGATTGGTCTTTGAGACTAGTTGATGCGCTTTGGGCTTACCGTACAACTTTCAAAACTCCCTTAGGTATGTCACCTTATAGGCTTGTTTTTGGAAAGCCTTGCCACTTGCCTGTGGAACTCGAGCATCAAGCTTATTGGGCCATCAAGTCTTTCATTTTTGACGTAAGAGAAGCGGGTAAGCTTAGGAAATTTTAGTTGACCGAGTTAGAGGAGTTGAGAAATGATGCTTACGAGAACTATAGAATCTATAAGGCGAAAATGAAAGTGTTTCATGATAAAAATATTTTGAGGAAAACATTCAAGCCTAATGTGTTCTTATACGATTCTAGACTCCATAAGCATCCAAGAAAACTTCGGTCGAGGTGGACCGATCTTTTTGTAGTGAAAAATGTGTTTGCAAATAAGGCAGTAGAAATAGAGGATACTAGAGATGGTTGGATTTTTAAAGTAAATGGTCAATGCCTTAAAATCTTAATCGATAGGCAAGATCCAGAAGTGGAAGACATTCCGCTTATGGATCCAGTCTATTTACCTTGACCACACCACACAGGTATGTTTTTATTTATTTTTCTTTTCTTTTGTTTGTTTTATTAAGTTTATTTCAATTTTAATTTTTAGTTTTTTTTTAGTTTGATTTAATCTAATTTTTAGTTTAAAGGTTATATTTTTTTATCAATTTTATTTTGCTAATTTTATTTGTACAAACAAGTTTTTTTTTAGAATCAGGTCTAGGCCGCGCCTAGGCCCACCAGAAGCACGCCTCGCCTAGCAGCATGCAGACCCATCTCACCTCAGTCCGCGCCGCGCCCTAGCATGAGCCGAGCCGTGCCGCGCCCCACAGCAACACAGAAATTGCCCACGCCTTCAAGCCGCGGCGTGCCCTCAGCCAAGCCGCGACGGCACCTGTTCTGCCAACTCGTGGACTAGCCATTTTAAACCCCAAATCTACACTATCTTCTACATTTCAACTTTGAAAAACACAGCACACTTCTCTCTCTCCCATCCTCTCTCCAAACCCTCACTTACCCACTCACTTTTACTCAAAATTTCTTGATTCTAACATCATTTCTTGGAGGATTTAGCACTAATATTGCATATTTTGCTGGAAATTTCTCCACAAAGCGTGGTTCTAAGAGGATTTTGGGTTCTTCAAGAAGATTTCAAGTTGGTGGGTACTCTTTCTTCTCTCCAACTTTGGGCATCAAGTAAGATCAATTCCTTCTCTTTGTTGTTCATTTGTGCTATTTGGGTGGTTGATTTTGAATTAGTTCTATTATTCTATATATTTGATTCAAATGGCCCATAAAACTAAGAGACCAAGGGGGAAACAACCTCAAGAGTATGATGAGAGCAAATTTGCTAGTTTTGAGGCTAGTGAGAGATATGTTAGGATGATACAGGCTAGGAAACCCATTCCTGAGAGAGGAATGATTATTGATAGGAATTGGGGTACCTTTACAAGACAACCATCTCATTCCCTTACAAATGTAGTTAGAGAATTCTATGCTAATGCAGAAGAACATAGGAATGGTAAGGTGATGGTGAGAGGAAAAACGGTCTCTTTTAGCAGCACATCTATCAATAGATTCTATGGGCTACCTGACGTAGAAAACAGTGAGTATATTGCATATGCGTCTAATATTGATTATGAAGAGATTTGCAATACTCTCTGTATTCCGGGCACAACATAGAAAATGACGGGTGATACCCCTAAAACCTTGCCTATAACTTCTTTGACTATCAATGCGCGGGCTTGGCAATATTTTGTGTGTCAGAGGTTGATGCCTGCTACGCACTATAGTGAACTTACTATTGAGAGAGCTATTCTGATTTATACCATTTTGATGGGCATGACTATTGATGTGGGCCAGATCATATTTAATTCTATTATACACACTGTGAGGCAAAAGCTCGGGTTGTATTTCCCTTCATTAATTACCCAGTTATGTATCTGTTGACCCTCGCTCGTATTTTAATGATGGCAAAACACAACTGTTATTTAACTAACATGTTTAAACTAAGTTGTATTAAGGATCAAACACATTCAACCAAGGAACAAAGTGCAAAAACTCGAACCAAATCAAGTATCAAGTGAAGACTGAAGATCTAGTATAGGTCTTAAGGTTTAGAACCAATGTAAGTCTCACTCATACATTGTATTAGCTTGTTCAATGGCTCAAACACAAAAGGTTTTTCTAAAACCATTATTTTTAAATATTTTTAATGAAAAACAGAAGAAAAACTGGGTTGGAAGACAACCCAGTCGACTGGGTACATATACCAGTCGACTGGTATATAGGTCAGAAGGTACCCAGTCGACTGGATGAAACAACCCAGTCGACTGGTACTTTGACCAGTAAGTTTTCAGTCACTAGATGAATCAACCCAGTCGACTGGTAAAATGAACAGAAAGTCTCCAGTCGACTGGATGATATATACCAGTCGACTGGATACCCAGAAGGTCTGAAAACGAGTATTTTTCAAGTGAACCCAGTCGACTGGTAGTTAAAAAATATGACCGTTGGACTCCAAATCTGAACGTTTTAAAGTAAATCTTTTTCAAATTAAAGTCCTAAATGGCCATATTAATTGATTGCTATATAAACCCATTCAGTTAAGCATTCAAAAACAAGCTGCACATATTCAAAAAGAGTTGATCTCACATAATCAAGTTTTTATACTCTTGAAACACAAAAAGCTTTGAAATAATCTTATTGAGCCATTTCTTCAAGCTTTACTTTGAAAGAGAGACATTTCTGTTGTAATAAGCTTTCATTTGCTGTTTCTCTACCTTTTACTTTACACCATCTTTGTAAAGGGATTACTTCCGAAAGGAAGGGGATTTTTCAGTTTAAGCAATTCCTGTAATTTACTTGTGTACGGTTTGTGCAACACCCGGCTAAGTTGTGCGACTAAGTTTTCTTAGTGGATTACTTCAAGGTGTTCCTTGAAGAGAGTGGACGTAGGGTCGGAACGAATCCGATATTGCCGAACCACTATAACTGTGTTTGCATCCTCTTTCCTTAAACTCTTTATTTACAGCTCATTACTTGTATTTATTATCTGTTGCTTGTTAGTTTTTATAAACTTATATTAATTTCGAGAAAAGTTTTTTAAAAACCCAATTCACCCCCCCTCTTGGGTTGAAACCTCGAGCTACAATTGGTATCAGAGCCTCGTTCTCTTTATTAGGCTTAAAATCCTAGAGTTGATCCAATGGCAGCAAATAGCTACTCTGAGGGACACTCTTATACTAGACCACCATTGTTCAATGGCTCAAATTATAACTATTGGAAAAATAGAATGAAAATCTTCGTCGAAGGACAAGATTACAATCTATGGAGAATTATAGAAGAAGGACCTAAAATTCCTTCAAAAGAAATAGTTATTGGAGAGACTCTTCATACAATGCCTAAACTCAAAACAGAGTTTACTGACGAGGATTGTAGAACGATGTCTCTCAATAGTAGAGCAACAAGCATGCTACATTGTGCATTAGATATTTCTGAATATAACAAAATATCTGCATGCGTTTCTGCTAAAGAAATATGGGACAAATTGCAAGTCACATATGAAGGAACAAGTGAAGTAAAAAAGTCTAAAATTTACATGCTAATTTCTGAGTATGAATCTTTTAAGATGTCTTCTAACGAAACCATTTCCGAAATGCACTTACGATTCACTACTATTATAAATGGTTTAAAATTGCTTGGCAAGAATATTGAGGAAGTTGAACTAACCAGAAAAATCTTAAGATCTCTGCCACCAGAATGGAAACCAAAGAGGACAGCCATTCAGGAGGCCAAAAATCTTGACAAGTTTAATGTTGAGACGCTGCTTGGGTCATTATTGACATACGAGATGGAAGAAATGACTCCCATCATCAATGATGATGAGAAGAAGAAAAAGCCAATTGCTCTCAAAGCTTCTACGAGCAACAAAGAAAAGGAATTAGAACAAGAAGCAGAGAGCAGTGAAGAGGATGGTGAAATGGCTTTAATCACCAAACGATTCCATAGGTTCTTGAAGAAAAGCAAGAAACCTTACTCAAAGGATCCCACCTCAAAAAGGGAACCACTTATGTGCTATGGCTGCAAAAAACCAGGACATATAAAAGCTGATTGTCCGGTTTCAAACAAACCATACAAGGGCTTCAAGAAGAAAGCTATGGTAGCAACTACCTAGAGCGATGACGAAGAAGATGAGTCATCAGACAAAGAAATCGGATACGAGGAAATTGCCAACCTTTGTTTGATGGCAATCGATGATGAAAGTGAGGTAACATCTTCTCCCTCTTCAAAATATAATATTGTTACTAGTAGTGAAGAACTGCTAGAAGTCATAAATGAAATGCATGAAGAATTAAAGAAATTTGATTCTAGAAATTCTGTTCTTAAGAAAGAAGTATCATCTCTTTATAAAGAAATGATAATTCTTAGAGAAGAAAAAGAAAAATTATCATCTTTACTGTATGATTCATCTCAAGATTTTCTTAAAGATGAAAATGAGAATTTGAAAAATAAAATTTCTGAATTAAACGGCACTATATCTAGACTTATGCTTGGTAAAGAAAAACTTGGTGAAGTGCTTTCTTCCCAAAGATTAAGTGGAGGAAAATCTGGTGTAGGATATTCTCCATTGGGAAAACAAAAAATAAAAGAGAGCTTATTCATGAAAGCCTCTTGTGTAGATGGAGCTTCTACTTCAAAAGCTCCTAGCATTGTTAAAAGCACTCCCTCGATAAATGCTAGGAAGTCTAGAAACTTAAATGATCATACTAAATTGAAGTATTCTAAAAATACTCATGCTTATATGTATGCTCATTCTAGAAATGCTCATACACATCCTAGAAATAATTATCATGCTCATTCTAGGAACAATGTGTATAATCAAAGAATGCATTCTGCTCGTGCTCATCCTAGGAATTATCATCGTGGGTATCCTAGAATGCATCATCATACTCTTTATAGAAATGACATGAATTTTCATACTCCTTACCATAGAAACATGTATCATAGGAACTATTATCCTAAGGTTTATAGGAATTCACATGTAAGACATCCTAGAAATTTCTATGACTATCATGCTAGGACTGTGCATCATCAACTTGTTCATAGAGCACCTCATATTAAGAAAGTATGGGTCCCAAAAGGAACCGTATTTTCCAGGACTAACCCCAAAGGACCCAAGAAATTTTGGGTACCTAAAAGTGCTATCGTATATCCTTGTGTGATGTAGATTTGTCTTCACACCAAGGAGAAAGGTAACTGTTGGTACCTTGATAGCGGTTGCTCGAAGCATATGACCGGTGATAAAAGCGTATTCAAGGAGCTAACTCTAAGAGATGGTGGACTTGTGACCATTGGAGATAATACTAAAATAAAGATCATCGGGCATGGAAAAGTCGGTAATGATTTCTCAACCTTAGATAATGTATTGCTAGTACAAGGCCTTAAGCCAAATTTACTTAGCATTAGTCAATTATGTGACAAAGGATATAAAGTCACATTTGAGACCTCTCATTGTCTAGTTATAGACATCAAGAGCAACAAGATCAAATTCATTGGCCATAGACATGAAAATGTCTATATAATTGATTTGAAATCTTTGCATTCCGATAATGAAAAATGTTTTCCTGCTTTTAGTGAAAATCAATGGCTATGGCATAGAAGGCTTGGTCATGTAAACATGAATTTGCTAAAAATTGTTTCAAGAAAAGATTTAGTTATTGGACTTCCTAAAATCAATTTTGAGAAAGAAAAAATTTGCAATGCTTGTCAAATGGGAAAACAAACTAGGATATCTTTTAAAGCAAAAAATGTAGTCTCAACTACTAGACCTTTGGAACTTTTGCATATGGACTTATTTGGTCAAATTAGTACCATTAGTCTAGGTGGCCATCAATATGCTCTTGTTATTGTTGATGACTATTCAAGATATACCTTTGTTATTTTTATTGCTTATAAGGATGAAGTCTTCAAAGGATTTGAAAAGTTTTGCTAAAAGGTACAAAATGAAAAAGGAATTTGTATTTCAAGCATAAGAAGTGATCATGGCAAAGAATTTGAAAATCAAAGCTTTTCAAAATTTTGTGATGAAAATGGAATTAATCACAACTTTTCAGCTCCTAGAACTCCTCAACAAAATGGAGTTGTTGAGAGGAAAAATAGAGTTCTAGAAGAATTTTCTAGAACAATGCTTTGTGAAAATAATTTACCAAAATATTTTTGGGCTGAAGCCGTGAATACTTCTTGCTATATTTTAAATAGAATTTTGATAAGGCTTTTGCTTGATAAAACACCATATGAACTATGGAAAGGGAGAAAGCCCAATATTTCCTATTTTCGTGCCTTTGGTAGTAAGTACTTCATCTTAAATAACAATAAAACTAACTTGGGTAAATTTGATTCCAAGACCGATGAAGGGATATTTTTAGGATATTCAACTACTAGTAAGGCTTATAGAGTTTTCAATAAGAGAACTCTAGTAGTAGAAGAATCTGTGCATGTAAATATTGATGAATCTAACCCAATGAGTAGTGGAGAAGTTTCCTTTAAAGATGATGCAGATTTTATTCCAAGAATGGAAACTCCTACTCCCATTGTTGACCCAAAAGTGAGTTCTTCTCAAACAAATGAAGGGATGGCAACTCCAAATTTGGACCAACTATCCTCAAGTCAACAAGAGGAAAATCTACCCAAGGATTGGAGGTATGTAAATCATCATCCAATTGATCAAATAATTGGTGATCCTTCAAAAGGGGTAAGAACTCGTTCTTCCATTAGAAATATTTGCAATTTTGTAGCTTATTTGTCTCAAGTAGAACCTAAGACATTTATAGAAGCTGAAAAAGATAATGATTGGATAATTGCAATGCAGGAAGAGATAAATCAATTTGAGAGAAACAATGTTTGGAAACTAGTTCCAAGACCTAAAGATCATTCAATTATTGGAACCAAATGGGTATATAGAAATAAAATGGATGAAAATGGTATAGTAACTAGAAATAAGGCTAGACTAGTTGCTAAGGGATATAACCAAGAAGAAGGAATAGATTTTGATGAAACCTATGCTCCCGTAGCTAGATTAGAAGCTATTCGAATGTTATTAGCCTTTGCATGCTTTAATAAATTCAAGCTATTTCAAATGGATGTGAAAAGTGTCTTTTTAAATGGCTTTATAGAAGAAGAGGTTTATGTTGAACAACCTCTTGGATTTGAAAATCCTAGTCTTCCAAATCATGTCTATAAACTTTCTAAAGCTCTATATGGGTTGAAGCAAGCTCCAAGAGCATGGTATGAAAGATTAAGTAAATTTTTGATTGACAATGATTTTGTAAGAGGTAAAATAGACACAACTCTCTTCACAAAAACTCACAAAAATGAAATTTTGATAGTTCAAATATATGTTGATGATATTATATTTGGTGCTACTAATGAATCTATGTGTCAAGAGTTTACAAAGTGCATGCAAGGTGAATTTGAAATGAGCATGATGGGAGAACTTACCTACTTCCTTGGACTGCAAATCAAGCAACTAAAAGGAGGTATCTTTATCAATCAACAAAAGTACATCAAAGATCTACTAAAGAGGTTCGGGATGGAAAGCTCGAAGTCAATTGGAACACCTATGAGCATAACTACTAAACTTGATCTTGATAAAAGAGGTAAAACTGTAGATTCAAAATATTATATAAGCATGATAGGTGCTTTACTTTATTTGACTGCAAGTAGACCTGATATAATGTTCAGTGTATGCATGTGTGCTAGATTTCAGTCTAATAATAAGGAATCACATGTAGTTGCAGTAAAAAGAATCCTTAGATATCTACAAGGGACCCAGACCATAGGATTATGGTACTATAGAGAATCATCTTTTGAGCTAGTAAGATATTCAGATGCTGATTTTGCTGGATGTAGGTTAGATAGAAAGAGCACAAGTGGAACATGCCAATTCTTAGGTGCTATGTTAACTTCTTGGTTCTCCAAGAAACAGAATTCAGTTGCACTATCAACCGCTGAGGCGGAATATGTAGCAGCTGACAGTTGTTGTGCCCAAGTACTATGGATGAAACAACAACTAGAAGACTATGGCATGAGTCTAAAAAATATTCCTATATTTTGTGATAATACTAGTGCCATCAACCTAACCAAAAATCATATTCAACACTCTAGAACCAAACATATAGAGATTAGACATCATTTCCTAAGAGATCATGCTAAAAAAGGTGATATAAGATTAGACTTCATACCTTCAGAAGATCAAATTGCTAATATTCTTACGAAACCCTTAAGTGAAGCTAGTTTTTGTAAGATTAGAATGTTGATGGGATTGCTTGATTTTGATAAGCTAAATGTTTGATTGCATCTCATTTCATCATTTGCATGTTTGACATTGAGTGATAGAGTATTAATTCATGTTTAATTATTCCTCTCACTCAAAAATGTCATAGATAAACAAAATCGTGCTAAAAAATTCAGGACTGGAAATTTTACTCAGGATCCAGTTGACTGGTAAATATGCTCCAGTCGACTGGTAAGTCTCCGTCTGATCTTCCAGTCGACTGGTACTTTTGACCCAGTCGACTGGTAATTCTCTGCCAAATATTCCAGACGACTGGTAAGTCTTCTCTAGTTGTCTATAAGATCAAATCCTATTTGGAGGCAATTTTTTTGTAAAACCCTTGTCCTCTAGTCGACTGGTAAAGATAGCCTAGTCGACTGGTAACTCACTGCCAGTTTACCCAGTCGACTGGTACGTTTACCCAGTCGACTGGTAAATAAACTGTTCATCTTTTCAAAGGGACCCAGTCGACTGGTATATCGACCCCAGTCGACTGGTATCGCGATTCTATAAAAGGGACTGTTCATTTTCGCCATTTTTACGCCATTTTCAAAGAGCCCAAGGTTTCTCTCTCTAGAAAAATTCATCCTATTGATCCAAAAACCATCCAAATCCCTTCTAAACACACCGATCTACATATTCCTAAAGAGATTTTTAACTTTCTACGGTTAAAATCTCTCATTTTTACCAAAATCACTTTTTTCCAAAAACTCCAGATTTCTCCAAAATGAGTGACAAAATCCGTATTAAACTCACAACAAGTGGACCTAATGCGCCTAAAAAGCCAAGGTCTTCAAAACCTTTGGCTTCGGAGTCGAAAGGGAAGGGAGCAGCAGGCTCATCCAGCAAGGAGCCCAGAACAGAGCTGGAGCAGACTCTGTTTTACAGCCCAGCGGCTCATAAGGGTATAATTCTATAATCCGTCACAAGAAAATCATGATGGGTAGAGTCATCGATTTCGACTCTATTCGCCATGGTAATTTCGATATTCTACCAGCCTTTGAAGCAATAAATCTGACCCCACTGGTCAGAATTCATGAAAAATATTACTCGCGACTAATTCACCAGTTCTATGCGAACTTGGTGAAACCTAGTCCTCTGGCTCTGAGATTCAGAACCAGAGTTAGCGGTGTGGAGTTTGAGGTCAACACTGACCTCTTGATGAGCATTCTGAGAATCCCTATAAGGGGGGTTCAATGGAGTCTGGATGGATGGCTAGACAACTTTGAAGTTGAGGAGGCCTGTCGGATAGTCAGGGGCGACCCTAACTATGTGTACAGACCCACTACATTTCACACATGTAGTAACTTGCCCCTCGACTCAAAGATGTTTCAGTTTATTGTCAGTTTGACCATCCACCCGAGACTCGGGAGTCGAGGGTATTTATCTAAAATAGATACGGTATTGATTTGGTGCCTAAAATCTGGGCACCACTTCAATATATGTCCTCTGCTACTCGCCAACATGATAAACGGTGAAGCAAACGACTCCGGGTGTCTTCCTTACGGGATGCTCATTACACTCATCCTCCAGCACTTCCGGGTACCTTTGCTTGCTTCCGAGGCTCAAGATATCGGATTGACGGACATCATCAACATCTCATCTCTGAAAAAGATGGAATGTACTGTTCGTGAAGGGTTCCTCTATCCAAAGGCTTAAAAGCGCCTAAGGATCCGAGAGGATGCGAGTGACAGTGATGAGGATGCTGATACGGCTGCTGAGATGGAGACGGATACCCGAGCACCTCCCATTGGTGACTCGAGTACCGGTCAGACTGGTTATGGTGACATCCTACGAGCTATCACGAGTTTTCAGATGACGATGGAGTCCGGTTTTCAGTCCATGCAGTCTGATTACCAGAGACTGAGCTCCTCCATAGACCACTTACGGGACGACTTCGAGTTACATCTAGAGCACACCGAGGGTTCCCTAGCTAAGATTAGGGAACTTCTTCGTGACAGCTCGGACTCTCCCGCACCTTGAGTCTCTATCTTTTATTTGTACTTAGCAGTTTTCCAGTTCTTATCACATAGCACGGACATCTCATGTACTATTTTTTTCTTAGTTATGGCTCTGTGAAGCCCTGATTGTATTGACTTTTTCTCTATGATGATGTATTACCATTAGCCATATTTCTTGCATTTATTTATGCTATTTGTGATATGTTAGCACTGTTTTAAAACTCTGTTTGGTCACTAAAACTGTTATAGAATGCTTATACGCTTGAAAAACTTCCGGTTCTTCCCGGGAAGGCTTTCGAAATTCGAATGAAGCCAAATCTTCGTGTACAACTTCGTTTTCTTATACTATATTTGACTGTATTGGCTAAGTAGCTTATTTTTTATTTTATGCCCCTTTGGTTGCTGTTGTCAAAACGGGAGAGAAAAATAAGAAAAACGAGAAAATCTAAGTAAAACGCAACCAATGCATAGATTTAGGGGGAGCATTGCTCCATAACTTTGCTAAAATGTTTATTGATTGGTTGAGTTTGATTCTGGATTGGTTGAAAGAAATATAAACTATGTTTGCTTGTTTACAGGGTGGTTTTACTAGAAAAACAGAGGAGACTCTGTCCAAATTTTTGTAAAATCCTATCACTTAGTTTTTAAAACTGTTTTTACATTATTAGTTTTGTCATCATAAAAAAGGGGGAGATTGTTAACCCTCGCCCGTATTTTAATGATGGCAAAACACAACTGTTATTTAACTAACATGTTTAAACTAAGTTGTATTAAGGATCAAACACATTCAACCAAGGAACAAAGTGCAAAAACTCGAACCAAATCAAGTATCAAGTGAAGACTGAAGATCTAGTATAGGTCTTAAGGTTTAGAACCAATGTACGTCTCACTCATACATTGTATTAGCTTGTTCAATGGCTCAAACACAAAAGGTTTTTCTAAAACCATTATTTTTAAATGTTTTTAATGAAAAACAGAAGAAAAACTAGGTTGGAAGACAACCCAGTCGACTGGGTACATATACCAGTCGACTGGTATATAGGTCAGAAGGTATCCAGTCGACTGGTACTTTGACCAGTAAGTTTCCAGTCGACTGGATGAATCAACCCAGTCGACTGATAAAATAGACAGAAAGTCTCCAGTCGACTGGATGATATATACCAGTCGACTGGATACCCAGAAGGTCTGAAAACTAGTATTTTTCAAGTGAACCCAGTCGACTGGTATCTCGACCCAGTCGACTGGTAGTTCAAAAATATGACCGTTGAACTCCAAATCTGAACGTTTTAAAGTAAATCTTTTTCAAATTAAAGTCCTAAACGGCCATATTAATTGATTGCTATATAAACCCATTCAGTTAAGCATTCAAAAACAAGCTGCACATATTCAAAAAGAGTTGATCTCACATAATCAAGTTTTTATACTCTTGAATCACAAAAAGCTTTGAAATAATCTTATTGAGCCATTTCTTCAAGCTTTACTTTGAAAGAGAGACATTTCTGTTGTAATAAGCTTTCATTTGCTGTTTCTCTACCTTTTACTTTACACCATCTTTGTAAAGGGATTACTTCCAAAAGGAAGGGGATTTTTCGGTTTAAGCAATTCCTGTAATTTGCTTGTGTACGGTTTGTGCAACACCCGGCTAAGTTGTGCGACTAAGTTTTCTTAGTGGATTACTTCAAGGTGTTCCTTGAAGAGAGTAGATGTAGGGTCGGAACAAATCCGATATTACCGAACCGCTATAACTGTGTTTGCATCCTCTTTCCTTAAACTCTTTATTTACAGCTCATTACTTGTATTTATTATCTGTTGCTTGTTAGTTTTTATAAACTTATATTAATTCAGCGAAAAGTTTTTTAAAAACCCAATTCACCCCCCCTCTTGGGTTGAAACCTCGAGCTACAGTATCCAAGCTGGAGTCTAGTATAGTCCTGATAAGGAAGCTCAGCAACCCAAAAAGCCCATCAATGATTGCATGCTCAATCTGATTAAAGCCTCAAGGCCACCAGCTCCGGGAGAGAGAGCAACAATTGCTGCCCCCCTTCTCCCTCTAAGCATTTCACTATTGCAGAGCACCTTGAGCATTTAGAGATTCGTTTTAACGAGCATCAAAAACTCTTGCATGATAGGTTTGATCATGAAGAATGATTCTTGGCTAGGCAAGCCGATTATCAAGCGGGGGTGTGCTCTTCTTTTGGTCAAATGACCTGGTTAGCACTAGACTTGACGTTGCTTATGCAATGAGTGTTCTTAGCAGGTTTATGAGTAATCCCGAAAAGGAGTATTGGCTTGGGATGAAGTGGTTGCTGAGGTATTTGAAAGGAAGCCCAGAAGTAGGGTTTGTTTATGAGAAGAGGGGTAAGTCCATCTGCCTTGAGGGTTTTGCGGATTCAGACTATGGAGCAGACCGGGATAAAAGGAGATCGATTACCTCCTATTTCTTCAACTTAAACGGATGTTGTGTAAATTGGAAGGCTAAGTTGCAGCCAGTGGTAGCACTCTCAACAACCGAGGCTGAGTACGTAGTGGCTACGGAGGCCATTAAGGAGGCTATGTGGTGCAAAGGGTTGCTGGAAGAGTTGAAGGTACTGGAGGAGCAGGTTGTGGTGTTTTCGGATAATCAAAGTGCATTGCACTTGTATAAGATTCCGGTGTTCCATGAGAGGACAAAGCACATGGATGTTCGGTATCATTTCATTCAGGAAAATGTTACGAAAGGATGCATCCATGTGGAAACGGTAGCCACGGAAGAAAATCCTGCGGATTTAGGTACTAAAGTTCTACCTCTAAGTAAGTTCAATCATCGCCTTTGACTACTTAGGATTGGAGTTAGTTAATTGATGACTCAAGATGAGTTTGGATCCTGAAGCTCTCTGCATAATGGTTCGGGTTTAAACACTTAGACAAAGGTAGAGATTGTTGTTATTTGTCTAAGGTTTAAACATGTCTAAACATGGTTCAAAGATGGTTAAAGTGTAAACCAAGGTTGGAAGATTAAAATACAGCATGTTAAAGAAGTGCACACATATGTGTGCATCAATTTGGGTGTGTGTGCACACCCCTAATCAACAAGGCAAAGTAGTGCGCACTGCTGTGTGAAGGGCATCATCAGTGTGTGACTCACCGCCCCTTCACTAGCGCCTCACTGCCTAGTAAGGATGCAGTATGAAGAAGGGCAGCACCGCATAGCCCTTCCAGCAGCACCGCACCACCAAGAATGTGGTGCAAATGAGCTTTGCCTAGCGCCTCACTGCCCCCTGTTCAGCGCCTAGGCACTAGGCAAACTGATGCACACATGGACAACTTGTTTAAACCTTATCTTAGGTGCATGGATGCAAGGTTAAAATGCATAGCACCACTTAAGATTGATGGAGGGCCATGGTTAAGTGGTCATCAAGATCTAAGGGTAGAGATTGATTCTCAAGATTGGACAAGAAGTAGGTGCACTATATAAGGGGTTACCTAGCTTCATTCTCAACATAATAACATTGTGATATAATTTGAGATCAATTGTAAAGAGTGACATACAAGAGAGAATTGTGCAAGAGTGCAAAGACACAAACACAAGAAGGACTCATTGTAGTGAGGCAGGTTGTAAAAAGAGAGGAGTCTAGATTAGACAGAGAACATTGTTAGTTCTTATCTTCTTCCTTTCTTCTTTTCTTGGTTTCCTCAAGAGCTTGAGCTTCTTGAAGAGGGTTACTATAATTATAAAGAACCATTGATTTAGTACAGAGAGTTCAGAGGAACTCACGGGGACATAAGCTATTGCCGAACATCGATAACAAATTGCTTGTCTTCTTTTCTTTCTTGCTTTCGATTAATGTATTTCTTTCTACAAGTCATTCTAGACTTGAGTGTTTGGAAGATCACCACTTGGGCATCCTGTCAAGGTGATTTCCAAAACACTCCTAATAATATTAAAGATGTTAGGTCTCTCTTAGGGCATGCTGGGTTTTATAGAAGGTTTATTCAAAATTTTAGTGCTACCTCTTGTTGTTATTTGTCTAAGGTTCAAATAGGTCCAACCATGGTTTTAAAATGGTTAAAGTCCAAAACAAAGGTGGAGTATTAGAGTTCAGAAAGTTAGAAGGCTGCACACATATATGTGTATCAATTTAGAGTAAGGGAAGGCCATGCGCACTAGTGTACGCACTTCTGCGCACAGCAGCAGCATCAGCATGTGCCATGGCGCCCAGTACCAACACCATGGCGTCCAGAATGATGTGCTGAAGGACTGCATCAGAGCCATGGCGCCCAACACTAGCACCATGGCATCCAGAATGATATGCTGAAGGACCACATCAACGCCATGGCGCCCAGTAACCAGCACCATGGCGTCCAGAAGGTGTGCAAAGGTGCCCTGCCCAGCACCATGGCGCCCCCTGTTGAGCGCCTAGGCGCTAGGCAAAGGGCTGCACACATGGACAGCCTATTTTAAGACCCTTTTAAGTGCATGAGTGCAAGGTTAAAATGCACAGTACCACTTGGGAAGTGATGAAGGGCTATGATTAAGTGGAGATCATGATCAAAAGGTGAAAATTGATTCACAAGAATGTCCAAGAAGTGAAAGGCTATAAAAGGGGTTCCCAAGCCTCATTTTTCATATATAGAATACAACACGTACAAGACACTCTTTGTGATCAATTGTAATACAAGAGAGAATTGTGTGAGAGACATAAACACAAGAGGGACTCTTTGTAGTGAGGCTGGTTGTAAAGAAGAGAGAGTAGTATAGAGAGAGAGCATTGCAATCTTCTTTCTTCTCTTCTTGGTTTCTTCAAGAACTAGAGCTTCTTGAAGGGGATTGCTGTAACTTGTAAGAACCATTTGAGATAGTGCAGAGATTTCAGAGGAACTCACGGGGATGTAGGCACATTGTCGAACCTCGATAACAAATTGCTTGTCTTCTTTCTTTCCTTGATTTTCTGTTCTTGTGTTCGATTGCTGAAATTCTTTCTACGAGTCATTCTAGACTTGGGTGTTTGGAAGATCACCACCTAGGCATCTTGTCAAGGTGATTTCCAACAGTGGTATCAGAGCTGCACAGCTGGTTATCAGAGCAATAAGTAGAAGGTGACGGAGCCAAGACTCCAAGAATCAAAGATCAACTTCTTGGATGATTCAAGAACGGTGTAAAGATCAAGATCCGGTCATGTTCTTGAAGGTTGATTCAAGAATGGTGTTAAGATCCATCTTCGATCTATGTTCTTAAGGTTGAAGAAAGCATTTGGGGGTAGTGCATAAATCTGGGATCTTGTCCGCAAAAGATGGCTTCAAATTTCTGTGTAGAGAAGTTTGATGGAAAGGGAGACTTTGCCCTTTGGAAGCAGAAGATCAAGGTGGTTCTAATGAAACAAAAAATAGACTTGGCTATTGGAGAAGATGATGCTTTTCCAGCAAGTGTCACGGAGGACCAACGGACCGAGATAAAGAAGATGGCTTACAGTACCATTTTCTTACACATGTCGGATAGTGTCACAAGGGAGTGCGGAGACTCGGAGGATCCGGTTGTCATATGGAAGAAACTAGATGAGTTGTTTCTTACCAAAACTCTTCCTAACAAGATTTATCTTCTTAAAAAAATCTTTGCTTTTAAAATGGATCCTAGTAAAGAGTTGCAAGATAATCTTGATGTCTTTAATAAGCTAGTTCAAGATTTGAATGTCTGTAGCATTATTTTTCCAGATGAACAATTGGCTGTCATTTTGTTAAATTCTCTTCCTGATTGCTTTGATAACTTGATTAATGCCATTGAGTATGGAAGGGATACTTTAACAAAGGAGATTGTGATCAATGCCATAAGGGAACATGATTTCAAAGCCAAGATGAAGGAGACATCAAGTGGTGATGAGCTGTTCGTAAGAGGAAGGCCAGTAACTCGGAATGGCAGTAGCAACAATGGCTACTACCGGGACAAAGGTAGAGGAGAGAGCCATGGGAGATCTCATTCCAAGACAAGACTTGGAGGAGGAAAGAGATGCTTCTACTGCAACAAAGAGGGCCATTTCAAGAAAGATTACAAGAAGAGGTTATTGGATGAGAGGAGAAGCCATACCAACAATGGAGAGGCTTCGGTTGCCATGGAAGAACAGCAAGGTGATGATGTTCTTGTTGTGTGCTCGGAGATGAGCAAGGGGCAAGAAGGCAACTGGAAATGGATTCTTGATTCCGGGTGCACTTATCATATGTGCCCTCACAAGGAATGGTTCAAGAATTTCAAGGAGATCAATGATGGAAGGGTCTTCTTGGGGAATGACAATTCTTGCCAAGTGAGAGGGATTGGAGACATCCAGGTGAGGATGTTTGATGGAGTCACAAGGCTGCTGGAAAATATGAGGTATCTCCCAGATTTGAGGAGGAATTTGATCTCATTGGGGCATCTGGATTCCATGGGGTACACATGCAAGATAGAGGGAGGAAAGATCAAGGTAGCCAAGGGATGTTTGGTAGTGATCAAGGCAGTAAGAAATGATGGACTCTATGAGATGATCAGAGAGACAAAAATCAATGATCAAGCAGTAAGCTTAATGGCTGAGATGGATAAGGCAGCCCTTTGGCATACTCACTTGGGACCTATGAGCGAAGAGGGCCTGCAAGTTCTCAGCAATGATGGCCTACTTGGTGGAGACAAAGTAGAGGAACTTGATTTCTGTGAGAGTTGCATTCTTGGGAAGTAATACCGGGTCAGCTTCAACACCGGAGTGCACAAATCTAAAGGGATTCTTGACTATATTCATGCGGACCTTTGGGGACCAGCAAGGACACCAACACAGAGAGGTAACTTTTACTTTCTGTCTTTAATTGATGATTATTCAAAAAGAATGTGGGTTTATTTACTTAGAAATAAATCAAATGCCTTGAATAAGTTAGTGGTGTGGAAAGGGCTGGTTGAGACTCAAATGGGTAGAGTAGTTAAGGGGATAAGAACCGATAATGGCTTAGAAATTTTTAACCAAGAACTTGAACAATTCTGTAGGTTAAATGGGATTCTAAGATATAGGACGATTGTGGAAACCCTCAGCAAAGTGGAGTTGCGGAGTGGATCAATAAGACCTTTATAGAAAAGGTTAGGTACATGTTAAATGGATCCGGTTTACCAAAATATTTTTGGGGAGAAGCTGTAGCTACAGCTGCATACTTGGTAAATAGATCACCCTCTAGAGCTTTAGAGCTCAAGACTCCTATGAAGATGTGGAGTGGAAAACCCCCTGAATTAAACAACCTTAGGACTTTTGGTTGTGCTTCATATGCACATCAAAAGGAGGATAAAATTAGCCCAAGATCTAGAAAATGTGTATTTCTAGGATATCATGATTGAGTTAAGGGATATAGGTTGTGGTCCTTAGAAAATAAGGGCATGAAATTGATTATAAGTAGGGATGTTATTTTTAATGAATTGTTATTTCCCTACTTGGAGAAAACTAACCCTGCAGGGGCTAGTGAGCAAACCAAACCGAAAGTTGTGGAGCATTGCATCAAGGAGAACTCGGTTCAGGTAGACCAGAGGAGGCAAGAGGGTTCGGACCAGGTAGAGCCCTTGGATGAAGGCCAAGAAGCTCAAGAAACTCAAGAAGAGGCTGAACAAGAAGAGGTTGATGCAGTAAATAACTACCAGCTCACAAGAGACCGGGAAAGGAGAGTGGTTAGACCACCCTTGAGATATGGGTTTACAGATGCTAATGTAGCAGCTCCTTAGATAGAAGGAGAGGTTGAACCAGAAACTTACACGGATGCCATGAAGTGTAGGGATTCATCAAAGTGGTAGCTAGCTATGGAGGAAAAAATGGATTATTTGAGGAAGAACAACTTCTGGGAATTGGTAAAAATTTCAGGAAATCAGAGAGTTGTGGAATGTAAGTGCACTTACAAGATCAAAGAAGGCTACCCTCCAGGAGATTAAGTTCGGAACAAGCCTTGGCTGGTGGTGAGTGGGTTCACAAGAAGAGAAGACATAGATTTCACATAAACTTTCTCACCTGGACACAAGGTGGAAAAGATGGTGAGTATCCTTATCTATGTCGATGATGTGCTGTTGGTTCGGAACAGCAAGGAGAGGATGAAAAGGTTTACATCTCAACTCAGTGAGGAGTTCGAGAGGAAGGATCTCAGCCTTACACAAAAGATCATTGGGATGTGTAGAATCCAAGAAAAGGAGAGAAACCAGTTGAGGGTTTCTTGGGCAACGGGTGTTCTCAGCAAATTTGTGAGTAATCCCAAAAAAAAGCATTGGCTTGGGATGAAGAGATTGCTGAGGTATTTGAAGGCTCAGTGGCAGCCGGTAGTAGCACTCATAATAATCGAGGCAGAATACATAGCGGCTATGGAAGCTATAAAGGAAGCTATGGGGTGCAAAGGGTTGTTGGACGAGTGGGAGATCCTAAAAGAGTAGGTTGTGGTGTCTTTGGATAGCCAAAGTATGTGGTACTTGTGGAGAAATCCAGTGTTCCATGAGAAGACAAAGCATATGAATGTTCGGTATCATTACATTCCGAAAAATGGTACGAAAGGATGCATTCACGTTGATAAGAAGACCACGGAAGAAAATCCTACGGACTTGGATACTAAAGTTCTACCTCTAAGTAAGTTCAATCATTGCCTTGAATTACTTAGGATTGGAGTTGGTTAATTGGTGACTCAATATGAGTTTGGATCCCGCAGCTTTCTGCACAAATGGTTCAGGTTTTTTGAACACTTAGACAAAGGTAGAGGTTGTTGTTATTGTCTAAGGTTCAAATAGGTCCAACCATGGTTTAAAAATGGTTAAAGTCCAAAAAAAAGGTGGAGTATCAGAGTTTAGCAAGTTATAAGACTGCACACATGTGTGTGCATTAATTTGGAGCTAGGGAAGGCCATGCGCACTAGTGTGCACACTTCTGCACACAATCAGGGAAGTGTGCGCACCGCAATGGCATCAACATGCGCCATGGCGCCCAGTACCAGCACCATGGCATCCAGAATGATGTGCTGAAGGACCGCATCAGTGCCATGGCACCCAGCACCAGCACCATGGCATCCAGAATGATGTGCTGAAGGACCGCATCAGCGCCATGGCGCCCAGCAACCAACACCATGGCGTCCAGAAGGTGTGCAAAGGTGCCTTGCCCAACACCATGGCTCCCCCTGTTGAGCGCCTAGGTGCTAGGCAAAGGGCTGCACACATGGACAACCTATTTTAAGACCCTTTTAAGTGTGTGAGTGCAAGGTTAAAATGCACAGCACCACTTGAGAAGTGATGAAGGGCTATGATTAAGTGGAGATCATGATCAAAGGGTGGAAATTGATTCACAAGAATGTCCAAGAATTGAAAGGCTATAAAAGGGGTTCCCAAGCCTCATTTTTCATATATAGAATACAACACATACAAGACACTCTTTGAGATCAATTGTAATACAAGAGAGAATTATGTGAGAGACATAAACACAAGAGGGACTCTTTGTAGTGAGGCTGGTTGTAAAGAAGAGAGAGTAGTATAGAGGGAGAACATTGTAATATTCTTTCTTCTCTTCTTGGTTTCTTCAAGAACTTGAGCTTCTTGAAGGGGATTGCTGTAACTTGTAAGAACCATTTAAGATAGTGCATAGAGTTCGGAGGAACTCACGGGGACATAGGCACATTGCCGAACCTCGATAACAAATTACTTGTCTTATTTCTTTCTTTGTTTTTCTGTTCTTGTGTTCGATTGCTAAAATTCTTTCTATAAGTCATTCTAGACTTGGGTGTTTGGAAGATCACCACCTGGGCATCTTGTCAAGGTGATTTTTGGCACCTCTAGACCCTTATGTAACCTTTTGATGAAGGATACTAAGTTTAAGTGGAGCCTCGAATGTGAGCAAGCCTTGGACACATATCTCTAAGCTTACAACCGCCCCTATTATGCAATCACCAGACTTTATTTTGCATTTTGAGATTATGTGTGATGCTAGTGACTATGCTGTAGGGGCTGTTTTAGGACAAAGAAAGGACGGAAAACCATTTGCTGTTTATTATATTAGTAGAACTTTGAATCATTCTCAAATGATGTACACCACAACTGAGAAAGAATTACAAGCAATAGTATTCGCATTGGATAAATTTCGCTCTTACTTGATTGGATCACCTATCATTATATTCACTAATCATTCCACCCTTATATTTCTTTTCTCAAAAATGGATGCTAAGGCCCGTTTGATATGTTTGATTTTGCTTTTGCAGGAATTTGACTTGACCATCAGAGACAAGAAGGGGGTGGAAAATGTTGTAGGGAACCATCTATCTCGCTTGGAATTTAAGAATGATGATGACATTTTGCCTATTCAAGAAGCCTTTCCGGATGAGAACTTATTTTTTGTCCTTGGTCACACACCATGGTATGCCGACATTGCAAACTACTTAGTTTCTCGTCAAGTCCCATCTACATGGAGTGCACAAGATAAGCATAAGTTTTTGGTTGTGGTAAAGAATTTTTATTGGAATGATCCTTATCTTTTTAAATACTACCCTGACCAAATAATAAGAAGATGCATTCCGGATATAGAAGTTGATAGTGTGTTAACTTTTTGTCATACCTATGTTGTGGTGGCCACTTCTCTATTAAAAAGACAGTTGCAAAAATTTTGCAATGCAGTTTTTATTGGCCTACTCTATTCAAGGATGCTAATGAGTTTTTTCGATCATGTGAAAGATGTCAAAGGTTAGATTCATTGTCCCGTCGTCATATGATGCCTCTCAACCCGATTTTAGTGGTAGAAATCTTTGATTGTTGGAGGATCGATTTTATGGGACCATTCCCACCTTCTTTTGGGTATCTTTACATTTTTCTTATTGTTGATTATGTTTCTAAGTGGGCTGAAGCAATACCTAGCCGCACTAATGATAACATAGTTGTTGTTAAATTTCTTAAAGACCATATCTTATCTAGGTACGGTACTTCACGTGTTATCATTAGTGATCAAGGGTCACATTTTTGTAACTGTTCTTTTGAGGCTTTAATGTGTAGGTATTGGAGTCACCTATAAGGTTTCTACAGCTTATCATCCACAAACCAATGGCCAAGCAGAACTAGCAAACAGGGAGATTAAGCAAATACTTGAAAAAATAGTGAATCTGAACCGAAAAGATTGGTTCTTGCGCCTATCGGATGCACTTTGGGCATACCGGACAGCATACAAGATGGTTCGTATTTGGCAAAGCGTGTCACTTGCCCATAGAACTTGAGCACAGAGCATATTGGGCTATTTGAAATTTTAACTATGACTTGAAGTTGTCCGGTGAAGAGAGGAAAATGCAACTTTGTGAACTTGCGGAGTTGAGGGATGATGCATATGACAATGCTAAGGACTTGAAGTCAAGAATGAAGGCGGTGTATGATCAGAAAATACTCCGGAAACATTTTGAATAAGGTAACAAAGTTTTTCTGTATAACTCACAGTTACATCTCCATCCGGGAAAATTGCGATCACGATGGAAGAGACCTTATGTGGTGAAGAATATCTTTCCCAATGGAGTAGTTGAGGTTGAAGATCCTTCCGATGGTCGTGCATTTCGAGTCAATGGCCAAAGATTGAAGCTTTACTTGGAATACAAACGTGTTAAAGACAGCCTCGAAGAAATCTCTTTGGTGGCCCCGGTTTATCTTTCTTAAATCGGGTACTTTCGTTCCATTGTACATTAGTTTTAATTTTGTTAAATCTATCTTAATTTTAATTTGTAGTTTGATTTAATTTAATTTTTAGTAATTTTATTTTATATACTTGTATGCTTTTTAATTTACTGTTTTTCAGCACACTAAAGCAGGCCCAGGTGGACTAGGCCGCAGCCTAGTCCGTGCACCTCGCCCAGCAAGAAGCACCAAAAAGCAGAGGCCCAGCCTGTGCGCCGCGGCCCAGTCCGTGCGCCACAGCCCACAATGCCCAATAGATTTCAGCAGCCCAACACGCCGCGCCCAACCCGTTTCGCGCCGCGGAGCACAGCAAATGAGGATTGGGGTTTAAGTCAGCGCGCCGCGGCGCGAGTGAGTCCAAGCTGTAGTGCACACCCATGAACAGAAGCCTTAAAAATCCATTTCTGCACTTTCTTCTTCATTTTCCTTTGAGAACAAACAACACTCCCTCTACTCTCTCTCATCCTTTCTCCAAATTAACCCTTACCCATCTCTTTTTTCTCACTATTTCTTGATTCTAACACAATTTCTTGAAGAATTACTCACTTATATTGCAGATTTTGCTGCAAATTTCTCCAAAAAGTTTGATTCTAAGAGGATTTTGGGTTTTTCAAGAGGATTTCAAGTTTGTGGGTCTTCTCTCCAACTTTGGGCATCAAGTAAGATCAATTTCTTCTCTTTGTTGTGGACTTGTGATTTTTGAGTGGTTGTAATTGATTTAGTTCTCTTGTCTTAGAAATTAGTTCAAATGGCACCTAAAATTAAGAGACAAAGGGAAAAACAACCTCAAGAGTATGATGAGAGTAAATTTGTTAGTTATGAAGCTAGTGAAAGATATGTTAGCTTAAGGCATGCTAGGAGACCCATTCCTGAGAGAGGGTTCGCTATCACAGAGAGAAGAAACCCAACTTTGTTTAGGATGATTATTGTTAGGAATTGGGGTGCATTTGCAAGACAACCACCTCATTCCCTTATTAATGTGGTTAGAGAGTTTTATGCCAATGCGGAAGAGCATAGAAATGGCAAAGTGATGGTTAGAGGAAAAACAGTTTCTTTTGACAGTGCATCTATCAATAGATTTTATAGGTTACCCGACATAGAGAACAACGAATATTCTGCTTATTTGTCTAATGTTGACTATGATACGGTCTGTAATACACTTTGTATTCTAGGTATGACATGGAAGATGTTGGGTGGTAACCATAAGACCTTGCCTGGTACTTCTCTGACTGTAAATGCTCAGGCTTGGCAATATTTTGTGTGTCAGATGATGAAGCCTGCTATACATTATAATGATGTTACTATTGAGAGAGCTATTCTTATAAATGCCATTTTGATGGGTATGACGATTGATGTGGGTCAAATAATGTTTAATTCTATCATCCATACTATGAGACAAAAGCTCGGTCTATACTTTCCCTCTTTGATTACCCAATTATGTATCCGAGTCGGCATCCAGTACAGTACCAATGAGGAAGCACAACACCCAAAGAAACCTATTGATGATGGAATGCTCAAGGTGATCAAGGCATCAAGGTCACAAGCTCCGGGAGAGGGAGCAGTTGCTGCCCCCCTTCCACCTCCTAGGAATCTAACTGTTGCAGAGCGCCTTGAGCGTTTAGAGATTTGATTTGATGAGCATCAGAAATTCTTGCATAATAGGGTTGATCGTCAGGAATGATTCTTGGCCAGGCAAGCAGATTATCAAACGGGGGTTTACTCTTTTTTTGGTTAGATGTACCAACACCTTGCCTCCACCACCGGTTGTGATATGGATCGTTTTCCCACCTTGCCACCTTATTCGGGTTCATCTTTTGATCCAGCTTCCAGAAAAGAATGAAGAGAATGAAGAGGAGGAAGAAGAGGACGATGACATGGAGGATTAGCTTTTAGGTTGTCTTTTGTTTGTTTCGTTTTATGTTATTTTATTTTATTATCGGATGACTGTATTAACTCTTATATTGGATTAACTTTTCGTTAATTTTATTTTTCGTTCTTCATCTTTCATTTTTTTAGTTATCTATTTAGTTTAGATGTGCTAACCTAACATTCGGTGGGAATCTTCATGTTACACCGTAGTTTCCTTCTTTTTGTTTGTTTTGATTCTATTTCAGCGATCGAAATTTCACAAAGAGAAAGGATATGGAGTTCAAATGGCTGTGCACAATTTTCGGCTTCCTCGCATTTTTGGTTAAAAATAGAGTTTTCTTTACTTTTGCTTTCACATTGAGGATAATGCTTATCTTACGTTGGGGGTGGAGGAAACACGTTTCTTTTTCCATACCATTGAATTGCTTGGTGTCATTTTTCCCTTTGTAGTTTTAATTCGTTTGTTAGGATATATATATATATATATATATATAAATATATATATATATATATACACACACACACACACACACACATGTGTGTGTGTTAGATTTGGAGTTAATTTACATGTCAATGATATGAGTTTAATTGAGATAGCATGTAGCGTTTAGAAGAAGTTAAATCTTGCTTCGGTTTGAGAATAATCTCGAGTGTCGATCTTCATTTGGTTTGAGACACTGGTTTACGGTAAGATTGCATGATGAGTCTAAAACATTTAGAGAAGTTTTATGTGCGACTGTTTTGTGAATACGTTTGCGGTCTCGACAAGCTCTAGAACTTATTTGATAATCGCTTGAGGCGAAATCTTATAATGCACACTACTTAGGATATGATGTAGGCAATCTTTGAATCGTTTGAGTCCTTCAACCTTACCCTTGTTATATTTATCACTAACACCTGTTTGAGCCTTTTTCTTAAAAAAAATTGAGCTTTACCTTTATGAGCCAAAAAAGAAATATTTTATCCTTACCTTTCTCTTAAGAGAACTTAGTTATACACATTTGTTGAGAAGCACTTAAGAGGAGTAAGGATGGAAATATAAAAAAAAATATCACTACCATAACCCAAGTACATTAAAGGAGATAGGTTGGGGGTTGTGGAAAAGAATAAAAAAAATGAAAACGTAGGTGAATAGTTATGTGCTAAAAAAAATGATGAAAAGAAGTGAATTTTGGCAAAGAAAAAAAAAAGGTGAATTATTGAGAGAAATGCTCGAAAAACGGTTGAAAGAGTTGGGTGTTGAAGTAAGGTTATCTAGTGCTTAAAGTGATTGTGTTTAAATTAAGAGACTGAGTTTTTTTACTTGTTTAATCTTTCCCGTTCTTTCTTGACCTTTACCTTAGCCTAACGTTGCATATTAAAGACCTAGTGATCCGATGTAGTGTGATTTTTCTGCATTAGTGGAGAGTTATTTGAAAAGTGAGCCTATGGAGTTTGTTTTGTGATTAATGTCACGCAATTTAATATGTTTTTAGAAGCCAAGACTTGTATTCATGAATGTTGTGCATAAAATCATTCGGGTGTTTGGATTAATGGTTTGTGGTAAGATGGATGTTAAGAGTCGATAATGATTTTGAGGTTGATGTTTGGATTGTTTTTGGACTTGGGTGGTATTTAATGATTCTTTGTGTTGTGTGTTATGTGCGATTTTTGAGACAAAAAGTTGAATTACTCTTGGATTAGCGCTAACGTTGCTTTATTTTGTTTTGATTTCTAATCTAGAATTCATTTCATATCTTTTTCGCTTGAATTGTTAGGGAGTAGCAATAAGCTAGTTGGGGGTTATGATGAGAGTCATAAAATTCATCTTAATAGTATTTATTCGTTAGCATTATAGGGTTGAATTACACATTTATGTCTTAATAATTCTAAAGTGTCATTCTTGGTTCATTGATTTATTTCGATGCGTTTTTAGGTATTTCGGGTTTAAAAGAGATGGAAAAGCTATCATTGCTTGAAGCACGAAGATTCCATGCACATCGAAGGGAAGGAGTGGTTTCGGAACTGTTCCATGCTGCGGCACAGAAAGGCTGAGCCGCGGCCACTGAAACATTCAAAAGCTAGAACCAACCAGTGTGCGTTGCGGCCTGGACCAGGCTGAGCCGCAGCCTACAGAACCTCCACAAGACCAGGATCCAAGGCTGAGCCATGGCACAGAAAGGCTGAACCGCGGCTCCAGCGTGGTCCTTTGTTTCCGCTTCAGACCTAATTAGGGCTTTTAATGACAATTTTGAGCCGAAAATGCCCCTAAACCTTATGAGCTATTAATAGAACACTGAGGGAGGCTAGAATTAGGAGAGCTACCATTATTTTTCTTCATCAAGCATGAGCCAAATGTCCAGCTAATCTCCAAGCAAGACAAAATGATGAATTCTTAGATGTAGTTGTTCTTATTTCCATTCTTGATTCAGTTGTAAGGATTTATTGTTAAACATTGTTATGATTTACTCTTTGATTAAGTAAAGAATTAGAAGATTTTAATTTTGCAAAATTTGATTACACTCAAACTAACACGCGATTATTGTGTACAGCTGAGGTATCGATCCCACGAGAAAAAAGCGAACTACAAGAGAAAATGTAAACCTTGACATAAAACGATGAAATTCTAATGAGAGAATCTGAGTTTTGATAATGAAATTATGTGAGAGAGTCGTGAAAATATGATGAACGATTCAATAAAGAAATAACAAGGTTCCGAGAATCCTTCCTAAGTTCGTTGCCTCATTCTCATATCGATTCAAATTGGTTTTATCTCGATTGCTAGTTTCACATCCTGAACAAGCAATCGGTAAATATTCAATCACAGTACATTAACACTCTAATGTAATTGCTACAAATCACTCATTGATTCCGATTCAAGCACACATGACATATCTTATAGATTTATCAAGAAACGACAATATATTTCAATAACAATACCGCAATAATGGACAAATCTATAAGATGAATTTACCGAAATCAATCACATCCAACAACTTGACATAAGAAGAGCTTGACTAGACTTATAATGAGGAGAAAAGATGCAATCACCGGATTAATAGAAAATCTTCTAATTTTTTACTTTATCAAAGAGTAAATCATAACAATGTTTAATAATAAATCCTTACAATTGAATCAAGAATGGAAATAAGAACAACTACACTTAGAAATTCATCATTTTGCCTTGCATGAAGATTAGCTGGACATTTGGCTCATGCTTGATGAAGAAGAATAATGGTAGCTCTCCTAATTCCAGCCTCCTTTTCAACCTCCCTCAGTGTTCTATTAATAAGTCATAAGGTTTAGGGGCATTTTCGGCTAAAAATGTCATTAAAAGCCCTAATTAGCTCAACCTTTCTGTGTCACGGCTCAGCCTTGGATCCTGGTCTTGTGGAGGTTCTGTAGGCCGCAGCGCACACTGGTTGGTTCCAGCTTCTGAATGTTTCTGGTGGCCGCGGCTCAGCCTTTCTGTGCCGTAACATGGAACAGTTCCGAAATCACTCATTCCCTCCGATGTGTATGGAATCTTCGTGCTTCAAGCAACGATTGCTTTTCCATCTCTTTAAAACCCGAGATACCAAAAAATGCATCGAAATAAATCAATGAACCAACACTTTAGAATTATTAAGACATAAATGTGTAATTCAGCCCTAAATCAACTCTAAAATGCTAACGAATAAATACTATTAAGATGCATTTTATGACTCTCATCAACACTAACCGAGGATTAATTAGAGACTGACCTCAATAAAACTTGTCCATGCAACTCAAAAAAAAAAATTTAATTACAAATAACTAAGATTCTGTAGAGACTGCTAACATAGATAAAATAAGATATAAACGTCTGAATCCTATGTAGTTTCTCCATTGAAGTTATAAACACTTAAGAACTGAAAAGATGATGATGATGATAAGAGAGTATAATTGTCCCAAAAGGTTAAACCCTTACTCTTATCAAATTGATTCCAAAAGAAAGTATGACTGATTTGATTAGATTAGAAATTTGGTGAGATTAACTTAATTCAATCGTAATTATCAACCAAACATAAATTAGGGACAAAACTAAAATTAAATTAATCTGATCCCACCTAATCCCTGTCCAAATAATGAAACAAACAGCCTTCTCCTTTTAATATACTATAAAACTTGGTCGAACACGTTCAAGCCGGCCTCTCACCATGCAGGGAAGTAGGTAGTTATTTTGGCCCTTAATTAATTGCTTATATCATACCATGGGTCACAGATGAAATATAAAAGGGCGTTGTTATTCAAACTCCCACTTAAAACACTAATTATCAAACAATTACCACTTATATATATATATATATATATATATATATATATTTGCATTGTGTGTACACAAATCATTATTCAATACAAATACTTGTATCCTCTTTTTCTAACAAAATACAAATACTACTTAACAAAAAGAAAAGAAGGGTAAATGATATTTCGAAATGTTGAAGCAAATCCATGGGAAAGTCACCATCCCAACGTTAAAAAAGGTCAGCTTCCTTTAATTTCCTTCTCTTGGAAACAGAATATGGTATCTAAAGGTTGCAACTCTTTGCCTTGCTCTGATCATCTTCCATAAAACTCTATTCATTCTTTGAATTCTTTCTAGGAATATCAGGGATCCATTCTCTTTAGCAACTCCCAACTAGCAAGTGTTGTTTATGGGAAGCATGTGTTGCATATGGGAATTCCTAATGTGATGGGAATTCATGACGTGGAAAGAAATTAGAAAGTTGTAGATGCAAGATGGAGTATGAAAAGGCGTTGGGAAAAACACCAAATGAGCTCATGAGATTCTATACAATGTCTAACTTAGGAGAATATGTTAGTATTGCACCCTTTAACTTGTTCTTGAACCAGTAACCAATCAAGCAATATACACAAAGAGGAAGAAGAAGAAGAATGTCTTTGAGAGTAACCTACCATTCTTAATGTGGTAGGATGTTCTCTATTTAAAGAATTTATAGAAGTTATGGTGACTTTTCAAAGCTACGGTCTAAAGACGTGTCTCTTAAATTCAAATACACCAAAGAGTCTTCATATGCATCATTTCAAAGACTACAATTCTTCATACCTCTTCAACACTTTAATTTTAATTTAAACAAGTATAAATAATGATATTATTATCATTAAGAAATATTATTATACAAGAAGCATGTGAGAAAGAGATTGTACTTTCATACAAGCATGTGATAAAAGAAAAATTCAGTCGAAACTGAAAATAAACTTAATGATGTGATGTATACACTATATAATTGAATAAAAGTTGTACATTCTCCAGTAATTCACAATCCATGCAACACTACAAGACCCAGTAATCACATACAAGAAGCTGGACATAGACCAGTTTAGAGGGTTGGGGGAGGGGGGGGGGGGGGATGAGGGAGAGGAAAGGTTATTCGGAACAAATTGAAAAGGAGAATGCTGTGCTTCCAAGTACTTCAATCCAAATGCATGGAGAAACTTTTTATTTTTTTATATAAGTAAATACATGGAAAAGCTTTATGACACTTGGTTTTGTATTTTTCTCCCACGTGTAAAATACCACACCATTTCTTACTGGGATGCTTATACCTAAAGCTTATTCTCATTCGAATAATACAAATCCCATGATACCAACATCTTAAAACAAATGCAAAGAGGTTACCTTAACCTGTCATTTAAGAGGACAGGGTTCTATGTCATCTCTGAGGATATATTTAGTCCAATACCATGGAACCATCAGTAGCAGCTAGCAAGATCTCTATGAGAATTCAAAGTAACGGCGGTGCAACAGCCATCATCTCTTTGAACTGTCATTTAATTGTCCTAAGTATGCTTTCCCCTGGGAATGGAAACATGGGACTCATCTTAGAAGCTCATTTATCAAACAATTTCACAAATGTAATTTTTTCCACATTGAACTTGCATTATAGAATCAATCGAAGAAAGATGAACAGTTAGATTAAAAAAATCTGGATCCCATCTCAGACACAACTGGCTTACTGCAAAAGAGCTAATACAACACTTAAAAGTTCGAAATTTATATACCACAAGCACAAACTGGGAGGATAGTTTTTATAGATCAATGATTACATGCATAATTTCCGAAGTCCAAATGTTATTAATTTTGAACATCGTAAAGCATAACCAGCAAGCCTGCAAATTCTTATCTAATCCCACTGCAGTCATAACCAAACAAAACCAGCTGAACTAAATAAAATTACGGTTACTTTATGAAGTTACTCCTGAACTTCCATTTTGTATAATTTTCCCATACATAGTAAATTTTCACTCAATTTGTAAGTCAACCAATATTCGTTATTTTCGTATTTTGTAGATGTTTGTACAGAAACTGAGAAAAATATTAAGGACCCTCAGTAGCCAACAGCAAACTACTTTCAGATCAACTTTCTCAGACTTATCTAGGTTCCTTTTACAGTACTCGTAAAAACCTTAAGGGTGAGTTCAGTATTGGAAAATTGTTTTCCATTTTCCGTCTCCATTTTCCTTAACATTTACTTCAACAATTTGGACATTCTTAACATAATTTGGAAAATAACACTTTTCTTTTCAACATAAGTTTAAAAAGTTGTTTCCTGAGTTTTCCAAAATTATGTTGGAAAGAGAAGTGCTTTTTTTTTTTTCCAAATTATGTTAAGAATGTCTAAATTGTTAAACAAAATGTTAGGAAAAATGGAGATGGAAAATAATTTTCATTTTCCAATACTAAACCCGATCTGGACCCAACCCGAACCGGCCCGAAAATACATCAAAATAATATGACCCGGACCCGACCCGAACCCGAACGACCTGAAACAACTTGGAAACCCAAAACGACCTGAACCCGAAACAACCCGACCCAAAATGACTTAAAATATATATATATATATATATATATATATATTTTATAAAAAACAATTTACTTTCTAAAACTGGGATAATAGTTAATTTACTAGTTGTCAAATAAAATAAATTATATACCAATTAATTATTTATTGATTTATATGTGTTGGTTCAACATTCTATTAATATGAGTAATTACATTAATTTTAAATAAAAAATCAAGAAGAATAGTAAATTTTTCATTGTTCTTCAAGTCACAATAAAATTTTATTTTTAATTGTTCTGAAAAAATATAATGGAATGAAGTGATTATATGAAATTTAATCTCCAAAATTTGGTATAAGACGTTACTAGTGAGAATAACTTTGTAGACCAGTTGTTTGAGATCATTTAAGACTGAATCTTGGGACTAAGAATCATAACATTGTATATTGCATTAAAAAAATTAAATATATTATTTAAAAATTAAGTATTGATATATTATTAATTAATTTTCAAGTATTTGACAATGTAACTCTTTTAGTCCTATTATATGCAAATAAAATATTTTTAAAGCATAAATATCTATTTGTTGACCCGACCCGACCCGGCTCGACATGACCCGAGACCTGATACGACCCGAGCTCGAAATGACCCGAACCTGACATGACTCGAGACCCGGCCCGAACGACCCGAGACTCAACATGACCCGACCCGACCCGTTTGCCACCTCTAATGATATCCACATCAATAGAATGGAGAAAGATCAAGCAAAAATAGCCACCAAAATGAAAGTCATGGTTAATGAATCAATTGCAGAACTATGACAAATAAAGCAATTAATATATGCATAAAGAGAATATCAGACTGAGAGAGGATGGAAGATTTGCAACATGATCATCCATTTAAGGGGAAATGCAAACCTCGGTGAAGACAAACAAGCTGAGGCGTTGGAGCAGCCAGCAAAAACGTTTGAGTAAGACTTGGTCAAATATGAAAAGTTGGCAATTGGAGGTAAAGGAGGCACTCGCTCACCTTTCTTCAATAGCTCTTGCAAATTAAGTCTCTGCAAGGTCAAAACAGCCCTGGATTCCTTCCAAATGAAGGCAAGGAGACTATTTCGAATTACAAAGAAGGAACCGGGTTTTGAGCCAGGATATCGGAAACCATAGCCATTTGCAATACCCTCCCCCATAAAAGCATGTTGAACAATCACAGGAAGTGAATCTGCATCAGCATCCCAAGGAAATGGCTCAAGTGAAGGCTCATCGATATTAACTATAAACATGGCTGAGCCGTTTGGATGTAGAACATAATGGGTACCCTCCAATATTTTGGTTGCAATGAGAAGCCTCTTCCCCTGGGATTCTTCATAAGAGAGCAAAAGAAAGAACAAAGCCTTCCCCGGTTTGTCTTCAGTAGGGCTCCCAGGAGGCCAACCAAAAGTCCCTCCCCATAAACCAGCATACTCTTGGTCTTCTCTTGGAACCCACATGGGTAACTTGTAAAGGGCAAACCGACTGTCATGCATGTTAGGCCATGCTCTATAAGAAGATAACTTTGCACTGGAGGCATATAACGTAAGCCCTATTGTCTCACCTGACTTCAGAAATTCATGGAGTCGTGCATGTTTAGTCTCACTGCTTGAAGAACCATTCTTTGAAATGATACGGCCACTATTGATTGAGATAGATTTCCCTAGAATTTGTTTGATGCTAGTCCTAAAATACCCACCAAGAGTTTTGCTCTTGGTTCTGTGTGTGCGACCATCATCCTCATTAAGAGAAGTATGAAAACCACTCGAATAATCAAGACTCTTCCTGATCTCACTCAGTTCCAACTGTGTAGGATCAGAACACAGTTCAGAACCTGCTTTCCCATCAATGCGATTGCCACCAAGCTTATGCATTTGTAGAAGCATTGATCTTCGTTCCAACAAAAGCAGCATATCTTTCCGAAAATTTTCCATGTCATCCCACAACCGAGGAAACAGTGGCCCACTTGCTGAATCAGGAACCCTTAGACGAACTTGGCTGGTGACAGTCTCAAGTAACTTTCTTCGGTCACTAAAAGCTAACCGGCTGAAAGGCACCATAGCTTCACTCTGTCCTAACACCCGCTGTGACCTTGACAAACCACTATCTGACCTACGAACGTTTCTTGATGTCTCCCTATCTGAATGATGAACAAAACTTTTATTATGCAACAATTTATCCCCTTTCTTTCGATGTCTAGGCTCAATCTCAAGCAATAAAACATTGCAATTCCTCTCAACAGCCTTCACCGAACCAGGATAAAAATAGTCATATACCTTCTCCTTTCCATGTAGAAAAAATGTGGTGGAACCATCAAAGTCACCAATAATTTCAAACACGGGTGCCCACAGAATGGGGCCATCGTCAATTCCAAATGGACCAAGCTCTTGCGGGATTATCCGGCACCCAACAACAGAAACAAAACCAGGCATTACATATACTACATTCCCGAGCTCGGGGTTTTGGTGAACCCAAATCCCAATTAATGGCTTAACACTAACAAGAAAGCGACAAAGTGCCCTGTAAGAGAAGACGCCCTTTCGCCATTCAACAAGGTCTCTAGGAGGCACAATTCCTACTATGTCACATTGGGTGAGCCAAACCTTTTCAGAGGCCAGAAGACCACATAAATTCCGGCAGCATAGGCTGAGATTACATATATCCCTTGGAGAAAGGGATTGGGAGATAATGGCAAATACATCGTCAGGCAGAGCTAGAAGCAAGCTAGAACCGCAAGATTGAGACAACATAGCACTCTCCCTTATTATTAGTTTATCGAAAATTTCAAAAATTGATCTAGAAATCTATGATTGCCTATTTATAATTAAGGACAATTCACTACATACAACAATTACTATATGAATCTTTAACAATAACAAAATATCAATTTTAAGCAAGATTGGACAATTGCTTAACAGTCGAAACCAATGAGAAACCTCCTCTTCAAATCAATAAGATAAAACTGAACAGATTCAGACCTAGCTGTGGAATGCGTCCGCCTCAGATTCTCAAGTACTTGCATCTAAGAAACATGAATGGCAGAGTAAGAGGCCAAAAACAAATCGGGTTTGCCTCAGATTCTTCCAGAAAAAAATTAATTGGGTTGGTTTCAGATTCTCAACAATTGAACTGGGTTTGTTTCAGATTCTCCAGTTCTCGCATCGATCAAGCATGCATCACAGAGAAAGGGGAAAAAACAAAAGAGAGCGAAACAGTATGAAGAATGATGACAACTTAACTTAGAATTGGGTGCGGTCAAGTCATCACCACTGAATGAAAGTCCCCGAACTCTGCTTTTTCTCTTCTCAAGGGAGTAACGATGGCGTAAGGAGAAAATGGTGAGAGTATACGAGTCTAATTGAGCTTTGGTATTATCATTGTCCTTTTCTGGGGTCCTCTCTTGCTCTGTGCCAGACAACCAATATTGAATTGAGCTTAAAGTAGACGCCAGGCCCCTAAAGTCCAAAGATTCCCATTTATTTCTCAGTGTTTAGTCCAAAAATTCTCTACTCTGGAATATTTGTAGTTGTTTTTGTTACATGTTAGGTGGGCTATGGTTTGCATGATAGACTGTATTTGTGATGGAGAGACGAGAGTTGAATTTGCTGATGAATGGTAAGGTTTAGAGACACGTCTTATGGGCGTTTTGAGTGTGATTGATTTGCAAGCTCAGATATTCAATGGTTGATATTTTCTTATGCACTTGACAGGGATTTGGTCATCTCATATTGTAATAGACAAGAGAGCCTTCGAATGATTTGCGATGTCATGATTAATTACCTTTTATAAGATAATTCTTTAGGATGTCTTGGAAAGAAGCTTTATGACCCAAAAACTCTATAAAATATTTAGATACTGTTGTATATTTTAACAAAAAAAAGAGTGTACCTCATTTAATATGATTACCCTTAATAATACGGACATTATTAAACCATATTTATTTTAGAGTTGTTATCTTAATAATAAGTTCACTAAATGAGACTATGGAGGTTCTTATACTAGAGTGGCCTTTTTTCATACCCTTTGAGAAACAAAATCCAATATTCTTCATCCTCACTTTAGTTTCTATTGCACTTCTTATTATTTTGATATTATTATGAAAAAAGAAAATATGGTATACTGAAGCTTGGTTCAATAATCACTATAAGAGAATATTCACCCATCGATTTTGATATTATTATGGAAAAAAAAAATGGTATAGTGAAGCTTGGTTCAATAATCACTATAAGAGAATATTCACCCATCGACGCTTCTATAAGCTGGTTTTAAAGCTTTCAAGTGCTATCATATGTCTTCTCAGCATCTCACAAAAGCGCCAAATCAAACGTCAGATGTGTCGTAACTCTAGAACCGACACTTAAATGAAGTGCTGCAATAAAGCTATATATCTTCTTGACGCTTCACAAAAGCGCTAAATCAAATGTAAGATGCGTCGCAACGTCAGAGCCGACACTTAAACAAAGCGTCGCAATGTGCCTACCGGCTCTTTGAAGCACCGCAATACAGTGGATTTATCAATCACATATTGGTGCTTAAAAGTGTCATAATTAATTGTTGTGATGCTTGAAAGTGCCAAAATAACGACAGTTAGGAACGAAACTATACTCAAAGTATGGAAGTCTCATATTGGTGCTAGGAAGCGTCGAAAATGTTCTCAGGTAAATTAAATTTAGCGCCAAAATGCACATTTAGACACTTTTAGGCACTACTATGTATTGACATTTTATTTTTTTTTTCTAATTTCAACACCTTCTATAATCTACTTCTCTAGTCTTCATATGTATATCATCAAACACATGTAAATTCAAATATCAATTCTTAAATATCATTTCATAACACAAAAAACATTCATAATATATTAACCATGTAAATTCAAATACAACCAAGTAATTTAAATGAAGTCTCAATCAATCTGTTAATTGTCATTACAGTTGAAGTCAAATATGAGATACTCCATGAACCAACCACAACATTAAAGACTTGAGTTCATTCATTTTGGACTGCATATTGCTCATTTAATCGTTACACTTCATCATAATTTCTTGAATCTGATGAGAATGCTTTGTACTGATCTCTTTTATTTGTGCTTTCGCATCCCATAACACTCCTAACTTGAGCAGAAAATCGAAACACATTAGTGGGATTAACTTCAATCCCTTGGCCTCGTACACGTCCTGAACTTTCTTCCCCCATAAGTTCAATGAAGACTTCATTTGCAAAGTGTTACTAGCATCACAAGATCTTGAAGCAACAACATGTTCGACCACACGGGCCTTAACAATCTCTTACAATTAAGAAATAAAAAAGATAAATGTTATTATTGATGAAATATATCATTGTCACAATTAATTGAAGAGAAATTCTAAAGGGTATGGAATTAGTATAATCTATGTCTTATTAGGAATTATCATACTCATAATCAACTGCTAAATTTGATTTGATGCATTAAATCCAAAAACCCATATATAAAAATGGTAGGCAACTAATAAATCTAACAAATTTAAATACATTAAATACCAAGGCAATGCATAGAACAAGGAGATAAGACAGATGTAGATGCTCAAAATGATATGTAAAACTCCATTCACAAGTAAATACATTAAATACCAAGGCAATTCAAAATGTAATAAATCAGCTTCTAATTGAGAGGTGCCACCTGTATATCCTTTAAACACTGAAAGCACAAATGCAATAGTTAAAGGCTAATTACCATTTGATTCAGTTCCGTACATAAACCTAAGTTGAATTGTCATATATTCCTTATTGCAGAAAGAAGGTTACAACGTACAAGAGTATAAGGATTGAAAGTCAAGTGCACAGTTGGGGCAAATAATCAACGCATGTCTAACAAACTTGGATCTTTTCATGGAAATCTGGAATTTACCTCCAGCGTGTTTAGATGGCCTGAAAAGCAAAAGTTTTAAGGAATAAGATAAGCTTTAAGTGATATTTTCTTAAAATATGTATAAAAGGAATCATAATCAGTTATCTTGAAATCACCAAAGTCCAAAAATTTTCAGAAAGAAGTTTTTCTTTTCTTAATGCAGAGAAATGGTCTAAGTTATAGTTGTAAGTATCCAATCATGCAAGTAAATGAATCTAAAACAATTCTAAACTACACACGTAAAGGTACTTTCAATCTTATCGACTCGAACAACTAATTATGGAATGGAAATTGTATATAAGAGTGATCAACATGCCAAGTTCCAAATAAGTCCTAAATACTTCCTCAAAAGAAGCCCATTGTGAGTAGGTCTAAATATCCCAAATTTCTATCATTCAACTTCCACCCAAGATGCATATGCTTCACTCAAAGAAACCTACTTAGACTGGATCAAAATGTCTCAGATCGCAAAATTTTATCAATAGCATAAGTAGTACAAAAGTATTCATGAAAATCACGAGAAAGAAAGTCAATGATACAGCCACAAAGAGATTACTGAAGGCCCACACAAATCAAAATACATTAAAGGATCAACTAACGTAATGTTAGCAACATGCTCCAAAAATCTTTTGGAGCTAATCCTTTTGTTAGTCGTTTAGAAATGTCACAATATATAGTTTGAAAATATCTTAATTGAAATATAAGTTGAAAGTCCTAATAAGGGCATATCAAATTTACGCACACTAGATTAAAAAGTTTGAACTTACCATAAATTGTCTCGATGCTTCATCAATAAAAATCCCATCCTTCCGTTCATAGGTTTCAAGAAAAAAAAAGTTCTACGCATCTTGGCTCTTTTCTATTTTTCATCTCCTACCAATAAAGAAAAGTAAGAGTTTAAAAACTAACTCAATAAACTACACCTCAAATGAAAACTTGGACGAATGAAGTAGATTGATGAACAAATATTTTTCATAGTATTTTGTATGTTTTTTAAGTATTTATTTATATGTTTAGCTTAGGAATTTGTTACTTTGAGTTGTTTTTAGTTGTTTTACAGGTTCACAAGCACTTGGAAAGGAGTTTCACTAAATTGCCTGTATAGATCAGTCATTTTTGCGAATTAAACTGTATTGATTCAGGAAGAACCAGAAGATGAACCATCTTGGAAAGATCCGAATGTTTATTTTTTGGAGAATTTTACGGCTCATAAATATAGTTCTTCTAGAGAAAATTATAGCAGTTTTAGTAGATAAAAGTAAAGCTGTGCGTGATTTCAGCGTGGCAGAAGTGATTTTTGCAGATGATAGGTGCTTAAATATTCATATTTAAGCCCCTTTATTTACAGTTGTTAAGTCCATAGTTATGTTAATTTAGTTCATTTTACTTTATTTTTTGTTTCACATGTTTTTATAGGGTCTTGGAGAAAAATAAGCAACTTTGGCACTTAAAGGAAGAAATCTGGGAATCCTGGAATAGCTGCTGGCTAAAGTGCGATCGAGTGCACTATTTGGTACGATCGAGCACATCAGTGCTCATGCGCACATAAAGAAGGATAGAGCACAGCCTTGTGATCGAGCGCACAACGAATGCAATCGAGCGCACATGTACGGGTGTGAACAGTAAAACGACAGAACCGGTTTTGGAAATAGAGGAGGTTTTTGCGTTTTAGGAAGTTTAAGGTTTCCAGAGTCTTCTAGGGTTATTCAACCCCTATAAATACACTTGTAAACACATACAAAAGGGGATCCCTTCTTTTATCTTTTACTTTGGCTCGAAGTTGTAAGCTTGGAGAGGAATTGACGACTCGTCTCGGCAGTATTCTTCGGGTTTTACATTTTATGTTTAGTTTATATTACGATACTTATCTTAGACAGCATGTGTATCTAACTCTTAATAGGGCTTGATTGAAGCCCTAGTTATACTTTCCCATATATACATTCATTAATTATCTTTGCAATAGCCTTGATTATGATGCTTAACTTGATTAATGCCTTTGTTTATTTAAATTCCTCATATGTATATGCCTGATCAATACGTGCATGTGGTATGGATTAGTTAGTTAGATCAATTTGGATGACCGAGTCCTGTGTCTGACAATGGTAACAAAAGATATGCACGCTGGATTCTTGGATTAATCAACATGGGAAACCAGGAGTAGATACCATGCCCTAGGTCTCATGTGGTTGTCGATTTTCATAAATCTTATGCTGTCTTAAGGAACAACTCAGTAGATACCATGCTGAATCCCTTAAGAAAGAAAAGAGTTAGAGTAGATATCATGCCTAACTTGGTGCTTAGGGAAATTAATAGCTTAAGGAGTAGATACCATGCCCTTAGGTTGGCAACCATTAGGTATTCATGGTAAGGCTAGTGCATTGACACATTACTCATTGGGAAAGTATAATTAGAGGTGGATATCAAAGACCTATATTCTTATTATTATTAAATCACACTCAACTGTTATTTCTATCTTTTTATATTGAGAAACTGATTCTAAAAACGAAATTCACCAATCCTTGTGGAAATGATCTCGCACTTGCACACTATGCTACCGTTGACCTTGTGCACTTGCAAGTAAAACTGTACGATTGTTCGCCCATTAATTTAGGTAGATAAATAAACAACAAGTTTTTGGTGCCGTTGCTGGCGATTGCGCTAAATTTCCTTTTAGAATTATTTTTGTTTAGTTTAATCATCGTTATTTGTTATTTTATTTTACTTCATTCTTATCTAAAAGTTAAAAATTTTTAGTTTCTGTTTTTCACCTTTTCTTTATTATTTCATCAAAACCTAATCAATTTTTTTTTGTTTTCTGTTTCAGGCACACCAGTAGAACTTTCTGTGCCATTTGCGATCGATCGCACCCTTCTGTGCGATCGAGCGCAATTAGGGCAGAGAGTTACCCGGGTAGCAGTGTCTTACTGCTGCACTTAAGCGATTATCACCAATTCATACACGGGCGTCGATCCAAGCATCCAACATTCTTCCCCCTTGATACCGAGCTTGAGCAGACTATCCGACAATGGCTTAGATACAACTCTGAAGAGGTAGAAGAAATTAAAAAAGAAGCACAAATGGCGAAACAGCTAGAAAATCAGGAACCACCTGAGCGAAGGCCGATGAAGCAATCCTTCATCCCACGCAACCTTGATCAACCATCGTGTATTGCTTATCAACTTGAGGCAGAAGACAACTATTACATATCTCCGCAAATATTGAGTGCATTGACTCACTTTAGAGGTACACCTAATGAGGATCAACACTTGCACCTTCGAGAGTTCTTCGATCTTTGCAAGTTCCAGCACATCCGAGGCTTAGACCAAGAAGGAATAAGGTTAATTCTGTTCTATTTTTCCTTAAAAGATAATTCTAAACTATCGTACAATTCTTCGTCTGCAGTTTCTATCCACAATTGGGAGGAGTTGGCTAGCAAATTCCTAAGGAAGTTATTCCCAACCCAAAAGACGAGGCAAATGAGGAAGGAGATTCAGTCCTTCCAACAAAAGGATGGAGACCTATTCTTCGAAGCATGGGGACACTTCAACGAGCTGCTACTCAAATGCCCACATCACAACCTACCTCAAAATGAACTGGTACAAGCGTTTTATGAAGGTTTGAGTGATACTAACAAAAGTATTATTGATTCAGGTTGTGGCGGAGTGCTGATGGAGAAAAGCAGCGAAGAAACTATGAAACTCTTTGAAACCCTAAGTGAACACACTCAGCAGTTCTCCTCTCGAGGTAGACATGTAACCAAGAGTAAGGGTATGTATGAGGTAAATTTAAATGGAGGATCGTCTCCTCAAATAGCTGCTGTGGAGAGGAAACTAGACTTGTTGGTTAAAGCCATGGCTGCTCAGAATGCCTCATCTAACCCACCAACCACACCACTCCAGGTATGTGCGATATGTTCCCAATTTGATCATAACACTGACACTTGTCTTTTGTATTCATCTGCAGATCCGGAACAAGCAAATTACATGGGACCTAACAACTATCCGCCAAAGAACAACTCATATGCAAACACTTACAACCCTGGATGGCGAAACCACCCAAATTTCTCTTGGAACAACAATCAGAACAGTCAAGGGCAGCAAAAGAACTCCCAACCAGCAGCCCACTCAGTTCCCGAATCAAAGGAAAGCAATCTAGAAAGTCTTGTGAGGGAATTGGCAACTCAACAGCAACAACTGATGACCTCATAAGAACAGTTCATGTTAGAGGAAGGCAATTCCAGACCGAGATAAGACAAATCACTGCAAAATATGAACAAGTCATTTAAAGACTAGAGGTTCAAATGGGGCAACTGGCTAAGGAACTGAGTGGAAGAAAGCAAGGTGAGCTTCCAGCCCAACCAATACCTAATCTAAGAGGACATCAACAACTCTAAGAAATGGTAAGATCATAGGAGCTGATGAGCCTACAAAAGCATCTCCAGATAAAGCATCCACACCCAAGGTAAGTACAATGGAGAAGTGGAATGCACCACCTTTCCCTCAAAGGTTAGTAAAGCCAAAACGAGAAAATAAATTGCTTGATATTTTTGAAACTTTGAGAAAGGTAGAGATTAATATTCCTTTGTTAGATGCCATTAAACAAATTCCTGCATATGCTAAATTTCTTAAAGATTGTTCCTCTAATAAAAGGAAGTTCCAGGAACATGAGACTGTGGCTTTAACAGAAGATGTAAGTGCGGTACTATTAAGAAAACTACCACCAAAATTAACAGATCTGGGTAGTTTTACCATTCTCTGCAGGATAGGTGACCAGTTATTTGAGCAAGTATTATTGGATCTAGGGGCGAGTGTCAATATGATGCCTTACACTGTATTCAAGGCACTAGGTTTGAGGGAGCTTCAACCAACCACCATCACCTTGCAACTGGTTGACAAAAGCATCAAAAGACCAAGAGGTATTCTTGAGGACGTCTTATTAAGGGTCGGTAAATTTATTTTACCTGCTGATTTTATTATATTAGATATGGAAGAATGTCCTTTGCCATTACCTCTGCTTGTAATTTTAGGAAGACCCTTTATGATAACTGCTGATACGAATATTTGTGTAAAAAAAAGTGTATTATTACTATGAAGGTAAATGGTGAGGAGATAGCATTTAAAATATTTAATATATTAAATTCACCCAAAGATGATATGGACTGTTCTAATGTGTGCTTAATGCAAGGTGTTTCTAAGCAAGTTTTTCAGGTCCAGCACATTAATATATTGGAGACTACCATAACCCAGCCCTTCAAAAGATCATATATTGAGCCTGCATCAGAAACCATTCCTGATGACATCTTTGAAGCTGTGCACCTCCCTGAAGTCTATCCTCTGCATCCAAGACCGGGTGATATAAAGAAGTTGCAGGTCCATGAGTTGATCAAATTGAGGCATGATAACTATGCAGCAGCACCAAGAGTACTTAAGCCACATATAGTGGGCTTTAAGTAATCCCTTCCAAAAGACTAAATGTTGAAGTTGCTATAGAGAGTGCTTGAGCAATTCATAATCTACTACCCATACAGCTCAAGCACCTCTATTGAGGTTAGTGGTACTGAGGCCACTAACGCACGGTAAGGTTGTATTCTTCTTATTTATCATTCTAGCCTTGGTAAGTTTTTATTTTGTCCATACATATTGCTTTGTGATCGAGCGCACCATTCAGTGTGTTCGAGCGCAAGAATGCGAACGAGTGCACTCCAGTGCGATCGAGTGCACTCCAGTGCGATCGAGGGCACTCATGGTAGACAGTCACGTGATGGATTTAAACATTTCACTCTCTGCCCTCACTCACTCACATTCTCTTCATAATTCACTCACACTCTCTTACTCGCACTCTCCCTTTCACGCAACACTCCTCCCCTAACTCTCTCTCATTTTACATCACCCCACCCCACCTTACTCTCACTCATCATCATCATCATCTCCACATTTCACCCATACACTGCACCAAATCCGTGACTATAGGTATATCCCATTCCACTTTTATTTTTCTTTTCTATTTAATTACGCACAATCACCTACGTTTTTAAGTGTTCCCAATCATTTACATATATTCTTGTGTTGTGTGGTTATCTTTCGTGTTTACAGGAGGTTGAAGATCGTGTTTGTGGGCTACCCATAGCTTCCAACTTCTATCGCCCACAAGCTATTCAACAAAAAGTCTGACCGTGTGCGATCTAGCGCATATATTTGTGATCGATCGCAATTTTGACAGAAACCAAGATAAACATGTCTAAACAATCCACCTCCACCTCCCGTTCTTCGAGCAGCCGTGCCCAGTCATCCCAACCCAGCATCAAGCAACGAGAGCTATTATTCGAGATCATTTTCCATATCGATGAAGTCTTCAAGCACATGGACGCCACTCAATGGGTAGTCCAAGCATTTAAACATCGGGGGCTAAAGAGGCTATTCAAGTCAGTTTGCTCGACTGCCTACACCCAGCTTATAGTCCAGTTTTATGAGCATATATCATTCGATTGCAGCAGGCCGAGAATATTGACTTCTTCAGTCCAAGGCACATCCATAGAGGTGACTAGTTCCGGCATAGCTGCCACTCTTCACTGCTGTGATGAGTCCCCTCCGGAGGACACCGATATCGAGGAGCAGCCGAAGTCTTTTGACCTGACCACGATCATTGAGGACATGTGCGCTGGCTAGTACGCTGATAGGCACAACAACGCGGCAAGCCGGTCAAAGTTACCTCCACGGCTCTGGCTCGTGGACACTATCCTCTAGCGGAATGTGTGCCCATTGGGGCACAATACACAGAGGAGAGATCAGTTTCTATCGACATTATACGCCTTCCATAGAGGCCACTGGTACTCTATCCCAGCTGTCATTTGGAGTCAGCTGCATAAATTTTGGGATCATGTCCATGGCCACCATACTACCGTGGCCAATGGGGCTCCCATTCCCGTTCCTACTCTCCTACATCCTCAAGAAAAAAAGGATTAAGGGGACCACCAGCGACGGACCAGTGTGAGGGCATCCTTTCTTTGGGAAGGCTCAATGGACACATAGCCTCTCGCACATGCCTCGAGGACTCCCAACTCCTGCACCTACAGCTGAGAGAGTTGAGGAGGATCATATGGAGACAGAGACCCCTGCAGTTAGCCCATTATGAGAGGAAGACCATCTGGACATGGGACCCACTGAGTCCCAGCACTTCCGAGGTGAGGTCTCTACAGCTACATCACTAGTGCACCAGCACATAGATGGTTTGGAGGTGTGGTTTGCATGACAGGATGCGATGCTACAGTCCATCCTTGATCGCTTACCTCCGACGCCTGCTCGGTACCTCTTCGACTGCACCACCCGACAATCAGCAGTGAGAGGATACCCTGTCTGGCTAAAGATGTTAAACTTAGCGCTCATGGGAGGCACCCCAAAGCATATCCTTTTTAATATTTCCTTTTATTATTAGTCATCACTTTATATATATCTGTTTATTATCACTTGTTTTCCAGTTTATGTTTGTTTTTCTTTTTCAAGGACATAGTAAGTGCATCCAGTTCAAGTTTAGGGGCGTGCTACAAGCCATGCCAGCCATTAAGTTCTACATCTCCCAGGTCAGATCCTTCCATGCTTCTCACATATTGAGGACAATGTGCAATTTAATTTTGGGGGTATGGGGACACACTCACACACACATTATGTCCCAATTTTTGTTTTTATAGATAAATGCATGTTCATTTTGTTTCAAAAATTTTAGGTGATCTAAACAAACAATATGATTTGACTTCATAGGTGAGCTTAACACCTTGAACATATGGGCCAATAATTAAGTTTTGAACTAGATCACTTACTTTTAGGCATTTAAGGATTCATAAGTTTGAGCTAAACTAACATGAGCACATTAACACATAATTGTGTGGGTATGACATGTAATTTTAATTTGTATGTTTCTTTGGCTTGACTGTGAACCAGATGACCTGTTAGATTAACACATTGGCATAAAAAAATAGAAAAAAATTGTTATTGCTCAAAAAGAAAAGTGTTCCTAAGGATCATTAAACAAACTTTCCTCTGAGTAACTGGTCCTCTTGCCTCAGTAAGCAGTGAGTGTCATGTCAAAAGGTGAAAATTTTTCTCACAATGATCATTAAAAAGAACTTTCCACCGAGTAACTGGTCCTCTTGCCTCAGTAAGCAGTGAGTGTCACGTCAAAAGGTGGAAATTCTGATTGGTAGCATTAAGACTAGTTAGTTTCGTAGCCTTTTTGACTCGAGTTAGTAAGTCCTTAGGGGTATCTTTACACCTAATACCCTAAAACCATCTGATTTGGGAGTCATTGGCTAAATGCTCGCTACATAAGTCAAATAAAAAGCTTAAGGGAACTAAACTTAGCAAAAATCTCACAAATAAAAGTAAAGAAGAAAAACTATACCATCTTTGTTGATTCTAACAGGAAATTTGGTGAATTTTGAGCCATCGAAACACTACACATTAGAATTATTTGGAAACCTAATCTTTTATGTGCTAGTTCACCATACACTAAAGTCAAACTTGTGATGTCTTAAACTGCCTCATGAAAGTGATTTGCGTTCAAAACTCTTATTCATTGCAAAGATGTGTTTATATTTGTTAAGCTTGCTCATGAATGTGCATCATAGTTTTGTGTGAGACCTAAACTTTTGTGGACACCATGAATATCGGATTTATCTGTGTGTCGTTATTTTTCATTTTAGTTTTTAGTTTTGTATTGCTAAGGGACTAGCAATATGTAAGTTTGAAGGTGTGATATGTGCTTAAATATTCATATTTAAGCCCTTTTATTTACATTTGTTAAGTCCATAGTTATGTTAATTTAGTTTATTTTACTTCATTTCCATGTTTCACATGTTTTTATAGGGTCTTGGAGAAAAAGAAGCAACTTTGGCACTTAAAGGAAGAAATCTGGAAATCATGAAGCAGCTATTGGCTAAAATGCAATCGAGCGCACTATTTGGTACGATCGAGCGCATCAGTGCTCATGTACACACAAAGAAGGATCGAGTACAGCCTTGCGATCGAGCACATAACGAATGCAATCGAGCTCAAATGTACGGGCATGAACAGTAAAATGGTAGAACTGGTTTTGGAAATAGAGGAGGTTTTTGCGTTTTAGGAAGTTTAAGGTTTTCAGAGTCTTCTAGGGTTATTTAACCCCTATAAATAGACTTGTAAACACACACAAAAGGGGATCTCTTCTTTTATCTTTTACTTTGGCTCAAAGTTGTAAGCTTGGAGAGGAATTGACGACTCGTCTCCGCAGTATTCTTCGGGCTTTACATTTTATGTTTAGTTTATATTACGATGCTTATCTTAGACAACATGTGTAACTAACTTTTAATAGGGCTCGATTGAAGCCTTAGTTATGCTTTCCCATATATACATTCATTAATTATCTTTGCAATAGCCTTGATTATGATACTTAACTTGATTAATGCCTGTGTTTATTTAAATTCCTAATATGTATATGTCTGATCAATATGTGCATGTGGTATGGACTAGTTAATTAGATTAATTTGGATGACCGAGTCCTAGGTCTGACAATGGTAACAAAAGATATCCACGTCGGATTCTTGGATTAATCAATTGTCGATTTTCATAAATCTTATGCTCTCTTAAGGAACAACTCAGTAGATACCATGCTGAATCCCTTAAGATAGAAAAGAGTTAGAGTAGATACCATGCCTAACTCGGTACTTAAGGAAATCAATAGCTTAAGGAGTAGATACCATGCCCTTAGGTTGGCAACCATTAGGTATTCATGGTAAGGCTAGTGCATTGACACATTACTCATTGGGAAAGTATAATTAGAGGTGGATATCAAAGCCCTATGTTCTTATTATTATTAAATCACACTCAACTATTATTTCTATCTTTTTATATTGAGAAACTGATTCTAAAAAAAATTCACCAATCCTTGTGGAAATGATCTTGCACTTGCACACTATAATACCATTGACCTTGTGCACTTGCAAGTAAAACTGTACAATTATTCGCCCATTAATTTAGGTAGATAAACACACAACAGTAGATTAAACTGTATTGATTCAGGAAGAACCAGGAGATGAACCATATATTTTTGGAAATATCCGAATATCTATTTTCTGGAGAATTTTATAGCTCATAAATATGATTATTCCAGAGAAAATTATGGCAGTTTTAGTAGACAAAGGTCAGGCTGTGCGTGATTTCAACGTGGCAGAAGTGAAGGAGCTATTAAATTTCGATTTTTTTTGGGGATTTGCACAGGCTGGATAGCAGCATAACCAGACTAGTTCTGGACAGTAGAAACCTGGCCTGGACAGTAGCAAACACACAGCCTAGACAGCAGCAGAACCAAGCCTAGATAGCAGCAGAAGCACACGGCCTGAACAGAAATCCTAGGGCGACTTTTCTGTCTACAAAGCCATCTCCATACAGCTATATATAGGAATTTTAGACTCAGTGAAGGAGGGAGATGACGACAGTTCTTGGAGAGAAATTATCAAGAGGAGTTTTGGGCGATTGTAGGAGGAGATGATTTCTTTCATTAAGATGGCTTATCAAGAGATTGAAGACAACAATCAATCGCTTCCAGACTTGGAGGATTCATCTTGTAATTTGGGGAAAAAATCTATCTTTGCTCATTTTGTCCTTCAATATGCTTATAACCCTAGTATTTGAATTCTATGATTGGGATTTAAACATGAGTGGCTGAACGCATTGTTAGGTGTTTGGCTTAGCTGCCTTGATTGTTTTGGATATTTTGGTGGATTTAGTTTTATGAAATTTTCCAGATTACTTCTTGTTCAATATCCTTCATACCTTTGATTATTGCTTGTGGATTGGCCATCTATTATTGATAGTCAAGGTTAATATTTGAGATTAGGTTAAGGATAAATCATCTAGACCTAATTAAGCTTTCTTGAATAGGAATTTAAATCAAGATTCAAATCAAATTGTGATTTAGGTGGTTGCGTTTTCCTTATAATTAATTTAACTAATTAATTGATGAACACAATCCATAGGAATTAATTAATTAGTTATAAATTGAGAATAAACACAATCAATGACATTCTCTAGTCTTAGCAGAAATACCAATAATCTTGGATGTTGATTAATTCTTTATATTCACCAAATGTTCCAATTCATGATTGGATAGCAAGCTAAACTCCTAATTGTTTTCATTGATTATACTCATCTCTTCATAATTCATTTTGTTTAATTTACTTAATTATTTTTATTTCAATTTTCTCTTCACCAATCTTTTAATTAAAGTGTTTAGGATTTAATTTCAGAGTTTGTTTTAATAATTTTAAGAAAATAATTTAGGATTTAAACCACTACAATTCCTTGAGAGATTGATCTCGAGAATAAACTCATTGCAATACTATTTGTGATTCGTGCGCATACGAGTATTTAAAATTTGCACATCAAGTTTTTGGCGCCGTTGCTGGGGAATTGACGTTTAATTCTTTAGTTATTTTCTTTGTTTTTATTTTTATTTTTATTTTTATTTCTTTTCTTTCTTTTAGGAATAACTTTTACTTCTTTTATTTCTTCAAATTTTCTTTATTTGCTTCTTGATTTTCTTGACTTAAATAGGCATTAATTTGTTTCTTGATGTTCGCTCTCTTGATTCCTAGTAGCTTAATTTTTCTTTTGTTTTCTTCAGGTACATGCACGGTAGAAGATCCTAAGGGAGAAATCTAGTGCCAGCAATAGACAACATCCATAGGCTAAGGGAGACGTTACAGCCTACGAAAGAAGAAGAAATGGTTGAGGGAATAGAAAAAGAGGAGCCTGAAAGAATGGAATGAGCTGAAAGACAAATTATGATGAAGGAGTACGCAAGGCTGATCATCGGCACTTCCACATCTTGTATCCAATTGGGGGAAGCTGCAGAGAATTATAAGTTAAAAAATATCTACTTTAGCATGCTCCCTTCATTCTACAGGATTCCAAATGGAGACCCATTAACCTTCATAAGGGATTTCTATGCAACAGTGCTGACTTTTCCTCTATAGGGGTTGAATGAGGATCAACTCACGATGAGATGCTTCCCTTACACATTAAAAGATAGAGCAAAAGCATAGTTGATGATAAAATTTCTTATGACTTGCCACGTGATGCAAGAAAATCAATTGAGAAGCAAAAGGAGCATAACGCTCCTAAACGAAATCCAGTTGAAAATCCAAAATCTTCTCAAACATATGAGGAGAGCAAGTAGAATGAGCCATCTTCCTTCACAACACTGAACAAGGTGACCGAGCCTTACAGGCCTCTTATTCCTTATCCAAGCCGTCTGAAGGATGTTAAATAGGATAAGCAACTTTTTTTGATATTTTTGACATGCTTTCTAAAGTGAATATTAATTTTCCTTTTTTGGATGTTATCAGGAATGTGCCATCATATGCGAAATTCTTTAAGGAACTTAACACCAAAATGAGGAAATACGAGAAGAACGAGAAAGTGATGGTGTCAGAAGTTGCTAGTGCGATGCTCCAACAAAGCTTGCCACCTAAGCTGAAAGATCCCAGAAGTTTCATCATCAACATCACCATAGGAAACAAGAAGGCCGCCAAAGCAATGCTAAACTTAGGAGCAAGTATAAATCTCATGCCATATTTGATATGCTTGCAACTAGGTTTGGGGGAGCTTAAGTTAACAACTATGTCCTTTCAACTCACTGACAGGTCAATTAAATATCTTAAGGGAATAGTTGAGGATATATTAGTGCAGGTAGACAAAGTGATTGTGCATGTGTATTTCGTGGTATTGGGGATGGAAAGAACCCTATCTAAGGACAAGGAGCACATAATTCTTCTTGGTAGACCATTTATGGCCACAACCAAGACTATTATTGATGTCCATAATGGGTGGTTAACAATGACAGTCTTGGGAGAGACTGTACAATTTAAAATCTTTGATTCTCTAACCACTCATTCTTCTATTTCTACTAACGATGAGTGTTCTTTTATTGATTGTGTGGACTCACTTGTTTATGACGCTTATTTACAGATAAATAGAGGATAAGCTTGAAGTTGCTCTTACAACTGAGAGAGTAGAGGAAACACTAGAAGAGGAGACTAAAGGGTATCATGAGATGTTAAAAAGTGCAATACCAGTGTCACCCCAAGAAGAGTCTAGCAAACCTTTAGAATTTTCAAGTTCCCTACCTAGGGAAGATACTACTCCATCTAAGCTTGGAATTAAAGAGTTACCTAAGCTCCTTAAGTACATATTTCTGGGAGAGGGAGACATATATCCTGTGATTATTTCATCTACTTTGACCCAAACTGAAGAGGAGAGAGTTGTGAATGAGCTTAACAGACTTAGGAGAGCCATAGGATGAAGTATAAGTGACATCAGGGGTATTAGTCCTGCTATATGTATACATAAGATCATTTTAGAGGACGATGCCAAACCTGTGAGAGAAGCTCAAAGGAGACTAAACCCTAAACTATAAGAGGTTGTGAAGAAAGAAATTTTAAAACTCTGGGATGCAGATTTCAGATAGTAGATGGGTTAGTCCGGTTCATTTTGTGCTTAAGAAGTTTGGGATTACAGTGGTGCAAAACGAGAAAAATGAGCTAGTGCCCACTAGGATGACTATAGGATGGAGAATGTGCATTGATTACAGGAAACTGAACTCAGCTACTAAGCATTACCATGACCAAGGCCTTATCCGTAAGTCTCTTTATCCTAGAATGAAAGTTCTTTTGTTTAACACTCGTTTCAAATTATTTCTAAGAAAATTGAAGTCAAGATGGTGCGGACCGTTTTCGGTAGTCGACATTTTTTCTCATGGAGCGGTAGAGTTGCTGAACCCAAAGACTCAAGTGACATTCAAGGTCAACGAGCATCGTGTGAAGCCTTACTTGGAAGGAGTCCATGAGAATGGGGTTGTTGAGTGCATTAAGGTGCACGATCCTGAATAAGTTTAAACAACATCTTTCTAAGACATTAAAGAAAACGCTTGGTGGAAGGCAACCCACCCATTTGATATAGTATGTTTTCTGTTCTTTCATTTTCATTGTTCCCTTCTAAATGTTTTTCTAAACACGTGTTTGATTTCATACATTGAGGACAATGTTTAGTTTAGGTTTGGGGGTACAATTAGAACTTGCTGAGACAAAATTTTCGTGCTACAATTTGTTTTATGGTTAGTAATCAAGTCTTTTATGCACGTTGAGTTTAGTTTCTTTAACACTGATAGGTTGTTGTGAGGATTAATGCATATTCATATTCCATAGACCATGCTCTTGATGTTGATACTGAGATGAACCTAGATCTAATGATTGAGAATCAAATAGTGGAGACTACCTAGTGAGTTTTTGAGCCATAAACATTTTATTCTGAGAGTTAGTTTCTTGGTACTCTTAAACACTCTTCGTTATGACCTTAATTGTTAGATAATCTCTATAGGTTTTGCATTTAATACTAGGATTATATAACTCACTTGAAGTATCATGTTGTGTGTTCTCATTATTTTAGTTGAATGACTTGAGTAAGAAATTTGAGTATGTGCCTATCGTTATATGCCTTAGTTGCCACTGTCTCTGGAGAAAGATCCAAATTCCTATAAAAAAAAGAGAAAGTAATATATATATGAGAAACACGTCAAAAAAGGATTTGGTTAGACAAAAAAGATTACCTGAGATACTTCAAGGGTATTGAAGTCGCTCTTATAAAGAGTTGAAAAGAAAAAGCTTTGGTTTAAATCAGATTCGGCCAACCACCCCCATCTATGCATAGGTTCATATTCAATATGTTTTACTTGAGGTGTTTGACTAGGATATAATATAAGCAATGTGATAGATTTGCAATCCTAACATTTGATTCCTTTCATGAGATTTATTTTGTGAACATATGAGCGTTCTTTGATGATATCTATATTCATATGTGAATTTATATTTGAAATTTCTTGTTTAAATAACTTCTATTTGCATATGCTTGATGAGTATTTGAAACCTAGGTTCAAAGTGCTTAATGAGTGAATCCTGTGAGGCCTAAAGTCGAAGTGAATTCGGATTTTTGACGTTAGGTTTGAGGGTAATTGATGTGAGGTGTTTTGAGCATTGGAATATGGATGTGTGATGTGTACTTGATTTGAGCAATGAATTGTGAAGTGTTGAGATTGTAAACATAATTATGCATAAGATATCTAGATATGAGTCATAATAAGAATTAAGGCATGAGGGTTTTGTTGATTTAAGTTTTCAGGTTTGTTTTGTTTATGTTTTCTTTTAGTTTTGCTTAAGGACTAGCAAAATCTAGGTTTGGGGGTATGATGAGAGTCATAAAATGCATCTTAACAGTACTTAATTGTTAGCATTTTAGGGTTAATCTAGGTTTTAATTGCACTTTTATACGTTAACAACTCTAAAGTATCATTCTTGGATCATTGATCTACTTCGGTGCATTTTCAGGTACTTTAAGCTCAAAAGAGGAGGAAAAGTTATCATTGCTTGAAGCACAAAGACTCGAGGCATACTTTAGTAAAAGAATACTTCCGAAAAGACAAGATGGAGGGCTTAAAAGAGCAACAGCTGCTGCCCGCATTGGAAAGGAGTTTCACTAAATTGCGAGAATTGCCCGTACAGATCAATCATCTTTGAAAATTAAACTGTATTGATACAAGAAGAATCAGGAGATGAGCCATATATACTTGAAAGATCCGGAAGTCTATTTTCTGGAGAATTTTACGGTTCGTCAAAAGGATTTTTCTAGAGAAAGTTATGACAGTTTTAGTAGACAAAGGTCAGGCTGTGTGGGCTATGCGGGATTTCAGCGTGATTTTGGGCTTAAATCCCACATCCCACATCGGTTGGAAAACACATTTCTATATCCCAGATCCCACATCGGATGGGAAACACATTGCACTCTTGGTATTTGCCTATATAAGACCCACTCCACTTTAGCTTTGGGAATCAATCAGAGCTCATCTGAAATCATCAGAGAGTGACTCCAGAGGGCCTTTAGGAGCAATCCAAAAGTAAAAATTTGGAGGGCAAGCTGAGGATGATCGTTGAGAGGTCGGAGGCAACTCAAGGAAGCATGAGCCCTATGGCTGGTTAGTCTCCAAGCAAGGCGAAGGGATGAATTTCTAAGTGTAGTTGTTCTTATTTTCCTTTATTTAATTCGGTTGTAGTTGGATATTATTTTTGTTAAACATTGTTATGTTTTATTCTTAATTTAATTAGTAGATTTATTATTACTCTGGTGATTGCATGCTTCTTTTCCATATAAGTTCAGCCATGCTTTTCTTATGTGTACCTATTTGGGTGTGATTGAGTCCGGTAGATCTCTTTTATAGATTTGTCCATTGTTGCGGTATTGTCATTTAGATATATCGTCGTCTCTTGATAATTTATAAGTTAGGTCATGTGTACTTGAAAGTAAAGGAGATTTCATAACAATTACATTAGGATTTATAAATGTGCTTTAATTGAATATTTGCCGATTGCCTGTTTGAGATGTGAAACTTGCAATCGAGATAAAAACAACTGAATCAAGTTAGGATTAGGGCAACAAACCTAGGGAGGATTTTCAGAACCTTGTCGTTTCTTTATTATATCCATCAATCATTCACACAATTTCTATAAAATAAACAATTCAGATTCTTTCAATCAATCTTTTATCGTTTGTGTTCAAGTTTATACCTTCTTCTGTAATTAACTTGTTTCCCTGTGGAATCGACACCCCAAAGCTGTACTACAAATAACCGCATTATACTTTGGGCGTAATCAGGGTATTTGATGAACGAATATTTTCCTAGTATTTTGTATGTTTTTTAAGTATTTATTTATATGTTTAGCATAGGAATTTGTTACTTTGAGATGGTTTTACAGGTTCGCAAGCACTTGGAAAGGAGTTTCACTAAATTGCCAGAATTTCCCGTACAGATCAGTCATTTTTAGTCTAATTCACGTTGTGCCTAAAAAGTTTGGGATTATAGTGGTGCAAAATGAGAAGAATGAGCTAGTGCCCACTAGGATGACTACAGGATGGATAATGTGCATTGATTACAGGAAACTGAACTCATCTACTAGAAAGGATCATTTTCCACTTGCTTTTATTGATCAGATGTTGGAAAGACTAGCAGGGCATGGTTTTTATAGTTTTCTTAATGGTCTTTCAGGTTATTATCAAGTGCCCATTGCACCGGAGGATCAAGAGAAGACAACATTCAGATGCCCATTAGGGACATTTGCCTTTATGAGGGTGCCGTTTGGCCTATGCAATACTCTAGCTACATTCCAAAAATGTATGATGTCAATCTTCTTGGATATGATGGAGAAATTCATTGAGGAAAATTGAAGTCAAGATGGTGCAGACTGTTTTCAGTAGTCAATGTTTTTTCTCATGGAGCAGTAGAGTTTGATATGATCCACGCCAAAAACCAAGAAATTGATGGATCAAGAAGACTTCCAGGATCGTCTAGAAGCAGATTTATGTGAGACCGCGACCCGTTGCTTATATTGAAGCAAGAACCTTGGTATAATGAAGACTGAGACCGCGACTCATTGCTTATATTGAAGCAAGAACATTGGTATAATGAAGACACCATAATCAATTATGGAAGGATTGACTGATAAGTCGAAGATGAACGCCACAAAAACTCCGATAAGTTCAGAAGTTCTAAAAGAACCAAAGAGAAATTTTTCTCCAAAAGTATGAACCAAATCTGAATTGTGTTATTCCAAAAGCCAATGACTATTTAAATACATGAGAATTCGTAACCAATTAGAAAAAGGAAAACTAAGAAATAGGAAATAAACCTAAACAGAATTCTGGTAGGAATAAGAAACTATGAAATAGGAAATAAACCTAAATAGAATTTTGGTAACCTAAAATCCAAATAAAGAAAGTACCTAACTTGGTATGCAAGCCTTATAATGCAACAATTAAATTTAGAAGGAAACAATTAAGAAAATGTGCAAGGTGCAAGCCCAAAGTGGAAGAAGATTCGGATGCAACAACCTGCTGGATTTAGGCCCATCATAATAGGCCCAAACGATATCCTTTTTGGAACTTTCTTAGGTCTAAAATGAAGTTCAAGATGTCATCTTTCCATCCCAACAAGTTTCAGCCCATTTGGAGTTGCGGACAAGAAGATATGACCATTTTAATTCTGGTCGTTGGGTCCTCCTGAAATTCCAAAGTGGAAGTTCCCTTGGATCATGGAAACCCATCCTTGTGGATCATGTATAGCATCATCCTTGGGCCCCCAAAGATGGTTATTAGCCCAAATGTGTTGAATAAGCCAATTGAGAGTTTTCTTGAACCGTTTAGCTCGGGCCCTTATAACTGAACCAATTGGAACTTGAATAAACCGTTTAGCTCAGGCCCTTGTAACTTGACCAATTGGAACTTGAATAGGATCCACCTCCCATATGTTAGTCGTGTCCTCCTCATTCCCCTCCTCTTGAAAAGGATTTGTCCTCAAATCATTGCCTACATCAAAAGGGCGTAAATCAGAAACATTGAAAGTGGTATTAACATTGTACTCGCTTGGTAAATCCAATTTGTATGCATTGTTATTGATGCGCTCAAGGACTTGAAAATGAGTATTAGTTAATTTTTCTTTGATCAATTGGCACCTCTTCTCTTGCTCGTCTCCCCATTTGAATCCAACATTCTTCTTGATGACTTCGATAAGCGGTGCGGTAATACTGCTAAAGTCTTTCATGAACCTCTTGTAAAAACTAGCAAGTCCATGAAAACTACGAACTTGACCTACACTCGTGGGACTTAGCCATTCTTTAATTGCACGGATCTTCTCATCATCAACCTGTATTCCTTGTGCACTCACAACAAAACCAAAAAACACAAGCTTATCAGTGCAAAAAGTGCACTCCTTCAAGTTAGCAAACAACTTCTCTTTTCTAAGCACATCCAAAACTGATTTTAAATGTACAACATGATCATCTAAGTTTGTGCTACAAATGAGAATATCATCAAAGTAAACAACAACAAATCTGCCTATAAAAGTTCGCAAAACATGGTTCATTAATCTCATGAAGGTACTTGGTGCATTTGTTAGTCCAAATGGCATAACTAACCACTCATATAAACCATATTTCGTTTTAAAAGCAGTTTTTCATTCATCACCATCTTTCATTCTTATTTGATGATATCCACTTTTTAAATCAATTTTAGAGAATACACATGCACCATGCAGTTCATCTAGCATATCATCTAAACGAGGAATAGGATGTCGATACTTTACCGTTATATTGTTGATTGCTCAGCTATCAATGCACATTCTCCACGTCCCATCCTTTTTAGGAACCAAAATCACCGGAAAAGCGCACGGGCTCATGCTTTCTCTTACGTGCCCCATTTCCATTAATTCACTAACTTGCCTTTGTAGCTCCTTTGTCTCTTCGAGATTGCTTCGATAGGCTGGTCGGTTTGGAATTGTAGCATCGGGCACGAAATCAATTTGATGTTCAATTCCTCGAATAGGAGGTAAGCCATGCGGAATCTCCTTGGGAAAGATATCATCAAACTCCTGTAAAAGAGAAACAATAGAACTAGGCAAAGATGAGTCAAATTGGTTAGTGATAAGTGCTTAAATAGTCATATTTAAACCCCTTAATTTACACTTGTTAGACTCTTTACTTATCTATTTTAGTAGATTATACTTCATTTTTTTGTTTTGTGTGTTTTTCACAGGACTTGGACAAAAAGATAACAAAATGGAGTTGTTAGAAGCAAAAAGTGAAGTTTTGCCCTCCAGCAAGGTGTGCTCGAGCGCTCCTTCCTTATGATCGAGCGCACAAGCACACGAGCACACTTGAAGAAGACTCAAGCGCACACATGCGATCGAGTGCATCCCGCATACGCTCGAGTGCAATTACTCCAGAGGCGGCAGAGCCATAATCGGAAAGATGTCTTTCGACTCCAAAATGAAATTAGGGTTTCGGGACACCATGAAGACCCTATAAATAGCCCTATAAAACACATAACATATACCTTTTGTTCTAGACTCGAAGTAAAAAAGCTTAGGAGAGGAATTGACGACTCATCTCCTAAGTCTTCTTCGGTTTTACTTTTCTATTTTTAGTTAATTATATTTAGCATGTTCATTTTACTTAGTATGTGTAACTAAACACCTATAGGGCTCGATTGAAGCCCTAGTCATGCTTTACCACATATTTATTCATTGATTATCTTTGTTATTGCCTTGTTAGAGTATTTAACTTGATCAATACTTGTTTATATTTACATTCCTCATATGTATGTGCCTGATCAACGTATGTATGTGGTATGGATAGGTTAATCGAATCAATTTGGATGACCGAGTCCTGGGTTCGACATTAGTAACAAGGTATATCCACACCGGATTCCCGAGTTAATCAACATGGGAAACCGGGAGCAGACCAAGCCCTAGGTCCTGTGTGGTTGCCGATCTCCATAGCCCTTATGCTCTCTTAAGGAACAACTCAGTATACACCTATGTTGAATCCCTTAAGAGAGAAAAGAGTTAGAGTATACACCATGCCTAACTAGTTGCATAGGGAGATCAAAAGCCTAAGGTGTAGACCAAGCCCTTAGGTTGGCAACCATTAGATATTCATGATAAGGCTAGAGCATTGAAACCTTAGTTAGTGGGAAAGTATAATTAGTGGTGGGTATCGTAGCTCTATGTTCTTATTATTGTTATTCACTTACAAACAAACTACTATTTCTCTTTTAACTTGAAGAAACTAATTCTAAATAGAAATTCACCAATCCCTGTGAAAATGATCTCGCATTTGCACACTATACTATCACAGACCTTGTGCATTTGCAAGTAAAACTAGAACGATTATTTACCAAATTATTTAAGTAGATAATCGCTCTATCAAGTTTTTGGCGGCGTTGCCGGGGATTGCGCTAAAATTTTCTTTAGAATTAATTTCTCATTTAGTTACCATTATTTCTTATTCTATTTGTATCTTATCTTATTTATTTCATTAAAAACCCTGATCAAATTCTTTTTCTGTTTCAGGTGCTCCAGGAAGCTTTCTGTGCCACTTGCGATCGAGTGCACTCCCTTGTGTGATCGAGCGCAATTGAGGCAGGGAGTGCTCCGAGCAGTAGTGTTTGACTGCTGCACTCACATATCAGCCTCCGATTCATGCACGGACGACGGTCCAAGAATCCAACATTCCTTCCCTTTGATCCCGAGCTTGAGAGGTCTATCCGACAAAGGTTTAGGGATAACTCGGAAGAGGTAGGAGAAGGGAGTGAAGAAGAGATACTAATGGCAGAACTGATAGATGAACAACAACCACCTGAGCGGAGGCCGATGAAGTAATCCTTCATCCTGTAGAACCTCGAACAGCCTTTGTGCATTGCATATCAACTTGAGGTGGAAGGAAATTATTACATATGCCCGCAGATACTCAGTGCACTGACTCATTTTAGGGGTACACCTAGTGAGGATCCACATCTGCACCTTCGAGAGTTCTTCGACCTCTGCAAATTCCAGCACATCCGAGGCTTAGACTAAGAAGGAATAAGGTTAATTCTTTTCCCTTTTTCCATAAAAGATAATGCTAAATTATGGTATAATTCTTTGCCTGCAGTTTCCATCCACACTTGGGAGGAGTTGGCGAGCAAATTTCTAAAGAAGTTCTTCCCAGCCTAGAAGACAAGGTAAATGAGGAAAGAAATACAATCCTTCCAACAAAAGGATGGAGATCTGTTCTTCGAGGCATGGGGACATGATTATGCCTAAAACAGTAACGCGGTGTTGTAGTATAGCTTTGGGGTGTCGATTCCATAGGGAAACAAGTTAACTACAAAGAAAGGTGTAAACTTTAATCCAAAATGATAAATCCAAATGAATAAGAGAATCTGAATTTGATAATGAAGTAATTGTGTAAAATAGATTGTAAAATATAATAGAGGAACGACAAGGATCCGGGTATCCTCTTTAGGTTCGTTGCCCTAATCCTAACTTGATTCAGTTGTTTTTATCTCGATTGCAAGTTTCACATCCCAAATAGGCAATCGGCAAATATTCAATTAAAGAACATATATAAACCCTAATTTGATTGTTATGAAATACTCTTTATTTTCAATTCATGCACACATGATCTATCCTTTAAGTTTATCAAGAAACGATAATATATCTATGATGACAATATTGCAGTAATGGACAAACCTAAAGGCTAGATCTACCGGACTCAACCATACCTAAATAATCTTGACATAAAGAAAGCATGACTGAATTTATATCAAGGAAAAAGATACAATCATTGGATTAGATGAAATCGTATAATTAGATTAAAAAGTAAATCATAACAATGTTTGAACGCTAAAGCTCTATTACAACTGAATCAAGTAAGAGAAATAGAAACAACTACACCTAGGGATTCATCCCTTCGCCTTGCTTGGAGATTAGTTGGCCATGGGAGAGAGTGTGGCAGCCTCCCTTGAGTTTTCCAGCTTTTTGAATGTCCAATTACAAACCCTAAGTGGAATATTTATAGTACGCAAGTTCTAGGGGTGTTTTAGGGTTTGAACAAGTCATTAAAGACCTAATTAGGGTCTAACTCGGAGTGCATAAGGCTGTGCGCGCGCTGCAGCACAACTTGGGCGTGCTGCGGCTCTGTTTTATCAGGTCAGGCGCTGGTGCTGTGTGCTGCGGCATGGATAATCCATGCTGCGGCGCGGGGCTGCTCTGTTTTGGTTAAGTCAGGTGCTGGTTCTGTGTGCTGCGGCGCGGATAATTCATGCTGCAGCGCGGGCTGATGCTGATTCAGAAAGTCTGACCTCTGTCCGCTAAAATCACCATAACTTCCTCTAGAGAAATTATTTTAATGAACCGTAAAATCCTCCAGAAATTAGACTTCCATATCTTTCTAACCATATATAGCACACTTCCTGGTTCTCTCTACATCGATACAGTTTAATTTGTAAAGATGGTTGATTTGTATGCCAACTCCAGCAACTTAGTGAAAACTCCTTCCTTAGTTTCTCTTCATCTTGGCTCTTCTGCAATCATTCTTTTGCTTGAGTGTTCAATGGAACTTCGTGTTTCAAAATGATGATAGCATTTCCATCTCCTTTAACTCAAGATACCTGAAAAATGCACCGAAATAAATTAATGCTCCAAAAATACCACTTTAGAGTTGTTAATGAATAAAAATGCAATTAAGACCTAAATCAACCCTAAAGTGCTAACACATAAGTACGATTATAATGCATTTAATGGCTCTTATCACAACCCCCAACTAGCTTATTGCTAGTCCCTAGCAATTCAAGCGAAAACAAGAGATGAATTCTATGGTAGGAGTTAAAAACAACGTAAAGCAATGCTAGCGTTGAACCAAGAGTAATTCACTTTTTGTCTCAAAAATTATACATAACATACGACACATAGAATCATTAAATTTCACCTAAGTCCAAAAGTAATCCAAACATCAATCTTAAAATCGTTATTGACTCTTAACATCCATCTTACCATAATCCACTAGTCCGAACATCCGGATGATTTTATGCACAGCATTCATGAATACAAGTCTTGGCCTCTAAAAACATAACAAATTGTGTGACATCAATCACATAAACAAGCTCCATAGGCTTATTTTTCAAATCATTCTCCACTATTGTAGAAAAATCACACTTCATTGGATCAATAGGTCTTTAATGGGCTTGTAATGCTATGCCAAGGTAAAGGTTAAGAAAGAATGGGAAGGATTTGCAAGTAAAAGAACTTAATCTCTTAGCTTTAAACGCAGCCACCTTTAAGTGCTAGATAACTTTACTTCAATGCTCAACTCCTTCACCCATTTCTTATAAGAGCATATCTCTTGATAAGTCACCACTTTTCTTTTCTTTTTCTTCTTTCTTTGCCATACTTCTTTTCTTTTTCTGTTTTTTTTTTTGACAAATACCCATTCACCTCTTTTTTTCTCATTTTCTTTTTCTTTTCTTTTCCACAACCCCCAACTTATCTTCTTTAATATACTTGTGTTATGGTTTTTAATATTTCCATCCTTACTCCTCTTAAGTGCTTCTCAACAAATGTGTACAACTAAGTTCTTTTAAAAGAAGGGTAAGGATAAAATATTTCTAGGCTCATAAGGGTAAGTAAATGGGTTTTTGAAAGAAACAAGGCTCAAATTCTTTTTCAAGAAAAATGGCTTAAATAGGTGACTAGTGATATATATATTGCAAGGGAAGGTTTGAAAGGCTCAATTTATTCAAAAATGGTCTATATCATATCCTCAGTAGTATGCATTCTAGGAATTCGCCTCAAGTAATTATCAAATAAGTTTTAGAGCTTGTTGAGACCGCAAAAATATTCACAATCAATCGCACATAAAACTTTTCTAGATGTTTTAGACTAATCATTCAATCTTACCACAAACTAGAGTCTCAAACCAAATCAAGATTTACACTTAAATTATTCTCAAACCGAAACAGAATTTATCTTCTTCTACATGCTATCTGTTATCTCAATTAAGTTCATATCATTGACATGTGAATTAACTCCAAGGCAAACACAAAGCATGCTAAAAATAAACAAAAAAGGAAAATGACACCAAGCAGTTCAATGGAAAAAAATGTATGGAAATAAAGAATATGGAAACAAATAGATGTGTTTCTTCCACCTCCAACTTAAAAATTGCATTGACCTCAATGTAAAAGAAAGAATAAAAGAAACTCCCTTTGTAGCCAAAGGTGCATAGAAGCTGAAAATTGTGCTACACCATTTGAACTGCTTCGTATATTTTCCTTGAAAAAGAAATACTAAGTTAATACTAGAAAACAGAAAAATAATAATAATAAATAAGAAAAAGAAATACGAAAACAGTAAAAATAAAAGGATATGTTGTGGGTGTTGCGCGTTTATATACCTAAATAAATAAGTAAATAATCGCACTTTGTTTTACTTGCAAGTGCACAAGGTCAACAGTGTAGTATAGTGTGCGAATGCAAGATCATCTCCACAGGGATTGGTAAAGTTCAATTTAGAATTATACTCGCAATATAAAAAGATAGAAATAATAAAAGAGTTGATTTTGATAAAGATAAAATACTAAGGATAAAGGCGTAGGGACTTGATATCCACCACTAATTATGCTACCACAATATAATAGTATGCCAATGCTTTATTCATGCCATGTATACCTACTGGTCGCCAACCTAAGGGCATGGTATCTACTCCTTAAGCTATTGATTTCCCTAAGCAACAAGTTAGGCATGGTATCTACTCTAACTCTTTTCTTCCTTAAGGGATTCAGCATGGTATCTGCTTGAGTTGTTCCTTAAGAAAACATAAGTACTATGGAAATCGACAACCACATGAGACCTAGGGCATGGTATCTACTCCCGGTTTCCCATGTTGATTAACCCGGGTATCCGGATAAGATATCCCTTGTTACTAATGTTAGACCCAGGACTCGGTCATCCAAATTGATCTAACTAACAAGTCCATACCACATGCACATATTGATCAGACATATACATATGAGGAATTTAAATAAAAGCAGGTATTAATCAAGTTTAAGCAACACAACATAAATATTGCAAGGCGCCAATACTAAATTTATCAAGTAAACATAATTAGGGCTTCAACTAAGCCCTACTAAGAGAGTTAGTTACACATACTAACTAAAGTAAACATAATTAAACTAAACATAAGGGAGAAGAATAAACCCGAGAGAAGAGGCGTCAATTCTCTCCCAAGCTCTCCACTCCAAGTAAAAGAAAAGAGAAAAGTGTTTTCTATCTAAGGTGTCTTTTTGTGTGTGAGTTTACAAGTGTATTTATAGGTCTTTAAGAAGTCCTAATAGACTCATGAGCTTCTAAACTTTCCTAAAACACAAAACTCCTTTATTTCCAAAATAGAGTTATTTCCAAAATAGGGTTATTTCCAAAATAGAGTTCTGTAGTTTACTATTCACGCCTGTACATTTGCGCTCGATCGCATGTGTCCTTGCGCTCGATCATAGTGTGCGCTCGATCCTACAAGTGTGCGCACGATCGTATATGCGCTCGATCGCACTGCATGTGCGCTCGATCGCCCTTTGTCCAGAAAGTGCTCCAGGGCTTCTAGATTTCTTCCTTAAAGTGCCAAAATTGCTTCTTTTTCTCCAAGACCCTACAAAAACATGTAAAACACACAAATGGAGTAAAAGATACCAAATTAACGTAATAAAGGATCTAACAAGTGTAAATAAGGGGACTTAAATATGTATATTTAAGCGTCTATCACACCCCCAAACTTACATATTGCTAGTCCCTTAGCAATACTAAATTAAAAACTAAAACAGAAATATAGATAAATCCAATGTTCATAGTGTCAATAAAAAAATCTAGATTTTACACAAAACAATGATGCGCATTCATGAGCAAGCTTAACAAGTGTAAACATATATCTGCAATGAATAAGAGTGTTGAACGTAAATCATATTCACTAGGTATTCTAAGATATCACAAGTTTGACTTCGGTGTGTGGTGATTAGCACATAAAAGATTGAGTTTCCAAGAAATTCAAATGGGTAGTGTTTCGATGACTCAAGATTCACCAAACTTCCTATTAGAGTCAACAAATATGGCATAGACTTTTATTTGCGAGATTTTTGCCAAGTTAGTTCCTTTAAGCTTTCTTGATGACTCGTGTAACGAGTGTTTGGCTAATGACTCCCAAACCAGATGGTTTTAGGGCATTAGGTGTAAAGACACCCCTAAGGACTTACTGGCTCGAGTCAACAAGGCTACGAAACTAACTGATTTTTATGCTACCATTTAGAATTTTCCACCTTTTGACATGACACTCAATGCTTACTGAGGCAAGAGGGCCAGTTACTCAGCGAAAAATTCCTTTTTAATGATCACTTAAGATTTTTCACCTTTTGACGTGACACTCAATGCTTACTGAGGCAAGAGGGCCAGTTACTCAGCGGAAGATTTGTTTTTATTGATCATTAGGAGCATTTTTTTCTTTTTGAGCATGAATCAATCTTTTCTATTTTATATGCCAAAATGTCAATCTAATAGGTCATCTAGTTCACAGTCAAGCAAAAGAAACATACTAATCCAAATATCATGTCATACCCCACACAGCTATGTGTTAATGTGCTCGTGATAGTTCAAGTTAAACTTGTGAATTCTTAAATGCCAAAAGGGCAGTGATCTAGGTTCAAAACTTGTTTATTGGCCTATATGTTCAAAGTGTTAAGCTCACTGATGAAGTCGAATCATAACATTTTGTTTAGATCACAAAAAAAAAAAAAGTTTATTGGACAGAATGAACATGCATTTATCTAAGAAAATAACAACAGAACTAAAAATGTAGGACATAGTGTAGTGTGTGAATGTGTCTCCCATACCCCCAAACTTAAATTACACATTGTCCCCAATGTGTGAATAACAAGGAAAGAGCCGACCTGGGAGATGGAGAACTAGCTAGGTCGGCATGGCTCATAGCGTACCCCCAAACTTGAACGGATGCACACATTGTCCCTAAAAAAGAAAAACTAACGTAATACGGGAAAACAAGTAGTAATTAAAATAAATAAATAACAATAAATACGTAAAATAATAAAAATAAAAGGATAAGCTGTGGGGTGCCTCCCATGAGCGCTAAGTTTAACGTCTTCAACCGGACCAAGCCTTATTTTTCCCCAAAACTACGAGTGGCAGCAGCTAGCATAGGAAATGTCTTATTCTCTCCCACATAAGCATATGGTAAGTGCTCTGACAACTGCTTGAATTCCAAGTTAGGTGCCTGTACAATAGAAGGGAAAATAATATTAGTAGGCACATGATGGTCAAATGGATCGGTGTACTTACTTGGATGCTTTGGAAAGGCCTCTAGGACGTGCACAGTTTCAATGAGGTCTTTAGTAACATCTTCTGATTTTGTCTCAATATCTAATCCTTTGAAATAATGGGTGAAGGTGGTTGCCAAGGGATCAATATGATGGTCATGAAAGACTTGTTTAACAACACCTTGCTTTCGTTCACTTAGCTCCTTAGCCAATTCCCCCATTTGTACTTCCAATATATGAATAGCTTGCTCATGCTTGGTATTGATTTGTCGTTGCTCAATCATGAACTGTTCTTGTGAAGTCATCAGTTGCCTCATAAGACTCTCTAAGTCACTATTTTCTGATTTCGGCACTGGTTGGGCTGCTGGTTGGAAGTATTGTTGCTGTCCTTGAACATTTTGAGTGTTGCTCCATGAGAGGTTGGGGTGGTGCTTCCATCCAGGATTGTAGGTATTTGTATATGCATTGTGCGGTCCCTCATAATTTGCTTGCTCTTGATCTGCATATGAATACAAAGGGCAAGTGTTAGTAGTGTGATCAAAACAAGAACATATAGCACATACCTGGAGTGGTTTGCCTCGCGGACTAGGTGATATGTTTTGACTAGTCATGGCATATATGAGCATATCTAGCTTCCTCTCCATAGCATCTAGACAAGTATATTGAGCTTCTGTCATTGGTGCTTCTCCCTTTGAATGAATTAGTTGAAAAGCTTCAGTGCAGCAGTTTTAGTACTGCTGCTCGGGTACTCTCTGGACCTTCTGCGCTCGAGCGCACCCTGAATTGCGCTCGATCGCACTGAGCTTGCGATCGATCGCACCAAGTAGTGCGCTCGATCGCAATGAGGACAGAAACTCCTCCTCTGCACACCTAAACAAAAACAGAAAAAGAAGGAATAAATCTGATTTTTGATAAAAATAAAAAATAAAACAGAACATAATCAAATAGAATAAATTAAAATAATAATAAAAAAAACTAACGAAATTAATTCCAAAAAGAAATTTAGCACAATCCCCGGCAACGGCGCCAAAAACTTGTTGCGCAATTATATACCTAAATAAATGGGTAAATAATCGCACTTGTTTTACTTGCAAGTGCACAAGGTCAATAGTGTAGCATAGTGTGCGAATGCAAGATCATCTCCACAGGGATTGGTAAAGTTCGATTTAGAATTATAATTGCAATGTAAAAAGATAGAAATAATAAACTGAAGGGTGATTTGATAATAATAAAGACATAGGGCTTTGATATCCACCACTAGTCATACATTCCCGATTTTGTATAAAGTATCAGTGCTCTAGCCATATTATGTGTACCTACTGGTTGCCAACCTAAGGGCATGGTATCTACTCCTTAAGCTATTGATTTCCCTAAGCAACGAGTTAGGCATGGTATCTACTCTAACTCTTTTCTTCCTTAAGGGATTCAGCATGGTATCTGCTTGAGTTGTTCCTTAAGAAAGCATAGGTACTGTGGAAATCGACAACCACATGAGACCTAGGGCATGGTATCTACTCCCGGTTTCCCATGTTGATTAACCCGGGTATCCGGATAAGATGGTCCCTTGTTACTAATGTTAGACCCAGGACTCGGTCATCCAAATTGATCTAACTAACCTATCCATACCACATGCATACGTTGGCCTTACACATACATATGAGGAATGTAAATAAGCACAGGTGTTAATCAAGTTAAGTAACATAATAAGCTATGCAAAGATTTAATCAATGAATAAAAATATGGGAATGCATAACTAGGGCTTCAATCGAGCCCTGTAAGAGAGTTAGTTACACATACTAACTAAAGTAAACATAATTAAACTAAACATAAGGGAGAAGAATAAACCCGAGAGAAGAGGCGTCAATTCTCTCCCAAGCTCTCCACTCCAAGTAAAAGAAAAGAGAAAAGTGTTTTCTATCTAAGGTGTCTTTTTGTGTGTGAGTTTACAAGTGTATTTATAGGTCTTTGAGAAGTCCTAATAGACTCATGAGCTTCTAAACTTTCCTAAAACACAAAACTCCTTTATTTCCAAAATAGAGTTATTTCCAAAATAGGGTTATTTCCAAAATAGAGTTCTGCAGTTTACTATTCACGCCTGTACATTTGCGCTCGATCGCATGTGTCCTTGCGCTCGATCGTAGTGTGCGCTCGATCCTACAAGTGTGCGCACGATTGTATATGCGCTCGATCGCACTGCATGTGCGCTCGATCGCCCTTTGTCCAGAAAGTGCTCCAGGGCTTCTAGATTTCTTCCTTAAAGTGCCAAAATTGCTTCTTTTTCTCCAAGACCCTACAAAAACATGTAAAACACACAAATGGAGTAAAAGATACCAAATTAACGTAATAAAGGATCTAACAAGTGTAAATAAGGGGACTTAAATATGTATATTTAAGCGTCTATCAGTGGGTTGCCTCCCATAAGCGCTAAGTTTTACGTCTTCGGCCAGACGCTGCACCACTCTCACTGCTGGCCTCATTGTGGTGCTGAAAATGAGGCTCCAATTTAATGGCCTTAATGCTAATCTTTTGGCAAGGAATACTTAAAGTCCACCGCATATGGCTCAAGTGTTCTTGGTGTTGCCCACTCACTATCAGCAGTAGGGTATTTGATTTTTGCATCCATGTGACTTCTCTCAAGTGACTTCTCAAAGCATGGTTGCCATGATTTCTTAATAAATTCCTGTGACTTATAAAAAATATCAACAACATTAACGGTATGGGAATAAATTAAAGAATCATTGAACTTAAAATTATTAGGAGGGAATTCCATAGAATTATCTTTAGTATGCTTATCCTCCAAATTGAGCTTATCAACCATATAAGTATCGACACACTCATCCTCTTCATGTGGCTGTTTTGAGACTCGAAAAACATTTACCTCTAATGTTCTATTTCCAAATGATAATGTCATTAGGCCATTCCTACAATTAATGAGGGCATTGGCAGTGGCAAGGAATGGTCTTCCAAGTATCAAAGGAATTTTGGACTCTGTGTTTACAGTAGAAACAGTATCTAAAACCAAAAAATCAACAGGATAGTAGAAATTATCAATTTGCAATAAAACATCTTCTACAATACCTCTTGGTTTTCTTACCGATCTATCCGCTAATTGAAGTACTACGGAGGTTGGTTTGATCTCACCTAGACCGAGCTACAAGTACATGGAGTATGGCATGAGGTTCACACTAGCACCCAAATCTAGCAATGCTTGGCCACAAGGTTTATTTCCAATTTGGCAAGCCACCGTTGGACAGCCCGGATCTTTATATTTGGGCGGTGTCTTGCTGTTAATTATAGCACCATTAAGAATGCCGTCTTCTTCAGATTGTGCTTCCTCTTGAGTGTGCATAAATCCTTAATGACTTTAGCATAGTTGGGAATCTGTTTTATGACATGAAGAAGAGGGAGATTAATTTTAACATGCTGGAGTTGTTCAAGAATCTCACTTTTTAATGCTGTATTTATCTCCTTAGGTTTAAGAAGTGCTTGAGGGAAAGGCACTGGTGGGCGATAAACATCACGAGCCTCTTGTTCCTTGGGGGTTTTATCCTTGTTACTTAAGTTTGATGGTAGAGTGGGACCATCAATTTTCTTACCACTACGGGTGATTATGGCATTAACCTCTTTAACATTTTGATTTCTAGGATTGGAGGTTTGTGCCATATGTTGTCCCCTTTGATTTTGTTGTGTTTGCGAAGGAAACTGTCCTTGCTCTTGAATCGCTAAGAAACTAGTCAACTTAGTGAGTTGGCTCTTTATCTCCTTTTGTTCCGCTTTGATCCCTTGTTGCTCCTCTAACAGCTGTTGATTTATTTTGCCTTGATCTTCCACATTCTTGGCATGTACCTGCATAAATGACTTAAACATATCTTCCAAAGGTAAAGATTGTTGAGGTGCATTATATGAAGTTGATTCCGGTTGCCATTGGGTACTAGAGTGGGCAGGAGGTTGTGTATCGGGTTTCCAATTAAAATTTAGGTGATTTTTCCAACCGGGATTGTAGGTGTTAGAGTAGGGTGAGTGTGGTTTCCTAAAGGGTATACCTACAGCATTACACTCTTCCTTCATCTCAAAATAAATTGGACAATCCTTAGGTAAATAATCTACCCCATTACACATGAAACAAGGCTCATAGGACTCTACCCTAGCAACCAGTTCAGGAGCCTTAGCATTTCTAGTTTTTAAGGCTTCAATTTCCTTAGTTAGGGCCTCTAAACGGGCTTTAAGGTTATCCTCTTCCTTAAGTTGATAAATCCCAGCGGGTTGATTTCTCCTAGTGCTTTCCATGGCATTTGGTCCTGTCCAAGTGTAAGATTTTTCTGATAGGTCATCTAGGAAATCTATGGCTTGGTCGGGATCTTTTTGAAGAAAATCCCCATTGCACATCATTTCTATGAACTGTCTTTCCCTACTTAGGAGTCCATCATAGAAATAGCTAACTACCCGCCAACTCTCATACCCATGGTGTGGACAAGAATTCAACAGGTTCTTGAAACGTTCCCAAACTTGATATAAGGTTTCGCTCTCTTTTTGTGCAAAGTTTGAGATTTGTCTCTTGAGGTTATTGGTCTTATGGGTTGGGAAGTATTTTTGGAAGAAAACTCATGTCATCTCATCCCAACTACCTATGGACCTAGGCCTTAACGAGTACAGCCAAGCCTTGGCTTTTTCCTTAAGTGAAAAAGGAAAAAACCTAAGTTTAACGGTGTGTATCATATCAGCCCTACTGTGAAAAGTTGCTACTACTTCCTCAAATTCCCTAATGTGGACATAGGGGTTTTCATTCTCAAACCCATGGAAGGTTGGTAGCAATTTGATCATGCCCGGCTTAAAATCAGGTTGTTGAACATTAGGGGGGAACATGATACAAGATGGGGTGGCCGTTCAGCTAGGGTGCAAGTAGTCTTTAAGTGTCCTAGCAACAATTTCATTGTGATTTTCAGCCATGTTAGGGGAAATAAATTAAACAGAAAGAAAATAAATTAAATAATTAATTAAAAAAAATCAAAACAAAGAGCAAAGAACAAAAAAATAAAAAAAAATCAGAAAATCAAGACTTCAAGAAAGGAACGATATTACCGTTTTGTCTCAAAGTTGACAATCTTCCTTGTTTGTAAGCGCGTCTCCCCGGCAACGGCGCCAAAATTTGATTATGCCCAAAACAGTAACGCGGTGTTGTAGTATAGCTTTGGGGTGTCGATTCCACAGGGAAACAAGTTAACTACAAAGGAAGGTGTAAACTTTAATCCAAAATGATAAATCCAAATGAATAAGAGAATCTGAATTTGATAATGAAGTAATTGTGTAAAATAGATTGTAAAATATAATAGAGGAACAACAAGGATCCGGGAATCCTCCTTAGGTTCGTTGCCCTAATCCTAACTTGATTCAGTTGTTTTTATCTCGATTGCAAGTTTCACATCCCAAACAGGCAATCGACAAATATTCAATTAAAGAACATATATAAACCCTAATTTGATTGTTATGAAATACTCTTTATTTTCAATTCATGCACACATGATCTATCCTTTAAGTTTATCAAGAAACGATAATATATCTTTGATGACAATATTGCAGTAATGGACAAACCTAAAGGCTAGATCTACCGGACTCAACCATACCTAAATAATCTTGACATAAAGAAAGCATGACTGAATTTATATCAAGGAAAAAGATACAATCACCGGATTAGATGAAATCTTATAATTAGATTAAAAAGTAAATCATAACAATGTTTGAACTCTAAAGCTCTATTACAACTGAATCAAGTAAGAGAAATAGAAACAACTACACCTAGGGATTCATCCCTTCGCCTTGCTTGGAGATTAGTTGGCCATGGGGGAGAGTGTGGCAGCCTCCCTTGAGTTTTCCAGCTTTTTGAATGTCCAATTACAAACCCTAAGTGTTATATTTATACTACACAAGTTCTAGGGGTGTTTTAGGGTTTGAACAAGTCATTAAAGACCTAATTAGGGTCTAACTCGGAGTGCATAAGGCTGTGCGCGCGCTGCAGCACAACTTGGGCGCGATGCGGCTCTGTTTTATCTGGTCAAGCGCTGGTGCTGTGTGCTGCGGCACGGATAATCCATGCTGCAGCGCGGGGCTGCTCTGTTTTGGTAAAGTCAGGTGCTGGTTCTGTGTGCTGCGGCGCGGATAATTCATGCTGCAGCGCGGGCTGATGCTGATTCAGAAAGTCTGACATCTGTCCGCTAAAATCACCATAACTTCCTCTAGAGAAATGATTTTAATGAACCGTAAAATCCTCCAGAAATTAGACTTCCATATCTTTCTAACCATCTGTGGCGCACTTCCTGGTTCTTTCTACATCGATACATTTTAATTTGTAAAGATGGTTGATTTGTATGCCAACTCCAGCAACTTAGTGAAAACTCCTTCCTTAGTTTCTCTTCATCTTGGCTCTTCCGCAATCATTCTTTTGCTTGAGTGTTCAATGGAACTTCGTGTTTCAAAATGATGATAGCTTTTCCATCTCCTTTAACTCAAGATACCTGAAAAATGCACCGAAATATATTAATGCTCCAAAAATGCCACTTTAGAGTTGTTAATGAATAAAAATGCAATTAAGACCTAAATCAACCCTAAAGTGCTAACACATAAGTACGATTATAATGCATTTAATGGCTCTTATCAAGACACTTCAACGAGCTACTACTCAAGTGCCCACACCACAACCTACCCCAAGACAAACTGGTACAAGTCTTTTATGAAGGTTTAAGTGATTCTAACAAAAATATTGTTGATTCAGGTTGTGGAGGGGTGCTGATGGAGAAGAGCAGCGAAGAAGCAATGGAACTTTTCGAAACCCTAAGCGAGCACACGCAGCAATTCTCCTCTTAAGGTAGACATCTAACCAAGAGTAAGGGTATGTACGAGGTAAGCTTAAACGGAGGATCATCTCCTCAAATGGTCGCGGTAGAAAGAAAACTTGACCTATTGGTTAATGCTATGGCCGCTCAGAACACTTCAACTAATCCATCAGCCGCACCACTGCAGGTATGTGCCATTTGCTCACAGTTTGATCATGATACTAATACTTGTCCCTTATATTCATCTGCAGATCATGAGCAAGCCAACTTTGTGGGTTTGAACAATTATCCGCCAAAGAACAACCCCTATGCCAACACATACAACCCTGGATGGCGGAATCACCCGAACTTCTCGTGGAGCAACAACCAAAATAATCAAGGGCAGCAAAGAAATTTCCAACCAGCAGCCCAATCTACTTCTGAACCCAAAAAGAATGATCTCGAAATTCTTGTGAGGCAACTAGCGACTCAGCAACAACAAATCATGAATAAGCATGAACAATTCATGGAAGAGTCAAGGCAATTTAGGACTAAAATGAGGCAAATCACTGCCAAGCACGATCAAGCCATTCAAGGACTAGAGGTACAAATGGGACAGTTAGCCAAGGAATTGAGTAGCAGAAAGTAAGGAGAGCTCTCGGCCCAGCTATTACCTAATCCAAGAGGACACCAGCAGCTGAATGCTATAACTACCTTAAGAAGTGGAAAGGTCATCAGTACCAACGAGCCTACACAAGCGTCTCCAGATCAAACCTCTACATCTAAGGTAAAGGAGATAGAAAAGGTAAATACACCTCCACCCTTTCCTCAAAGGTTGGTGAAACCTAAAAAGGAAACTAAAATGATTGACATATTTGAAACCTTGAAAAAGGCAGAAATAAATATTCTTTTATTAGAGGCAATAAAACAACTATCTGCTTATGCTAAGTTTTTAAAGGATTGTTGCACTAACAAAAGGAAGTTTCAGAAGCATGAGACAGTAGCCTTGACCGAAGAGGCGAGTGCTGTATTATTGAGAAAGTTACCACCTAAACTAAAAGATCCAGGTAGTTTTACTATTCCTTGCTGGCTAGGTGACCAGCTTTTTGAGCACGCATTATTGGATCTAGGAGCAAGTGCCAATTTGCTACCTTACAGTGTATTTGAGACACTTGGTTTGGGGGAACTCCAACCAACCTCCGTTACATTACAATTGGCTGACAGAAGCATCAAATGACCAAGAGGTATCCTTGAGGATGTTTTGATAAGAGTAGGAAATTGTATTTTACCTGCTGATTTTATCGTATTAGACATGGAGGAGTGCTATATACCTGTACCACTTCCTTTCATTCTAAGGAGACCATTTATGATCACTGCTGACACAAACATTAATGTAAAAAGAGGCATTGTCACAATGAGAGTAAATGATGAAGAGATAGAATTTAAAATTTTTTATACACTAGACTCCACTAATACTAATGATGAGTGTCACAATGTGAGTTTCATGCAAGGAATTGATGAGATAGTGTCCAAGGCCCAGTTCACTGATCCGTTGAAGACCACCCATGATGATATGGGATTGGAAGTTGGACCAGAGGATAATGTGATTAAAGATGTTCATGGAGCTGAGCACACTATTGAGAGCACACCTAAACCTTCAAGTAAGTGTAATCCTTAAGCTAAAAATCATGTACCTACTAATACTATTCTTCCTTGTTTTATTTACCAGGTACCAAAATTGGAGACAAAGCATCTATCAATGGACCTAGAACCACCTGATGAGGGCCATAATCCTTCAAGGAACATAGCCTTAAAGCTACCATAGAGAGCACTTGAGCAATTTCACTTGCTTAACATATAGCTCAAGTGCCTCTATCAAGGTTAGTGGTACTAAGGCCACTACAAATCGGTATGACTATATCATTCCCATTTTTTTTACCTTAATTCTTTATATAACCTCTTTTTACTATTTCTGTATTGCGATCGAGCACACACCATATGCACTCGAGCGCCACCTTGTCCTGTGTTGCGCGCGAGCGCATCACAATTAAACAGTTGCGCATAAGTGCACTCGATCACATTTCACAAATGCACTTGAGTGCAATCGGGGCAGAGGGGTCACGTGCACGTTATAAACAGTTTCTCGTCCCTTCACTCACTTACACTCAATTGCACTTCTGCTCTCTCTCTCTCTTACACAAACCATCCCACACAGCAAAACTCTACCTTCCACTCTCATCCAGCGCACCACACCACCATCACCGCACCACACCACCATCACCTCACCACATCACCAAGCCCACCACTAGACTTAGCCACTCTATTTCACCCTTGCACATAAGCGACCTTCCCACACACACAAGGTACACACATGTTTTTGTTTTGTCCTTTTTATTACTTACACACACTGTTCTGATCTTTAGTTCACATATACATAATCTATATATGATCTTCGTGTGTATTGATTGGATAGTTTTCCGTTTGTAGGAGGTTTCGGGTCAAAGGTGTATGCATTTTATAGCTTCAGGTTTTTGGTGCACATAAGGTGTTCGACATATTACCTGACCAAGTGCGATCGAGCGCTTGGTAGTCGCGATCGAGCACTTAGTAGTTGCGATCGAGCGCACTTCAATCTGTGCGATCGAGCACACCAACAGCTGTGTACGAGCGCAATTACACCAGATGCACTACTATTTGCCCACAACTCATGGCTTCCACCTCCCGTGCTTCAAGCAGTCGCCAACAAGCATCCTAGCCCAGTTTTGAACAGTGGGAAATACTGTTCGAGACAACATTCAATATAGAAAAGGACTTCAAGATTTTGGACACCACAAGATGGGCGGTCCAAGAATTCAAGAATCAGGGTCTCAAGCGGCTATTCAAGCTAGTCTGCTCTATGGCATACACTCGGTTTGTAATAAGTTTCTACGAGAACCTGACCTACGACTACACCAGGCCAGAAATCTTATCTTCCTTAGTCCAGGGTAGATTCATAGAGTTAACCACAGCTGATATAGCCAGCTCGTTACACTACTACGATGAGACTCTCTCGGAGGATAGCCACATAGAGAAGCAGCCTGACTCGTTCCCTCTCTCACTCATCGTTGAGGACATGTGTGCGGGGCAGTATGCTGATCGCCACAACAATGCGGGAAGCTGGTCGAGGTTGCCTCCCCGTCTATGGTTCGTCGATTCAGTCCTACAGCGTAATGTGTGCCCCTTGGGGCATAAGACATAGAGACGGGACCAGTTTCGGCAAGCTCGCTATGTTTTCCACCGAGGTCATTGGTACTCCATCCCAGCAGTCATATGGAGTCAGATAGACAAGTTCTGGGATGGGGTGCATAACCGGCAGACGACCACAACTAATGCTTGGGGTCTTCCTTTCCTTCTTGCTCAGTCATATCTTCAAGAAGAAGGGGATTAGAGGATCCTCTATAGATGGCCCGGTTAGTGACCATCCCTTCTTTGGGAAAGCACAATGGAGCCTCAGCCAGTCGCACATGCCCCGAGGACCCCAGGCACAGATACCAACCGCTGAGCCTATTGCAGATGATCCAATGGAGGCCGAGCATCCACCAGTGAGCCCTTCATGGGAGGAGGACCAGACATCCATGGAATCCATGGAGTATCAGCATCTCCTAGATGAGCTATCCTTCTTCCGCTATGAGCTCTCCGACATCCATCGGGAGGATCGTGAGGCAACCCATGTGATCCATCAGTGGATCACTGGGTTAGAGGCACAGTTTACATGACAGGAGGCCATGCTATAGTCCATCCTTGACCGCCTACCTCCTACACCCGATACCTTCTCGACTGCACCCACTGATGATCAGCAGTGAGAGGATACCCTGTCTGGTTGAAGACGTTAAACTTAGCGCTCATGGGAGGCACCCCAAACATATCCTTTCTATTTAGTACTTTTCTTTTAATTATAGTCATATTTACATATCTATTATTTATATTTTGTTTTCTGGAACAACGTTTGTTTTCCTTTGTCAGGTACTTAGTGCGTGCATCCAGTTCAAGTTTAAGGGGCGTGTATAAGCAAGCAAGTAACCTAGTTCTCCATCTCCCAGGTCAGATCTTTCCGTGCCACACACATTGGGGACAATGTGCATTTTAAGTTTGGGGGTAGTGGGAGATACTAGATATTATCACACACTTACTTGAAAAGCACTTGAAACACATGCACACACTAAGTCCCAGTTTTTTGTAGAAAGATAAATGCATGATCAATGGGTAAACAAAAATTTTGGTTGATTTAAAAATTTGATAACACTTCATTAGTAAGCTTACAAGCTAGAACACATAGTCTTGTATTAGGAATTTTACAAAGTTGAGTTAACCACCCCAAGGCACCTAAGAATTCACAAATTTGATTTAAAGTTGCACGAGTACATTTAGCACGCATTTGTGTGGGTATGACATATAATTCTTTTGTATATGTTTCCATAACCTAAACTATAATCGGATAACTTGTTAAAAAGAACCCTTTGGCATAAGAAAAATAAAAGAAAAATGTTCATTATGCAAAAAGAAAAATAAAAAAGCTTCCAAAAATCAACTTTCTACTGAGTAACTGGGTCTCTTTCCTCAGTAAACATTGAGTGTTCACGTCCAAAGGTGGAAGTTTCATTAAGAAGCATTAAAAACCTGTTAGTTCTGTAGCCTTTTTGACTCGAGCTAATAAGTCCTTAGGGGTGTCTTTACACCTAATGCCCTAAAACCATTTGGTTTGGGAGTCATTGGCCAAACACTCGTTACAAGGGTCAAATAGAAAGCCCAATGGAACTCAACATGGCAAAGATCGCATGATAAAAAAAAAAGAAAAAAGAAGCAAGTATTATGCCATTTTGTTCTCTTTGATAAGAAATTAGAACAGTTTGGGCACCGAAACACTATACACCAAAATTATGTGGAAGTTCCATCTCATATGTGCTAATTCATCACACACAAATCAAACTTGCGATGCCTTAAGCCAACCTTATGTGGGTAACATTAAACTTTTGAAAGTCCTTTTGCAATCCAAAATGTGTTTTTATTATAAGCTTACTCATGAACGGTTATCATGGTTTTATGCACAACCTAAATTTTTGAGTATCATGAAAATGAATTTATCTTTAAAATTTTGTATCAACATAATCTTTGGTTTTGTATTGCTAAGGGACTAGCAATATGTAAGTTTAGGGGTGTGATAAGTGCTTAAATAATCATATTTAAGCCCCTTAAGTTACACTTATTAAACTCTTTACTTATCTATTTTAGTAGATTATACTTCATTTTTGTGTTTTATGTGTTTTTCACAGGACTTGGACAAAAAGATAACAAAATTGAGCTATTAGAAGCAAAAAGTGAAGTTCTGCCCTCCAACAAGGTGCGCTCGAGCGCACCTCCCTTATGATCGAGCGCACAAGCACACTGTTGTGAGTTTTAAATTACTCGCAAGTGCATGAGTCGTCTGCAATATAGTGTGTGCAAGTGCGAGGTCGAATCCACAGGGAATTGCGTTGTGAAAATATATTTTTATCTAAACTAAGTCTATTTTAACCTAGTTCCAAAATTTTAATTATATGTTGCAAAAGAAATATAAACTTAAATTAAATTTATTTAAAAACTAATGATAAAAACACTAAGGTTTCCGAATCCACCCCACCAAAGTTAAGCATATATGTCCTAAAAAATAACCTATCAAAACATTCCATGAATCCAACTATAAGACAAAAAACAAAGAATATCCCAATTAAACCAAAAGCATCCAATGTATCCATCAGATGAAACACAAGGAATATCCAACAGAACAATTTAAACACAATCAATCATAAGATTTTACTCAAATAATTGACAGAACATTTATACTATCAGATTTGTACAAGCAAATCTGAACTGCTGTGCCAAACGACGGCGAGGCTTCATCTTTAACCTTAGCTGAAGATTCTAGTCACTCATAACTATGAAACTATAATTCATAATAAAAGTGCTAAACATTAAACTAAAACAACTAAATAAAAAGAAATAAATAAATTTACATGGGAGAAATTCCACTCGCTGATGGGCGGCGCTTCCCCTCGTGGTAGCAAAGCCTTCGGGATCCACCAGAATGCTAGCAGACATCCGTCGGTTAACACCAAAGTGGCCCAGGAATTGTACTAAATGGCACAAAGAAATGCACACTGAATGATGAGGTTAGATGGTGCTTATATAGGGGGAGTCCCGGAGTAGTATTGGTTTCAAATTCGATGTGGGATACTGCCCGAGTGCGCTCGATCGCAGAATAGTGCGATCGATCGTATGCCTTGTGCGCACGATCTCATGTGCGCTCGATCGCGTGTCTGGTGCGCTCAATCGCAGATGAACTATACTGTAAACATTTCGATGTGGGATTGTTGACCATGCACTCGATCGCAGCATAGCGCGATCGATCACTATTGCTCCTGAAGCTTCACATCTCCTGAAATGCTTTATTTTCTCCACAAATCTATAAAAATACACAAAACACAAAAAATACTTAAAATAAAGTGAAATACTACTAACTAAGAGCATAACAAATATAAGTTAAGGGTATTAAATATGCAATATTTAAGACTTATCAAATACCCCCAAACTTATATTTTGCTAGTCCCTTAGCAAAACAAAATAAAAAACTAAATGAACAACAAGGATTATAAAGATAAGTTCAGTATTCATGGTATCCAAAAATTTAAGGAGCATACAAAATCATGAGATTCATTCATGAGCAAGCTTAAATAAGTCGAACCCATCTTCACAATGAATAAGGATTTAAAACCTAATTACTTACAAGAGGCATGGTAAGACATCACAAGCTTGAATCAGTGTAAAGTGAATTAGCATATACAGATGAGGTTTCCAAATAACTTCAATTTACAAGGTAATTCAAGTCTCAAGATCCACAAAATTTCTCATCGGAAAAAACAATGATGGCATAGTTTTTTTTTTTTTATATATAAGGCTCTGCTATGTTTAGTTCCCTTAAGCTTTCTAATTGACCCATGTAGCGAGTGTTGAGTCAATGCCTCCCAAACCAGAAGGTTTTAGGGCATTAGGTGTAAAGATACCCCTAAGAACTTACTAACTCGAGTAAAAAAGGATACGAAATTAAACTGGCCTTAATACTACCAAGCAAAATTTCCACCTTTTGACGTGAACACTCACTGCTTACTGAGTCAAGAGGTCCAGTTACTCAGTGGAAAGTTTCGCAATGATCATTATGAATAAAATTCCCACCTTTTGACGTGAACATTCACTGATTACTGAGGCAAAAGGTCCAGTTACTCAGTGGAAAGTTTATTGATGATGATGATTATAAATATTAGTAGGTTTTTTTTTTTTTTATATGCCCAAGTGTTTATCCAACAAGTCATCCGGTTTCAGTTAAGACAAGGAAACGTATACATTCAACTCACATGTCATACCTCACACAAATATGTGCTAATGTGCTCGTGTGAGATTAGATCAAACATGTGAATTCTCAAAAATGTCTAAAGTAAGTAACTAAAGTTTAAACTCTATCATCAGATCATGTGTTCAAAGTTTTAAACTCACCAATGAAATCACATCACAATTTTTCAGATCAACCAAAATTTTTAGACGAACATGAACATGCATTTATCTTTAAGATGAAAAGACAACAAATTAGGACAAAGTGTGTGATGTGTCTCCCATACCCCCAAACTTAAATTACACATTGACCCCAATGTGTGACTAATATGGAAAGAGCTGACCTGAGATATGGAGAACTATCTGGACTGGTATGGCTTATAGCATACCCCCAAACTTGAACTGAAGTACACATTGTCCCTGAAAACAAAGACTGGAAAACAAAAAATACTAGAAACAAACATTAATCATAAATACGTAAAATAATAAATAAACATAAAGGATAAGCTGTGGGATGCCTTCCATGAGCGCTAAGTTTAACGTCTTCAGCCAGACCCAACATTAGTAATCATGCCCAACTAAGCGCTCCACCATCTGATCAATAAATGAGAATGAAAAATGATCAGTCCTTATGGTAGTGTTCAGTTTACGGTAGTCGATACACACTCTCCACCCTGACTGAACACGAGTTGGCACCAACTCATCGTCCTTATTCTTCATTACTGTTAATTTAGCACGTTTGGGTACGACTTGAATCGGGCTCATCCACTTGCTATCAGAGATGGGATACATGATCCCCGCATCTAACAGCTAAATTACTTCTATGCTCACAACCTCTTGCATAGCTGGGTTGAGCCTTCTTTGTGGCTCCCTCGATGGCCTGGCATTCTCCTCCAAATGTATCTTGTGCATTACCAACGAGGGGCTGATTCCCCTGATATCCTCAATAGTCTAACCGATAGCTTCTTTGTGCTCTCTTAAGACATCTAATACTTTCTCCTCTTGAGCCTCACCCAAATCTGAAGCTATAATCACAGGCAAACTATCGGCTGAACTAAGGAACTTATACTTAAGATTATCCGGTAAAGGCTTAAGTTCCTTCTTAGGGGGTTCAAGTGCTTCAGTTTCCTCTGTCTCAATGTTTTCTTGAGGATTAGACTCCAAAATGGCATTCACTTCCTCGATTAGCTTATCTAAGCCCAAGTCGTCTCCAAAGTGAGCAAAACACGCCTCCAAGGGATCCTTAATCCGAGATTTATCCACAGTCTCCTCTGTCTTACTGCTCTCTCGAGGAGCAGATTCCAAGATAGTATTTGCTTGCTCAAGTAACTTATCTAAATTCAAAGACTCTCCAAACTGAGCAAAGCATGCCTCCATAATGTCCTCAGACTTCCCTTCTTTCTTGGGTGCTTGTAGTCTCTCAGGGTAAGGTGCTTTAGGAAAAAATGACCTAGGGAGATCCTTAATAATACGACTGGCTGTAGATGGCTCAGCATCTCTCTTCTCATTGTTGCCACTTTCTTGCCCTTGGTGCATAGTAGGGTTCTCTTCCACTTGATTATACACTTGTCTCCCAGACAAGTATGGGACAGTTGATTGCACTTGTTCCTGCCAATGCATAGGAGTTGATAAATTTCCCACCGCAAACTGTTCCTTTGGGTTAGAATCAGGTTGACTGGGGAACTCTCCATTCTCTCCTTCACCCACGTAACTTACGATTTGATCCATTAGACTCTCTAGCTTGGCAATCACTTGGGTGTTTTCTATTGTTGCACTCATTACTTCGCTCATGGATTGGCTAGTCATTTTCATGTACTCCTTAAGGGTGTCCTCAAGTGACTATGAAACTGGCGCTGGTGTTTGAATGGGAGCTTGGTAAGCAGGTAATGGTGCTGGAGACGCTGAGTGACTATAACTTGGAACTAGTGGAGGAAATTCGGGAGGGTATTGAGTGTGAGCTTGATAAGGGGCTCCTCCCTGATTCCTTAGTTGGTTCTGCGTCCATGAAAAATTAGAGTGGTCCTACCACCTTGGATTGTACGTTTCGGAGTAAGATCCATTTGATTGCCAACAACACTCATTGAAAGCATTCGTTTGTTTCATGGGATACTCGGCAAAAGCCGACATTGATGGACAATTCTGTGCTAAATACATAGGACTAGCACAGATGGAACAACTATCAATATTGAATGTGTTGGCAGCATTGATGGAAAGGCCGGTCATTTTCATGTACTCCTTAATGGTGTCCTTTAAAGACTGTGAAACCGGCGCTGGATTCATCCACATTTTTTTTTATAAAATTTTTCTAACTTTTAATTTTATTTTTTTTTATGGGCAATTGCCAATAGAAACAAATAAACTAAAATAAAATTGCAATAAGAAAAATCAAACAAAAAAATGCTAACTAACTAGTAGAAAAATAAAATTAATTTAGACAAAAATTTCACAAACCAAACAATTTCCCGGCAACGGCGCCAAAAACTTGTTGTGAGTTTTAAATTACTCGCAAGCGCACGAGTCGTCTGCAATATAGTGTGTGCAAGTGCGAGGTCGAATCCACAGGGAATTGCGTTGTGAAAATATATTTTTATCTAAACTAAGTCTATTTTAACCTAGTTCTAAATTTGTAATTATATGTTGCAAAAGAAATATAAACTTAAATTAAATTTATTTAAAAACTGATGATAAAAACACTAAGGTTTCCGAATCTACCCCACCAAAGTTAAGCATATATGTCCTAAAAAATAGCCTATCAAAACATTCCATGAATCAAACTATAAGACAAAAAACAAAGAATATCCCAATTAAACCAAAAGCATCCAATGTATCTGCTCTCAACAAATCACAAAGGAAATCCAATTCAATCGAAAACAATTCGATGTATCAATCAGATGAAACACAAAGAATATCCAACAGAACAATTAAACGCAATCAATCATAAGATTTTACTCAAATAATTGACAGAACATTTATACTAAAAAAATGTCAGATTTGTACAAGCAAATCTGAACTGCTATGCCAAACAACGGCGAGGCTTCATCTTCAACCTTAGCTAAAGATTCTAGCCACTCATAACTATGAAACTATAATTCATAATAAAAGTGCTAAACATTAAACTAAAACAACTAAATAAAAAGAAATAAATAACTTTATATGGGAGAAATTCCACTCGCTGATGGGTGGCGCTTCCCCTCATGGCAGCAAAGCCTTCGGGATCCATTAGAATGCTAGCAGACGTCCACCAGTTAACACCAAAGTGGCCCAGGAATTGTACCAAATGGCACAAAGAATTGCACACTAAATGATGAGGTTAGATGGTGTTTATATAGGGGGAGTCCCGGAGTAGCATGGGTTTCAAATTCGATGTGGGATACTGCCCGAGTGCGCTCGATCGCAGAATGGTGCGATCGATCGTATGTCTTATGCGCTCGATCGCGTGTCTGGTGCGCTCGATCGCAGATGCACTATACTGCAAATATTTCAATGTGGGATTGTTGACCACGCGCTCGATCGCAGCATAGTGCGATCGATCGCTATTACTCCTGAAGCTTCACATCTCCTGAAATGCTTCATTTTCTCCACAAACCTATAAAAATACACAAAACACAAAAAAGACATAAAATAAAGTGAAACACTACTAACTAAGAGCATAAAAAATATAAGTTAAGGGTCTTAAATATTCAATATTTAAGACACATCACACACGAGCACACTTGAAGAAGGCTCGAGCGCACACATACGATCGAGCGCATCCCGCATACGCTCGAGCACAATTACTCCAGAGGCAACAGAGCCAGAATTGGAAAGATGTCTTCCGACTCCAAAACGAAATTAGGGTTTCGGGACACCATGAAGACCCTATAAATAGCCCTGTAAAACACATAACATATACCTTTTGTTCTAGACTCGAAGTAAAAAAGCTTAGGAGAGGAATTGACAACTCGTCTCCCGAGTCTTCTTCGGTTTTAGTTTTCTATTTTTAGTTAATTATGTTTAGCATGTTTATTTTACTTAGTATGTGTAACTAAACACCTATAGGGCTCGATTGAAGCCCTAGTTATGCTTTACCACATATTTATTCATTGATTATCTTTGCTATAGCTTTGTTAGAGTATTTAACTTGATTAATACCTGTTTATATTTACATTCCTCATATGTATGTGCCTGATCAACGTATGCATGTGGTATGGATAGGTTAGTCGAATCAATTTGGATGACCGAGTCCTGGGTTCGATATTAATAACAAGGGATATCCACACCGGATTCCCGAGTTAATTAATATGGGAAACCGAGAGCAGACCAAGCCCTAGTTCCCGTGTAGTTGCCGATCTCTATAGCCCTTATGCTCTTTTAAGGAACAACTCAGTATACACCCATGCTGAATCCCTTAAGAGAGAAAAGAGTTAGAGTATACACCATGCCTAACTTGTTGCATAGGGAGATCAATAGCTTAAAGTGTGGACCAAGCCCTTAGGTTGGCAATCATTAGATATTCATGATAAGACTAGAGCATTGAAACCTTAGTTAGTGGGAAAGTATAATTAGTGGTGGATATCGTAGCACTATGTTCTTATTATTATTATTCACTTACAAACAAACTACTATTTCTCTTTTAACTTGAAGAAACTAATTCTAAATAGAAATTCACCAATTCCTGTGGAAATGATCTCGCACTTGCACACTATGCCACCACAGACCTTATGCACTTACAAGTAAAACTAGAATGATTATTTACCAAATTATTTAAGTAGATAACCGCTCCATCAGTTAGTGTTTAACGCCTCTTTGCACAAAAGTACAATCATTAGCTGATTTAAAATCATCACTCTTTTTATTTCAGTCGTTCTTGCATAGAAATTTGTTTTTATCTCAATGGCCGAATCAGCTCTCTTATTTTCTAGGCCTCTCTCATTTTCTCTTTTTGGTTTTCATTCGTTCTTTTTTTCTCACTCTCTTTCGTTTGCTCACTCTCTTTTTGTAACCTCACTTGATCTTCATAAACCTGCTTTGGTGTTAAAGGAACTACAGTGATTGTTCTTTGATTTCTTACAAACGAATATTTTTTGGTGAAGCCATCATGCTTAACACACCGATCGAATTGCCAAGGCCGGCCTATTAACAAGTGTCCAGCTTGCATCGGAACTACATCACACAAAACTTCATCTTCATATTTTCTAATACGGAAGGAAACTAACACGTGTTTGTTCACCCTCAGTTCACCACTATTATTGAGCCATTGTAACTTGTAAGGCCGAGGATGTTTAATCGTTGGCAGCCCTAATTTCTCAACCATTGTAGTGCTAGCAACGTTAGTACAACTACCTCCATCAATAATCATACTACATACCTTGTTTTGCACGTGCTATCTAGTATGAAAGATGTTTTCTCGCTGCACTTCGTCATCTTCTTTGATTTGCACACTTAGAGGTTTCCTTGTAACTAACAATTCTCCTTCGGCAGCGTATTCCTCATCATTCGCATCCTCCAATGGAAGCATAGATTCGGTATCTTCTTCGCCCTCGGTTTCAATTTCACCATTATCTCGCAATACCATAACTCTTTTGTTCGAACATTGGCTTGCTATGTGACCCCTACCTTGGCATTTAAAACACTCAATATCACAATTTCTAGTGGTGGAAGAGTCAGTTTTACCTTGATTTCCATGGCTGGTACTTTCTTGTTTTTGCTCGATTTTGGGCTTAGCCGTGGCATGCTTCACAAAATTCAGCCTCCAAGATGAACCCGAGTTAGGGTTTTGCCGTGTATTGTTGCCCCTCCTCTTGAGTTGGTTTTCAATTTTGACAGCCATGTGCACCATATCTTCCAACTCCACATAATGATCCAACTCCACCGAATTAGCAATTTTCAAGTTCAAACCAGCTAAGAACCTAGTCATTGTAGCCTCTCAATCCTCCTCTACATTTGCTCGGATCATAGCTACTTCCATCTCTTTATAATAATCCTCCACACTCACATTACCTTGTGTAAGACTTTTCAATTTTTGGTATAACTCACGGTAGTAATGGCTTGGAACAAACCGTTTCCTCATCACGGTTTTCATCTCCTCCCAAGTCTCTATTGGACGCTCTCTATTTCTCCTCCTATTTAACACTAGTTTATCCCACCAAACAATCGTATAATCAAAAAATTTAATGGCTGCAAGTTTAATCTTTTTAAGCTCGGAATAATTATGACAATCAAACACTAATTCTATCTTCTTCTCCTACTCAAGGTAAGCTTCAGAATCGTTTTTGCCTTGAAACGATGGAATCTTCATCTTAATACTACCCAAGTTATTGTCTTCCTAATTCCTAGCTTCTCTACCTTGACCACCAAATCTCCTATGGCTAACAACTGATTCCTGATCATCTTCTTCATCAAATCTATTCCCATAATACTCTTCATCTTCAGCTCTCTCTCCCCTAGGTTGAACTCTCTCCCTCCTACGCACATTAGGAGCATTTTGTTGCTGCCCCACATGTGCATTCTCTACCCGATCTATCCGCTCATGAACCTATTCCATCTCTGTTCTCAATACTCTTCTCATCTCACCCATTAAAGCTTCCATGGGCAACTTCGGATCACCCTCTCCCAATGTATCTCCAGAATTATTTTTGTTCTTGTCGTCTGATATGTTTGCTGCAAAAACAACGTTAGAAAAACAAAAGGACCTCACACACTCCCTCATGTGTTTCACTCAAAGAATGAGTCACTCAATTTCACTAGCGTTTTCACACAAAAATCATATTGACTTTTCCCCTCTTATGTGCTCACCACTCTTGCCTTTTTTTCACTCGTAATAATCCTCTATAGGTTCTTATCAAACTAACCGAACAAGTATCAAAGTTTCCAGCAACAATTCACCAATAACTCACAAAGAAATTCGGATTTAAAGCCTAATTTAAAGGCTAGAATACAAGGAAACAAAGATGAGAAATTGAAATAAGAATTGAAAGGACTGAATTTAAATATTATGCACTTTTTTCTTTTTTTTAATGTTTTTTTTCCTAAACTGGAAATTTGTTGTTCTTTTTTTTTAATTTCGTTTTTTTTTCATGTTTTTTTCTAATGAATCAAAATAAAAGATAAGCAAACTTGCAACTAGAAGGCTCTGATACCAACTGATATGATCCACGCCAAGAACTAAGAAATTGATGGATCAAAAAGACTTCCAAGATCGTCTAGAAGCAGATTTATGTGAGACCGTGACCCGTTGCGTATATTGAAGCAAGAACCTTAGTATAATGAAGACTGAGACTGCAACCCATTGCTTATATTGAAGTAAGAACCTTGGTATAATGAAGACGCCACAATCAATTATGGAATGATTGATTGATAAGTCGAAGATGAACGCCACAGAAACTCCGATAAGTTCATAAGTGCTACAAGAACCAAAGAGAAATTTCTCTCCAAAAGTATGAATCAAATCTGAATTGTGTTATTCCAAAAGTCAAGGGCTATTTAAATACATGAGAATTCGTAACCAATTAGGAAAAGGAAAACTAAGAAATAGAAAATAAACCTAAACAGAATGCTGGTAGGAAACTACGAAATAGGAAATAAACCTAAATAGAATTTTGGTAACCTAAAATCCAAATAAAGAAAGTACCTAACTTGGCATGCAAGCCTTATAATGCAACAATTAAATTCAGAAGGAAACAATTAAGAAAAGATGCAAGGTGCAAGCCCAAGTGGAAGAAGATTCGGATGCAACAGCCTGCTGGATTTAGGCCCATCATAATAGGCCCAAACGATATCTTTTTTGGAACTTTCTTAGGTCTAAATTGAAGTTCAAGATGTTATCTTTCCATCCCAACAAGTTTCAGCCCATTTGGAGTTGCAGGCAAGAAGATATGACCATTTTAATTATGGTCGTTGGGTCCTCCCGAAATTCGAAAGCGGAAGTTCCCTTAGATCCTGGAAACCCATCCTAGTGGATCATGTATAGCATCATCCTTGGGCCCCCAAAGATGGTTCTTAGCCCAAATGTGTTGAATAAGCCAATTGAGAGTTTTCTTGAACTGTTTATCTCTGGCCTTTATAACTAGACTAATTGGAACTTGAATAAACCGTTTAGCTTGGGCCCTTATAACTTGACCAATTGGAACTTGAATAGGATCTGCCTCCCATTTGTTAGCCATGTCCTCATCAGAGTTGTTGAACCCGAAGACTCAAGTAACATATAAGGTCAACGGGCATCGTGTGAAGCCTTACTTGGAAGGAGTCCATGAGAAGGGGGTTGTTGAGTGCATCGAGGTGCACAATCCTGAATAAGTTCAACCAACGTCTTACTAAGACATTAAAAAAAGTGCTTCGTGGGAGGCAACCCACCCATTTGATAGAGTATGTTTTCTGTTATTTAATTTTCATTGTTCCCTTCTAAATGTTTTTCTAAACGCGTGTTTGATTTCATAGATTGAGGACAATGTTTCTTTTAGGTTTAGGGGTACAATTAGAACTTTCTGAGACAAAATTTTCATGCTACAATTTGTTTTATGCACGTTGAGTTTAGTTTCTTTAACGCTAACAAGTTGTTATGAGGATTGATGCATATTCATATTCCATAGACCGTGCTCTTGATGTTGATACTGAGATTAACCTAGATCTAATGATTGAGAATCAAATAGTAGAGACGACGGCAGTTCTTGGAAAGATATTATCAAGAGGAGTTTTGGGACATTGAAGGCGACGATCAATCACTTCAACACTTTGAGGATTCATTTTGTAATTTGGGAAAAAATGCTATCTTTGCCCCTTTTGTCCTTCAATATGCTTGTAACCCTAGTATTTGAATTCTGTGATTGAGATTTAAACATGAGTGGCTGAATGTATTGTTGGGCGTTTGGCTTAGCTCCCTTGATTGTTTTGGATATTTTGGTGGATTTAGTTTTATGAAATTTTCCAAATTATTTCTTATTCAATATCCTTCGTACCTTTGATTATTGCTTGTGGATTGGCCATCTATTATTGATAGTCAAGGTTAATATTCGAGATTAGGTTGAGGACAAATCATCTAGACCTAATTAATCTTTCTTGAATAGGAATTTAAATCAGGATTCAAATCAAATTATGATTTAGGTGGTTGCATTTTCCTTCTACTTAATTTAACTAATTAATTGATGAACATGATCCATGGGATTTAATTAATTAGTTATAAATTGAGAATAAACACGATCAATGACATTCTCTAGTCTTAGTGGAAATACCAATAATCTTGAATGTTAATTAATTCTTTATATTCACCAAATATTCCAATTCATGATTGGATAACAAACTAAACTCCCAATTGTTCTCATTGATTATACACATCTCTTCATAATTCATTTTGTTTAATTTACTTAATTGTTCTTATTTCAATTTTCTCTTCACCAATCTTTTAATTAGAGTTTAGGATTTAATTTCAGAGTTTGTTTTAGTAATTTTAAGAAAGTAATTTAGGATTTAAACCACTGCAATTCCTTGAGAGATCGGCCTCGAGAGTAAACTCATCGTAATACTATTTGTGATTCGTGCACTTGCGAGCATTTAAAATTAGCACATCATAGATCTACTTACATATTCGTCTCTTTTCCTAGCAAAACTCTTTGATCCTGAGGTGTGAGGATATTGTTGTCTGTCACGTGATGCTGTCCCTATAGTAGAATATTTCTATAACAACCATAAACAAATTCGACTAATCAATCATTATAAGAAAATTTAAAAAAACTATCAGAATTCTAATGAACATAATTTTGAATAAACAACATCACTCTTCTCAGAAAACCAGTAGTAAAGTTGTGATGAGAGTCATAAAATGCTTATTAGTAGTGGTTAATTGTTAGCATTTTAGGATTGATCTCGGTCTTTATTGCGCTTTTATGTGTTAATAACTCTAAAGTAATATTATTGGACCACTAATTTATTTCAGTGCAATTTTAAGGTACTTTGAGTTTAAAAGAGAAAAAAGGAGCGATCATTGCTTAAAAAGCCAAGATCCCATGCTTCTAGAAGGACAAGATTGACTGCTGCCTGTACTGCGATCGAGCGCACATCCTACATCGACCAAGAAGTACTCTGCAGCGCAACTGAGATCGAGCGCACCAATTTGCGATCAAGTGCACATGCGATCGAGCGCACTAAGGCTGCGATCGAGCGCACTCGGGCAGTATCCCACATCGGTTAGAAAACACATATCACTCCGGAAGTTTGCCTATATAAGACCCACTCCATTTCAGCTTTAGGAATCAATCGGAACTTATCTGAAATCATCAGAAAGTGAATCCAGAGGGCCTTTAGGAGCAATCCAGAGGGCCTTTAGGAGCAATCCAAAGTACTTTTGGAGGGCAAGCTGAGGAATCGCCGAAGCTTTTGCTACTAAGGGGGAGATGATCATTGAGAGGCCGGAGGCAACTCGAAGACGCATGAGCCCCATGGCCGGCTAGTCTCCAAGCAAGGCGTAGGGATGAATCCCTAGGTGTAGTTGTTCTTATTTTCCTTTATTCGATTCAGTTGTAGTTTGGTATTATTTTTATTAAACATTGTTGTGTTTTATTCTTTAATTTAATTAGTAGATTTCTTATTAGTCCAGTAATTGCATGCTTCTTTTCCATATAAGTCTAGTCATGCTCTTCTTATGTGTATTTGTTTGGGTGTGATTGAGTCTGGTAGATATCTTTTATAGATTTATCCATTGCTGCGGTATTGTCATTTAGATATATCGTCGTCTTTTGATAATTTATAAGTTAGGTCATGTGTGCTTGAAAGTAAAGAATAATTCATATCAATTACATTAGGGTTTATACATGCGCTTTAATTGAGTATTTGCCGATTGCCTGTTTGGGATGTGAAACTTGCAATCGAGATAAAAACAACCGAATCAAGTTAGGATTATGGCAACGAACCTAGGGAGGATTTCTGGAACCTTGTTGTTTCTTTATTATATTATCCATCAATTATTTACACAATTTTCACACAATCAGTTATTCAGATTTTATCATTTGATCTTTATCGTTTGTGTTGAGGTTCACACCTTCTCTTGTAGTTATCTTGTTTCCCTATGGAATCGACACCCCAAAGCTGTACTACAATTACCACGTTATACTTTGGGTGTAATCAAGTTGTGTCCACCGATCTTTATTCCCTCATTTTGGAGCTTGTTGCTTTGTTTTGTTTCGCATATGTGCCATTTTAAGCACATATTTGTAATTCTTCAATTTCTTACCAATCATCCTCACTAAAATTTTGTTGATATCCTCAATCATAGATAATGAAACTTCCTCTACAACAAAGAATAGAAATGGGACAAACAAGTAGTTTATGTGCTAAAGAGCATATGCATGTACAACACTACCAAAAAAAGAAGAAAATTTTGCATGTAGAACACTACCAAGAAAGGAAGAAAATCTGTATTGGTCATTTTTAATTGCCCGAATCAATAAAACAAGGTCTATTTTGTAGTTTGAAGGCAACTTCTTCCAATTCGTGTAACCAGGTGGACAAAGGTTTCCTCTCTTTGCAATCTTACCAAGCCAACTACTTAATATTCGCCCACCCTTCTTCATAGGATGGTTATGTTTGTTGAAGTGTACTATAATTTTCCTTCTGCATTCCAAAGACCACACCTGTGACGTTCACATGACACATGTTTGCTTTCTCACTCTCTCTTGAGAATTTATACAATGAAAGCATAAAATTTATAAATAGGATAACACTGAGATAACAAATTAGTTTTAAATAAAAAGTTATGATACATAAATTACCAATTATCTCATATTCTTCATTATCATTGTTTTGAATTTCAGTTCTTACTGGCTCGGTGATGGGGTACAAAAGAGTATGAAGGCAAGTTTGTAATTTTGTACTATAGGGGAAAATTTGAAATTTTTAATATGGGACAAATTTGTATTATGATTAGGATTTCTTTATTTACAGTGTTAGCTTAGGGTTAAGATTCTTAAAGAGCCCTATATAAAGGGATCCCTATGTTACTTTTCGATTAGCTTTAAATACATAAAAATCAGATTGATATGGTGATAGGAGCTTAAATATTCATATTTAAGCCCCTTAATTTACATTTTTTAAGCCATAGTTTATGTTATTTTAGTCCATTTTACTTCATTTCTGTGTTTTACATAGTTTTTATAGGTCTATGAAGAAAAGGAAGCATTTTGGAAGCTTTTGGAGCTTAAAAAGAAGAAAACTGAAAACCTGGAGCTGATACTGTCTGGAATGCGATTGTGCGCACCAGGAAGGGCGATCGAGCACACACATACGGAAGTGAACAGTAAAACGGCAGCACCTGTTTTGGAAATTAGGGTTAGGGCCTTATTTTGGAAATTAGGGTTAGGGCCCTATTTTGGAAATTAGGGTTTCCAAGTGTCCTTAGAACCCTATAAATAGACTTGTAAAACATAGAAAACATATCTCCCTTTCGGGGAGCATATCTTCCTTTTAGTTTGACCTTTTGTTGTAGACTTGAAGTAGAGAGCTTAGGGGAGGAATTGACGACTCATCTCCCGAGTCTTCTTCGGTTTTAGTTTTTAGTTTTTATTTTCATAATGTTTAGCATGTTTATTCTACTTAGCATGTGTAACTAAACACCTATAGGGCTCGATTGAAGCCCTAGTTATGCTTTTCCACATATCTATTCATTGACTATCTTTGCTATAGCCCTGTCTGAATGTTTAACTTGATTAATACCTATTTGTATTTAAATTCCTCGTATGTGTGTGCCTGATCAACATATGCATGTGGTATGGATAGGTTAATCGGATCAATTTGGATAACCGAGTCTTGGGTTCGACATTAGTAACAAGGAATATCCACACCAGATTCCCGGGTTAATCAACATGGGAAACCGAGAGCAGACCAAGCCCTAGGTCTTATGTGGCTGTCGATCTCCATAGCCCTCATGCTCTCTTAAGGAACAACTCAGTATACACCCATGTTGAATCCCTTAAGAGAGAAAAAAGTTAGAGTATACACCATGCCTAACTCGTTGCATAGGGAGATCAATAGCCTAAGGTGTGGACCAAGCCCTTAGGTTGGCAACTATTAGATATTCATGATAAGGCAAGAGCATTGAAACTTTACTTAGTGGGAAAGTATAATTAGGGTGGATATCATAGTCGTATATTCTCATTATTGTTATTCACTCATAATCAACTATTATTTCTCTTTTCAAACTTGAAGAAATTAGTCCTAGAAAGAAATTCACCAATCCCTGTAGAAATGATCTCGCACTTGCACACTATGCTACCACAGACTTTGTGCACTTGCAAGTAAAACGAGTGCGATTATTTGCATATTAATTTAGGTAGATAATCGGCACAACAAGTTTTTGGCGCCATTGCCGGGGATTGAGCTAAATTTCCTTTTAGTATTAATTTTTCATTTAATTATTGTTGTTTTTAAAATTATTATCTCATAACCCTAATTTTCTTTTCCTCTATTTCAGGTACTCTTCTGTGCCGCTTACGATCGAGTGCATCTTCCTGTGCGATCGAGTGCAATTGAGGCAGAGAGTGCTCCAAGCAGTAGTGTCTGACTGCTGAACTCACACATCAACCACAAATTCATACACGGACGTCGGTCTAAGAATCCAGCAATCCTTCCCTTTGATATCGAGCTTGAGAAATCTATCTGACAAAGGTTTAGGGATAACTCGGAAGAAATAGGAGAAGGAAGTGAGGAAGAGATACCAACGGCAGAACAAATAGCTAAACCACAACCCCTTGAACAGAGGCCGATGAAGCAATCCTTCATCCCGCAGAACCTCGAACAACTGTCATGCATTGTGTATCAACCTGAGGCGGAAGGAAACTATTACATATCGCCGCAGATACTCAGTGCACTAACTCACTTTAGGGGTACACCTAGTGAGGATCCTCATCTACACCTTCGAGAGTTCTTCGACCTCTACAAATTCCAGCACATCCGAGGATTAGACCAAGAAGGAATAAGGTTAATTCTTTTCCCTTTTTCCTTGAAAGATAACGCTAAATTATGGTGTAATTCTTTGCCTGCAGTTTCCATCCACACTTGGGAGGAGTTGGCGAGTAAATTTCTAAAAACGTTTTCCCAGCCCAGAAGACACGGCAAATGAGGAAAGAAATACAATTCTTCCAACAAAAGGATGGGGATCTGTTCTTCGAGGCATGGGGACACTTCAACGAGCTACTACTCAAGTGCCCACACCACAATATACCCAAGGACGAATTGATACAAGCCTTTTATGAAGGTTTAAGTGATCTAACAAAAATATTATTGATTCAGGTTGTGGAGCAGTGTTGATGGAAAATAGCAGCGAAGAGGTGATGGAACTATTCGAAACCCTAAGCAAACACACACAGCAGTTCTCCTCACGAGGTAGACACATAACCAAAAGTAAGGGTGTGTATGAGGTAAGCATGAACGAAGGATCATCTCCTCAAATAGCCGCCATGGAAAGAAAAATTGACCTATTAGTGAAAGCCATGGTCGCTCAGAACACCTCGACTAATCCATCAGCTGCACCACTACAAGTATGTGCCATTTGCTCACAGTTTGATCATGATACTAATACTTGTCCTTTATATTCATCTGCAGATCATGAGCAAGCTAATTTTGTGGGTCCGAACAATTATCCGCCAAAGAACAACCCCTATGCCAACACATACAACCCTGGATGGCGGAATCACCCGAACTTTTCATGGAGCAACAACCAAAACAATCAAGGGCAGCAAAGAACTTTCCAACCAGCAGCCCAACCTGCTCCTGAACCAAAGAAGAATGACCTTGAAAGCCTGGTGAGACAATTAGCGACTCAGCAACAACAGATCATGACTTCACAAGACCAGTTCATGGTAGAAGAAAGATAGTTCCTGACCGAACTAAGGCAAACCACAATAAAACATGAACAAGCCATCCAAAGGGTAGAAGTACAAATGGGACAATTAGCTGAGGAGATGAGCAGTAGAAAGCAAAAGGAGATCCCAACGTAGCACCTTGGGGGATATCAACAACTTAAAGCTGTCACGACCCTCAGAAATGGTAAAGTAATAGGGATCGATGAATCCACAACAGCATCAAAGGTAAGGGAGATGGAGAAGGTGAATGCACCACCTTTCCCGCAGAGGTTAGTAAAACAAAAGAACAAGAATAAATTACTTGATATTTTTGAAACCTTACGAAAAGTTGAAATAAACATCCCTTTGTTAGATACAATTTAACAGATCCCAGCTTATGCTAAATTTCTAAAGGAATGTTGCACTCATAAAAGAAAATTTCAAGAACATGAGACTGTAGCCTTAACTGAAGAGGTAAGTGCTGTGCTATTAAGAAAACTCCCACCAAAACTAAAAGATCCGGGTAGTTTTACTATTCTCTGTAGGATAGGTGATCAGTTATTTGAACGAGCATTACTAGATTTGGGGGGGGTGTAAATTTGCTACCATATACGGTATTTAAAACCCTAGGATTGGGGGAGCTGCAACCTACTTCCATTACCTTGCAATTGGCAGATAGAAGTATAAAAAGACCTAAGGGTATTCTTGAGGATGTCCTAGTAAAAGTAGGTGAGTTCATTCTACCCGTAGATTTTATTGTGTTAGATATGGAGGAATGCCCCATGCCATTACCCATGCCCATCATTTTAGGTAGACCCTTCATGAGAACGGCTGATACAAAATTTGTGTAAAAAAGGGTACAGTAAGTATGAAAGCAAATGGGGAGAAAATAGAATTCAAAATATTTGATGCATTAAGATTACCTCAAGATGATATGGACTGCTTTAATGTATGTATGATACATAATTTTGTTGAGCAAGTTTTTCAGGTCCAGCATGTTGATTCCTTGGAGACTACTCTTACTCATAGCCTTACAACTGTGGATATTGAGCAAATATCGGAAGATATCACTAATCGCATCATGAAAATTGTGCACCTTCTTGAGGCTTCTCCAAAACATTCAAGTAAGTATGCTCCTCCATTTGAAACTCTCATGCCCACTAATACTATTTTTCTTCCTTCTGTTGTCTAGGCACCAATTTTGGAATTAAAGCAGCTGCCAGAACATCTAACTTACGCCTATTTGGGAGAAAAGAAAACATTACCGATAATTGTGGCTGTTAATTTGAGCATGGGAGAAGAAGACAAATTATTGAGAGTTTTAAGGGAGCACAGATCCGCCATTGGATGGACCGTTGCTGACATCAAGGGAATAAGTCCGTCAAAATGCACGCATAATATATAACTTGAGGATGAAGCAAGGCCCACACGAGACCCTCGAAGAAGACTTAACCCACACATGAAAAAGGTAGTAAAGACTGAGATATTGAAACTTTTAGATGTTGGCATCATCTACCCTATTTCTGATAGTAAGTGGGTAAGCCTGGTTCAAGTTGTTCCTAAAAAGAGTGGGATCACAGTAACGAAAAACGAAAATGAAGAGCTCATACTCACAAGAAAAACAACCGGTTGGAGAGTATGTATTGACTACTAGAAATTAAACAAGGTCACTCGAAAAGATCACTTCCTTTTGCCATTTATTGATCAAATGTTAGAAAGACTAGCTGGCCATAGTTACTATTGTTTCTTGGATGGGTATAGTGGATACAACCAGATTGCCATAGCCCCTGAAGACTAAGAAAAGGCTACCTTTACTTGTCATTTTGGTACATTCGCTTATCAGAGAATGTCATTTGGGTTATGCAACGCACCAGCCACTTTTCAAAGATGTATGATGAGTATATTTTCCGATATGGTGGAGAAATACATTGAGGTATTCATGGACGACTTCAGTGTCTTTGGGTCCAGTTTTGATGAATGCATAAATCATTTAGAGAGCGTCCTAAAGAGATGTGAAGAAAGTAACTTAGCGCTAAATTGGGAAAAATGTCACTTCATGGTTCAACAAGGCATTGTGTTGGGTCACTCCATCTCCAACAGAGGTATTGAAGTAGACAAGGCCAAAATTGACATTATTTCAAAGCTACCTCCCCCTCTCACAGTCAAGGGTGTTAGAAGCTTCCTTGGACATGCTGGTTTTTGTAGACGAATTATCAAAGACTTCTCTAAAATCTCAAGACCTTTGTGTGCATTGTTAGCTAAAGATACCAAATTCGAATGGATTGAAAATTGTATGACAGCTTTCAACACACTTAAAGATGTTCTAACCTCAGCTCCGATAATGATGGCACCAGATTCGAGCCTTCCATTTGAGTTAATGTGTGATGCTAGTGATTTTTCTTTGGGAGCTATCCTCGGTCAAAGAATCAATAAGGTACCTCATGCTATCTACTATGCTTCTAGAACTTTAAATGATGCTCAGCTTAACTACTCCACTACTGAAAAAGAATTGTTAGCTGTTATTTTTGCTTTAGAAAAGTTTAGATTGTATCTAATTGGTTCAAAAGTTATTGTTTACACTGACCATGCTGCTTTAAGATATCTATTTTCTAAAAAGGATGCAAAGCCTAGGTTAATCAGATGGGTGCTCCTACTGCAAGAATTCGATTTGGAAATCAAAGACAAGAAGAGTGAGAATGTGGTTACAGATCACTTATCAAGACTACCCTATGAGAATGATACTAATGAATTGCCTTTAAATGAGAACTTCCTTGATGAGCAATTATTCGCACTAGAGGTAAAACTCTCATGGTATGCTGATATTGTCAATTATCTAATTGCTAAAGTTTTCCTCCCAGGTATGACAACACAAGGAAAGAAGTGGTTGATATCTATGTCATGACACTACCATTGTGACGATCCATACCTTTTCAAATTCTGTCCCGATCAGATCATACGATGATGTGTCTCGGAAGAGGAGCATTTGAGTTTATTGCAACACTGCCACCAGTTTGCTTGTGGAGGACATTTTGGGGCCAAGAAGACATCACTTAAGGTACTACAATCCGGATTTTATTGGCCTACTTTATTTAAAGACGCCTTCACATTCTGCAACTCTTGTGATAGATGCCAACGAACAGGTAACATCTCATCCCGAAATCAAATGCCCCTACAAAATATCCACATAGTAAAACTTTTTGATGTATGGGGCATTGATTTAATGGGTCCCTTCCCTAACTCATTTGGTAATTTATATATTCTTGTGGGAGTGGATTATGTGTCTAAATGGGTCGAGGCAGTCCCCTCAAAGACTAATGATCAAAAGTGGTATTAAAGTTTCTACAGGATAACATTTTTACCCGGTTTGGAACACCAAGAGCAATCATCAGTGACGGAGGTAGCCACTCCATCATCATTCTTTTGCTGCACTCATCAGAAAATATGGCTTAACCCATAAAGTTGGCACCCCATACCACCCTCAGACTAGTGGCCAAGCGGAGATAAGTAACCAAGAAATCAAAAGCATCTTGGAGAGAACAGTAAACCCCAGTCGAAAGGACTGGTCCTTAAGACTCAACGATGCTCTACTGGCATATCAGACAGCTTATAAAACACCTATTGGGATGTCCCCATACCGCCTAGTCTTCGGAAAAGCATGCCATCTGCCCGTAGAACTTGAACATCGAAACAAGTGGGTGAGAAAAGAAGGCCACATTTAAATGGGCTAGAAGAGTTGCGGTATGATGCATATGAGAATGCCAAGGTTTACCAGGAAAGGGCAAAGGCCTATCATGACAAACAATTAGTGCGAAAAGAGTTTCACGTGGGACAAAGAGTACTACTCTACAATTCAAGATTGAGGTTGTTCCCTGGCAAATTAAAATCTTGTTGGGCTGGTCCATATGTGGTCACCAAGGTCTTTCCTCATGGAGCTTTGGAAATTCATGACCCCCACAACAATCACACTTTTACAGTCAATGGGCACCGCATCAAACCGTACCTCGATCTCACAATACCTCATCAGGACGAGGACCTGACACTTTAAAATGTGCACTATATAGTGCCTGACCGCCTAAATTCCTAGTTTCTATCACACATAACGTCAGCACTTAAGGCAGTGCAATCGAGCGTAATACTCCCTGCGATCGAGCGCAGTTACACCAGAAGTTACCTCCTACACCCGATACCTTCTCGACTGCACCCACTGATGATCAGCAGTGAGGAGATACCCCGTCTGGCTGAAGACGTTAAACTTAGCGCTCATGGGAGGCACCTCAGACATATCCTTTTCATTTTAGTACTTTTCGTCTATTTATAATCATATTTATATGTCTACTATTTATATTTTTTTTCCAAAACAATGTTTGTTTTCCTTTGTCAGGTACTTAGTGTGTGCATCCAGTTCAAGTTTGGGGGCGTATACAAGCAAGCAAAGAACCTAGTTCTCCATCTCCCAGGTCAGATCTTTCCATGCCACACACATTGGGGACAATGTGCATTTTAAGTTTGGGGGTAGTGGGAGATACTAGATACTATCACACACGCACCTAAAACACGTGCACAGACTAAGTCCCAGTTTTTTTAGGAAAATAAATGCATGTTCTTTTGATAAACAAAAATTTTGGTTGAAATTTAAAAAATTTGATAACACTTCATTAGTAAGCTTAAAAGCTAGAACACATAGTCTTGCAATAGGATTTTTACAAAGTTTAGTTACCTACATCAAGGCACCTAAGAACTCACGAGTTTGATCCAAATTTGCACAAACACATTTAGCATGCATTTGTGTGGGGTATAACATATAATTCTTCTGTATTGTTTCCATTACCTAAACTGTAATCGGATAACTTGTTGAAAAGAACCCTTTGGCATAATAAAAATAAAGAAAAATAATCATCATGCAAAAAGAAATACAAAAAGCTTCTAAAAATCATTAAAAACTTTCCACTGAGTAACTGGGCCTCTTGCCTCAGTAAGCATTGAGTGTTCACGTCAAAAGGTGGAAAATAACCCTTTAATAATCATAATAAATATTCCCACTGAGTAACTGGGCCTCTTGCCTCAGTAAGCATTGAGTGTTCATGTCAAAAGGTGGGAATTTCATTAAGAAGTATAAAAACAAGTTAGTTCCGTAGCCTTTTTTATTCGAGTTAGTAAGTCCTTAGGGGTGTCTTCACACCTAATGCCCTAAAACCATCTGGTTTGGGAGTCATTGGCTAAACACTCATTACAAGGGTCAAATAGAAAGCTTGATGGAACTCAACATGGTAAAGATCGCATGATAAAAAGAAAAAGAAAAAAGAAGAAGAAGTAAGTATTATGCCATTTTTGCTCTCTTTGATAAGAAATTCGATAAAAGTTTGGGCATCGAAACCCTATACGCTAAAATTATGTGGAAGCCCCATCTTATATGTGCTAATTCATCACACACAAATCAAACTTGTGATGCCTTAAGCCAACCTTAAGTAAGTAACATAAAGCTTTTGAAAGTCCTTTTGCAATCCAAAAATGTGTTTTTATTATAAGCTTACTCATGAACGGTTATCATGGTTTTATGCATAACCTAAATTTTTGAGTATCATGGAAATGAATTTATCTTTAATTTTGTTCTTCATTTAGTTTTTAGTTTTGTATTGCTAAGGGACTAGCAATATGTACGTTTAGGGGTGTGATAGGAGCTTAAATATTCATATTTAAGCCCCTTAATTTACATTTGTTAAGCCCTAGTTTATGTTATTTTAGTCCATTTTACTTCATTTCTGTGTTTTATATGGTTTTTATAGGTCTATGAAGAAAAGGAAGTATTTTGGAAGCTTTTGGAGCTTAAAAGAAAGAAAAACTGGAAAACCTGGAGCTGATACTATCTGGAGTGCGATCGAGCGCACCAGGAAGGGCGATCGAGCACACACATACGGAAGTGAACAGTAAAACGGTAGCACTTGTTTTGGAAATTAGGGTTAGGGCCCTATTTTAGAAATTAGGGTTAGGGCCCTATTTTGGAAATTAGGGTTTCCAATTGTCCTTAGAACCCTATAAATAGACTTGTAAAACACAGAAAACATATCTCCCTTTTGGGGAGCATATCTTCCTTTTAGTTTGATCTTTTGTTCTAGACTCGAAGTAGAGAGCTTAGGGGAGGAATTGACGACTAGTCTTTCGAGTCTTCTTCGGTTTTAGTTTTTAGTTTTTATTTTCATAATGTTTAGCATGTTTATTCTACTTAGCATGTGTAACTAAACACCTATAGGGCTCGATTGAAGCCCTAGTTATGCTTTTCCACATATCTATTCATTGATTATCTTTGCTATAGCCCTGTCTGAATGTTTAACTTGATTAATACCTGTTTGTATTTAAATTCCTCGTATGTGTGTGCCTGATCAACATATGCATGTGGTATGGATAGGTTAGTCGGATCAATTTGGATGACCAAGTCCTGGGTTCGACATTAGTAACAAGGGATATCCACACCAGATTCCCGGGTTAATCAACATGGGAAACCGAGAGCAGACCAAGCCCTTGGTCCTGTGTGGTTGCCGATCTCCACAGCCCTCATGCCCTCTTAAGGAACAACTCAGTATACACCCATGCTGAATCCCTTAAGAGAGAAAAGAGTTAGAGTATACACCATGCCTAACTCGTTGTATAGGGAGATCAATAGCTTAAGGTGTGGACCAAGCCCTTAGGTTGGCAACCATTAGATATTCATGATAAGGCTAGAGAATTGAAACTTTACTTAGTGGGAAAGTATAATTAGGGTAGATATCGTAGTCCTATATTCTCATTTTTGTTATTCACTCATAATCAACTATTATTTCTCTTTTCAAACTTAAAGAAATTAGTCCTAGAAAGAAATTCACCAATCCCTGTGGAAATGATCTCGCACTTGCACACTATGCTACCACAGACCTTATGCACTTGCAAGTAAAACGAGTGCAATTATTTGCATATTAATTTAGGTAGATAATCGGCACAACATATGGGTATCAATTCATCTCGACCTCCAGGGTAGCCTGGCAGTCTCTTCCAATCCCTAGGGTAGCCTAGTTTCTATCTCTATCCTTTTTATTTCTCTTATTCTACATCAGTTTGGTATCAGAGCCTAAAATTGATTTTCAAACCCGGAACAACATCTAAAGAAGCCTTTAAACCTGAAACAGCATCAAATAACCAAATAGGGCCTTATGCCAAAACATCTTAAACGCAGATTCGTCATTTTTCGGTGATCTCCAAACCAAACCGCCACCACCACGAGACTCGATGCCCTGAGTCGAGCAAAGACTGAAAGTTTCGGGCAAATCCACCATGCGTCGCCGTTGCTGCAGGAAACCACCTCCATCCGAGACGGACCACACCACCAGGACCAAAATTTTCCCATCTAGCCAACCCCGGCACCTATGCACCAAAATCTTAGTCGGATATCGATCAAACACCACCAACACTGTCCCCCGTTATCTCCTCCGATCTCAAATCCGGCAGTTGTCCCACCGAGCCATCACCGCTACCCTCAAGTGTCCCACCATATCCGCTTCCCCCCAATTTTCCCACATCGCCAAACAAATATCAAACCCTATACATGTTACATAGTGCAATGTCCACCGAGCGCTTACTCAATCAAATTTACATATGTATTGTGACGTTTCACGGAAACATAAAAGATAAAACGTAAATGGGTGAAAATTCTTTTGCAGTGCATAGATGTATATATCGAGTAACAGTGAAAAAGACATTAGACTGTTGTACTTTGATAGCGATGCAGTATATGAGAATCGTTACATCAGTAGTGTTTGATAACTTTCGTGATGGTTCAAAACATTATATTTAAAGAGAGTGATTTATCCATGTCTCAACTTATCTCTTCACATTTATAGATGATATTTTTCTATTTTATTTTTTATGTTTGTTACTAAATTTATTAAATTATATGTTCAAATATCATTTTAGATATAAAGAACAAAAATTTTAAGATGTTTTATATTTTGATAAATTTTATATGAGGACTACAATTTGCTTGATAAAGATATGGAAAAAAAATATAGATCTTCTGCTTTTGAGATTTTTATATAATTATGAGTTTATTGTGAAACTCATAGATGTGGTAAAAAAGCGTGTACTTCTTGTGAGGGCCTTTTTGCTAAGTAATTCTTTATCTTAAAGAAAGCTGTAGATAGGGTATCATGATATAATATATATTATCATGATGGATGATAATATATTGACTGAGTTTATGGCTAGTGAATGGATGCTCATATTATGAAAAGCCATGCAATCAATAAAACGGTATTTGCTTATTGTTGAAAATAATCACTTTAACGAAATACAATTTAAGATTGTGGTATACACCTTAATGTCATCATTTTATTATTTTAGTGGCTAATAAATTTTTTTTACTAATAATTCTTTCGTTGGATAATATGGATGTTACAGAACTTTTTGAAAAAAATAAGTATATAAAATCTCTGGTCAGAGTCAAAAGGTTTTGGATTACATTAAGAGGGATGAGACATATGCCCAAAAATGTGGAACCTTATATGTGGATACACTACCCAACAATCTGAGATCTTAAAAGTTGGGTTTTAATTGGGAAGTAAGAATAATAGAGGTCGTTGGGTGAAAGGTGCCCCATTGGAGTAAATAATGTAAGTCTACCAGAATAGATACGCGGCCAAAATTTAAAATTTATCTATACCAATAAATTTAATTCCATGAATTTCTCTCTGAGTCTATTAAAATGATAATCCATTTCCATACAAGATTAGATATTTATATTTTTATGAAGATTCTGATTGAGAATTTAGTGTATAGTTTACAAGCTGTTCAATCATCCGACCTTTAAGTGTATCCACAAGAGCAACCAAGAACAAGGATCTCTTCCTCCGAGATGTTGAACACCGTGCAAATAGGAGGACTAGGGCTGATTGAAAATTCTCTTAGTGCTAGTTCTGAAAATTCGGCCTTTTGAGAGAGAGTTGAAACAATTTCTGCAATCAAACATTAAGGTTTCTATCAAATAGAACCTCTATATAGAACTCTTACTCTTATGAGCTCCAGGATTTCTAAAATCAAAATTAAACTTCTGGTTTAATTGATTATTAAAGAATCTCTTTATTAACCCATTAATTTTTCTTATTCTTGTAATTGTCTAATTGTGTGTAACCCCTTAAGTTCAGTATTGTGCTGGTCGTAGGTCGTAACAATTGGATCCCATCCAATTAATTAAAATTGGAATAAAAACTCATTTTAATTCTCTTTTTAATTAAGAATTAATTAAGAATTAATTCTTAAGGTTTTTTACAAGTCAAGATTGATATCTAGCAATATATCATGACTACCTAGGCAATAAAAATTAATGTGAACATTTCCATTATCAATTACTATACAATTCAATCATTCCATCATACAATCTCCCTAATTAAACCTAAGGCATTGATTTACTGTCAAACCTTAATTATTTAATCCTATGTATCTTGATATCAAGTCCATAACTTAAATGGTGAAATTATAAACTCTTTTTTAATTTTTACCCCACCTTGGCTAAGGAATTTCCAAGCTATGATTTAATCAGATCACATAGGACATTCTATCTCTTTTGCTAAGAGTGATGGATCATTTATTGTACTCTCACATACCTCCATGCATAAGTGGTTATATCCGATTACTACCCTTTTGTGACCCATGATTAGAATCACATTTGGATAACATCAAAGTATGATGACTCATACACAAGATATCCATGGTGCCTTAAGTCTAAGGATCACTTGTTAAACTACATTATGAATTCCTATTGACAGCAAATAAAATGTCTGCTAGGAATTTCTTAGTCGAGTCAGTGTGGTATACCTATTCTCTAACAAGCACCTACATAACTTGTTTTAATGTCTCACACACTAATGATCGTGAGATCAATCACCCCTAATTCCTTTAGAAAACGTAGTATGTACTAATTTATCTAGATTCACTAATGTCCTTCTTAGTGATCCTATGATTAGGAACATTTAAGAATAAATCTTAAGGAAACACATTTCACTATTATGATCTTATTATGGTGCTTATTTTCATTTCTTTTATTCTATGAGCTTTATCATGTAATGCACATACAGTGATCTGTAATGAACATGATAAATAAGATAAATGCCAATAATAATATTTTACTATCAATAAATGAATAAGATTAATTACAAGTAATATATCCATAACATCAAATTTTATTGGCTTGTAGAGCATACTACTATCAATCTCCCACTTGTACTAAAGTCAATCGCCTATATATCTCATGACCATCTTCTCAAAATGGAGATAGAACTGCTACTAGGAAATTGTCTTAGTTAGTGGATCCACTATATTTTCTATTGATGAAACTCTTTCCACATTTACATTGCCTCTTCCAATGATCTCTCTAATCAAATGGAAGTGCCACAAAATGTGCTTCGACTTTTGATGAGACTTTGGTTCTTTTATTTGCGTAATAGCACCATTGTTATCAAAGTACAAATTTATTGGATTGACAATGTTTGGAACCATTCCTAGTTTCATGATGAACTTTGTCATCCAAACAGCTTCATTTGCACCTTCTAATGTAGCAACATACTCGGTCTTTGTGGTCGAATCTATAATGGTTTCTTGCTTAGAACTCTTATAGCACACTACTCCACCATACAAGCTGAACACATATCCATAGATTGATTTACTTTCATCTTTGTCAGATTGAAAACTAGAGTTTGTGAAGACTTGATTACGCTCAAACTAACACGCGATTATTGTGTATAGAGAGGTGTCGATCCCACGAGGAAAAGTGAACTACAAGAGAAAGTGTAAACCTTAACATGAAATGATGAAATTTAAATGAGTGAATATTTGTTTTACGAATGAAACTATATGAGAGAGTTGTGAAAATATGACGAAGGATTCAATAAAGAAATAATAAGGTTCCAGGAATCCTTCCTAAGTTCGTTGCCTTATCCCTATTTTGACTCAATAGTTTTATCTCAATTGCTGGTTTCACATCCCAAACAAGCAATCGGTAAATATTCAATCAAAGCACATAAACATCCTAATGTAATTGCTACAAATTACTCTTTAATTCCGATTCAAGCACACATGACCTATCTTATAGATTATCAAGAAATGACAATATGTTTCAATAACAATACCGCAGTAATGGACAAACCTATATGAAGAATCTATCAAAATTAATCACATCTAACAACTTGACATAAGAAGAGCTTGACTAGACTTATATGGAGGAGAAAGATGCAATCACTAGATTAAGAGTAAATCATCTCATTCTTACTTAATCAATGAGTAAATCATAAACAATGTTTAACAATGAATCCATACAACTGAATCAAGAATAGAAATAAGAACAACTACACCTAGGAATTCATCCTTTTGCCTTGCTTGGAAATTAGTTAGACATTAGGCTTATGCTTGATCACTTAAAATGGAGAAGAATGTGGTAGCTCTCCTAATTCCAACCTCCTTTTCAGCAAAACCTAAGTGTTCTATTAATACCCCAAAAGGTTCAAGGGTATTTTCGGGTCAAAAAATTCATTAAAGCCCTAATAAAGTCATGAAATAGAAACAAGGGATTGCGCTCGCGCTGCGGCTTAGCCTTTCCTCACTGCGGTGCCACCCTGGATCCTGGCTTTTTAGAGGCTCTGGAGGTCGCGGCACACACTGGTCCAGGCCGCGACACATGGCTTGAGTCCAACCTCTAGCTCAGAAGCTGATGGTTCTGGTGGCCGCGGCTCAAACCTTGGCTCGCCACAGCATGGAACCCTAGAAATGGGTTTTTCTTCATTTTGTCCTTCCGAAACCATTCCTTCACTACAATATGCATAGAATCTTCGTGCTTTAAGCAATGTTAGCTTTTCTATCTCTTTTAAATTGAAAATACCTGAAAATGCATCGAAATAAATCAATAAACCAAGAATGACACTTTAGAATTATTAAGGCATAAATGTGTAATTCAGCCCTAAATCAACCCTAAAATGCTAACAAATAAATACTATTAAATGCATTTTATGACTCTCATCATAACCCCCAAGTAGCTTATTCCTAGTCCCTAGCAATTCAAGCGAAAAAGATATGAAATGAAATCTATATTAGAAATCAAAACAAAATAAAGCAATGTTAGCGTTAATCCAAGAGTAATTCAACTTTTTGTCTAAAAAAGCGCACATAACACACAACACATAGAATCATTAAATACCACTTAAGTCCAAAAAGAATCCAAACATTAACCTCAAAATAGTTATTGACTCTTAACATCCATCTTACCACAAACCATTAATCCAAACACCTGGATGATTTTATGCACAACATTCATGAATACCAGTCTTGACCTTTAAAAACATAATAAATTGCGTGAAATCAATCACAAATCAAACTCTTTAGGCTCACTTTTCAAATCACTCTCCACTAATGTAGAAAAATCACACTACATCGGATCACTAGGTCTTTAATAGACTTGTAACGTTAAGCTAAGGTAAAGGTCAAGAAAGAACAGGAAAGATTAAACAAGTAAAAGAACTCAGTCTCTTAATTTAAACACAACCACTTTAAGCACTAGATAACCTTCCTTCAACACCCAACTCATTCAACAATTTTTCGAGCATTTCGCTCAATGATTCACCAATTTTTTTTCTTTCTTTGCCAAAATTCACTTCTTTTTTGTAGCACATAACCATTCACCTCCGTTTTCATTTTTTTACTCTTTTCCACAGCCCCCAACCTATCTCCTTTAATGTACTTGGGTTATGGTAGTAATAATTTTTCATATTTCCATCCTTACTTCTCTTAAGTGCTTCTCAACAAATGTGTATAAACTAAGTTATCTTAAAAGAAAGGTAAGGATAACATATTTTTAGGCTCATAAAGGTAAGTAAATGGGCTATTGAAAAAAACAAGGCTCAATTTTTTTTAGAAAAAGGGCTCAAACAGGTGACTAGTGATAAATATAACAAGGGTAAGGTTGAAGGGCTAAAACGGTCCAAAGATAGCCTGCATCATATCCTAAGGAGTATGCATTCTAGGATTTTGCCTCAAGCGATTATCAAATAAGTTCTAGAGCTTGTTGAGACCGCAAACATATTCACAAAACAATCGAACATAAAAACTTCTCTAAATGCTTTAGACTAATCATGCAATCTTTCCGCAAACCAGAGTCTTAAACAAAATGAAGATCGATACTTAAAATTATTCTCAAACCGAAGCAAGATTTAACTTCTTCTAAACACTTTATGCTATCTCAATTAAACTCACATCATTGACATGTAAATTAACTCCAAGGCTAACATAAAGCATACCAAGAACAAACAATATATATATATATATATATAATTTTTTTTAACAGTTTATCCTAACAAACGAATTAAAACAACAAAGGGAAAGTGACACCAAACAATTCAATGGTATGGAATAAGAAGTGCGTTTCCTCAACCCCCAACTAAAGATTTGCATTGTCCTCAATGTGAAAGAAAAAGTAAAGGAAACTCCCCTTTTAACCAAAAGTGCGAGGAAGTCGAAAATTGTGCACGACCATTCGAACTTCATACTATTCCTCTTTTTGAAATTTCGATCTCTAACATAGAACAAAACAAACAAAAAGAAGGAAACTACAGTGTAACATTAAGATTCCCACTGAATGTTAGGTTAGCACATCAAAACTAAATAAATGAATAAAAATGAAAAATGAAGTACGAAAAATAAAGACAACGAAAAGTTAATCCAATATAAAGTTAATACAGTCATCCGATAATAAAATAAAATAATATAAAACGAAACAAACAAAAGACAACCCAAAAGCTAATCCTCCATGTCATCGTCCTCCTCTTCCTCCTCTTCATCCTCCTCTGGAGCTGGATCAAAAGATGAACCCGGATAGGGTGGCAAGGTGGGAAAATGATCAATATCACAACCAGTGGCGGAGGTAAGGTGTTGGTACATCTGACCAAAAGAAGAGTAAACTCCCGATTGATAGTCTGCTTGCCTGGCTAAGAATCATTCCTGACAATCAAACCTATCCTGTAAGAATTTATGATGCTCATCAAATCGAATCTCTAAACGCTCAAGCCGCTCTGCAACAGTCAGAGACCTAGGAGTTGGAGGGAGGGCAGCAACACTGCTCCCTCTCCCAGAGCTTGCAACCTTGTTGCCTTAATCACATTAAGCATTCCATCATCGATAGGCTTCTTTGGGTGCTATGCTTCCTCATCACTACTGTACTGGACGCCAGCTCGGATGCATAATTGGGTAATCAAGGAAGGGAAGTATAGACCAAGCTTTTGTCTCACAGTATAGATGATAGAATTAAACATTATTTAGCCCACATCAATTGTTATACCCATCAAAATAGCATATATAAGAACAACTCTCTCAACAGTAACATCGCTATAATGCGTAGTGGGCATCATCTTTTGACACACAAAGTATTGCCAAGCTCGAGCATTCACATTCAAAGAAGTACCTGGCAAGGTCTTAGGATTACCACCTGACATCTTCCAAGTCGTGCCCGAAATACAGAGTTTGTTACAAACCGCATCATAGTCAACATTAAACAAATAAGCAGTATATTCGTTATTCACAATGTCGGGTAGCCTATAAAATCTATTAATAGATGCACTGTCAAAGGAAACTGTTTTCCTCTAACCATCACTCTTCAATTTCTATGCTCTTCTGCATTAGCATAAAACTCTCTAACCACATTAATAATGGAATTAAGTGGTTGTCTCCCAAATGCACCCCAATTCCTATCAGTAATCATCTTAAACAAAGTTGGGTTTCCTCTCTTTGTGATAGTGAAACCTCTTTCAGGAATTGGTCTCCTAGCATGCATCAAACTAACATACCTCTCACTAGCATTATAACTAACAAATTTACTCTCATCATACTCTTGATGTTGTTTTCCCCTTTGTCTCTTAGTTTTAGGTGCCATTTGAAACAAATTTTTTTAAGACAATAGAACTAAATCAAATGCAACCACTCAAATATTACAAGTCCACAACAAAGAGAAAGAAATTGACCTTACTTGATAAATAATCAGCCTAAAGTTGGAGAGAAGACCCACAAACTTGAAATCCTCTTGAGATCCCAAAATCCTCTTAGAGCCAAAGCTTTTTGGAGAAATTTACAGCAAAATCTGCAATATAAGTGAGAAATTCCTCAAGGAATTGTGTTAGAATCAAGAAATAATGAGAAAAAGTAGATGGGTAAGGGTGGATTTGGAGAGAGAGTAGAAGGAGGGCTGGTTTTCTCAAAAAGGAAATGAAGAACAAGAGGGAAAATAGCCTTTTAATATTGCAGGTCACGACTGTGCGTCGCGGCGCACACTTCCTTGCGCCGTGGCACGAAGACCTAAACCCCAAATATGGTGTGCTGTAAGCCGCGGCGCGACATGGGCAGAGGCACGGCGTGACCTGGGCTTGGTTCCTCTCATGGACTGCTGGTGGGCGAGGCTTGCGGGCCTGGGCCGCGACGCCCACTGGAGACTTGAAATCTGCTAGGAAGGAACAAACAAATAAAAATGGGTATAAAAATGTAAAACAAAATTACTAAAAATAAACCTAAAACTAAAAATAAAATTAAATCAAACTAAAAATTTAAATTTAAATTAAGGTAGACTCAACTAAAAACAAAAATTCAAAAATTAACAAAGACTTAACAAAATTAAAACTAATATACAATGGAATGAAAGTACCTGATTAAGAAGCATAAACCGGGGCCACCAAAGAGATCTCTTCGAGGCTTTCTTTAACACGTTCATGTTCCAAGTAGAGCTTCAACCTTTGGCCATTAACACAAAATGCACGACCGTCAGAAGGATCCTCAACCTCAACTACTCCATTAGGAAAAACACTCTTCACAACATAAGGTCCCTTCCATTGTGATCGCAATTTTCCCAGATGGAAATATAATTGCGAGTCATACAGAAAAACTCTATTACCTTGTTCAAAATTTTTCTGGAGTATTTTCTGATCATGTACCGCTTTCATTCTTGACTGTAAGTCTTTAGCATTATCATATGCATCATCCCTCAACTCTCCAAGTTCATAAAGTTGCATTTTCCTCTCCTCACCGGACATCTTCAAGTCATAGTTAAAATTTCGAATAGCCCAATATGCTCTGTGCTCAAGTTCTACTGGCAAGTGACATGCTTTACCGAATACCAACCAATAAGGAGATGCTCCAAGAACCGTCTTGTATGCTGTCTGGTACACCCAAAGTGCATCCGATAGGCGCAAAGACCAATCTTTTCGATTTGGATTTACCATTTTCTCAAGTATTCGCTTAATCTCCTTATTTACTAATTCTGCTTGGCCATTGGTTTGTGGATGATGAGCTGTAGAAACCTTATAGGTGACTCCATACCTGCGCATTAAAGCCTCAAAAGAACGATTACAAAAATGTAACCCTTGATCACTAATTATGGCATGTGGAGTACCGTACCTAGATAAAATATGATCTTTTAGAAATTTAACAACTATATTATCATTAGTGAGGCAAGGTATTGCTTCAACCCATTTAGTAACATTATCAACGGCAAGAAAAATGTAAAGATACCCAAAAGAAGGTGGGAATGGTCTTGTAAAATCGATCCCTCAACAATCAAAGATTTCCACCACTAAGATCGGGTTGAGAGGCATCATATGAGGCGGGACAATAAACCTAACCTTTGACATCTTTCATATGATCGACAAAACTCATTAGCATCCTTGAATAAAGTAGGCCAATAAAAATCGCATTGCAAAATTTTTGCGGCTGTATTTTTAACAGAAAAGTGGCCACCACAAGCATAGGTGTGACAAAACGTTAACACACTATCAACTTCCATATCCGAAATGCATCTTCTTATTATTTGGTTGGAGCAATATTTAAAAAGATAAGGGTCATTCCAATAAAAATTCTTTACCTCAGCTAAAAACTTACACTTATCTTGTGCACTCCATTTAGATGGGACTTGACGGGAAACCAAGTAGTTTGCAATGTCAGCATACTATGGTGTGTGACCAAGGACAAAAAATAAGTTCTCATCTAGAAGGCTTCCCAAATGGGTAAAATGTCAGCATCATTCTTAAATTCCAAGCGAGATAGATGATCCGCTACAACATTTTCCACCCCTTTCTTGTCTTTGATGGTCAAGTCAAATTCCTGCAAAAGCAAAATCCAACGTATCAAACGGGCCTTAGCATCCGTTTTTGAGAAAAGAAATTTAAGGGCGGAGTGATCTGTGATTATAGTGATAGGTGAAATCAAGTAAGAGCAAAATTTATCCAATGCGAATACTACTCTTAGTAATTCTTTCTCAGTTGTGGTCTACATCATTTGAGAATGATTTAAGGTTCTACTAGCATAATAAACAACAAATGGTTTTCCCTCCCTTCTTTGTCCTAAAACAGCCTCTACAGCATAGTCACTAGCATCACACATAATCTCAAAAGGCAAAGTTAAGCCCAATGATTGCATAATAGGAGCGGTTGTAAGCTTAGAGATAAGTGTCCTAAAGGCTTGCTCACATTCGGGGCTCCACTTAAACTTAGTATCCTTCATCAAAACTTTACATAAGGGTCTAGAGGTAGCACTAAAATTTTGAATAAACCTTCTATAAAACCCAACATCCCCTAAGAGAGACCTAACATCTTTAATATTCTTAGGAGTGGGTAGTTTAGAGATCAATTTGATTTTCGATTTATCCACTTCTATCCCATTTTCAAACACTATATGGCCTAAGACTACTCCAGAGGACACCATAAAATGGCACTTCTCCCAATTAAGCACTAGCCCTTTCTCTTCACACCTACACAAAACATTTTCCAAATTAGATAAACATGAATCAAAAGAAGTTCCAAACACGGTTAAATCATCTATATACACTTCCACACATTTTTCAACCATGTCACTGAAAATACTCATCATACATCTTTGAAAAGTAACTAGTGCATTACACAAACCGAAAGGCATTCTCCGAAAAGCAAAAGTACCAAAAGGACAAGTAAAGGTAGTCTTCTCTTGATCCTCTAAGGCAATTCCTATTTGGTAATATCTCGAATACCCATCTAAAAAACAATAGAAAGGATGACCATCCACCCGTTCTAAAATTTGATCTATGAATGGAAGAGGAAAATGGTCTTTTCGAGTAGTCGAATTAAGTTTCCTATAATCTATGCACATATGCCACCCGGTCACTACCTTAGTTGGTACTAATACTCATTTTTTATTTTCTACAACGGTCACCCCGACTTTCTTAGGAACTACTTGGGTTGGACTAACCCACTTACTATTCGATATTGGATATATAATTCCCGCATCCAACAGTTTTAAGACTTCTTTCTTAACTACCTCTTTTATAGTTGGATTTAGCCTTCTTTGTGGGTTTCTACGAGGGTTAGATCCTTCTTCGAGATAAATCCTATGGGAACAAATTAAGGGGCTAACACCTTTTATGTCGGCCATGGTCTAACCTAATGCAGATTTATGTTCTCTTAACAAATTCAACAATTTATCACATTGCACATCACTAAGTTCGGAGGAAATAATAACCGGAAAGGTATCACCTGGGCCTAAAAAACATGTTTGAGTCCTTTGGGTAGCGGAGCTAAATTAAGCGTTTGTGTTTCCTCGGAAGAGGGTTTGGGTGCCTCCCTTTCTTTAAACAACTTCTCAAAGTATGGTTGCTATGATTTCTTAATAAATCCCTGTGACTTATCAAAAACATCAACAAAATTAATAACATGGGGATAAATGGAAGAATTATAAAAATCAAAATTATTAAGAAGGAATTCCAAAGAGTTAGAATTATCTTTAATGTACTTATCCTCCAAAATAAGTACTCATCCTCTTCATGTGGCTGCCTTGAGACTCGAAAAACATTCACCTCTAGAGTCATATTTCCAAATGATAATGTCATTAGGCCATTCTTACAATTAATGAGGGCATTGGCGGTGGCAAGGAATGGTCTTCTAAGTATCAAAGGAATTTTTGACTCCGTATTCACAATAAAAATGGTATCTAAAACCAAAAAGTCAACGGGATAATAGAATTTGTCAATTTGCAATAAAACATCTTCCATAATACCTCTTGGTTTTCTTACCGATCGATCCGCTAGTTGAAGTACCACGGAGGTCAATTTGATCTCACCTAGACCGAGTTGCAAGTAAATAGAGTATGGCATGAGGTTCACACTAGCCCCCAAATCTAGCAATGCTTGGCCACAATCTTTGTTTCCAATTTGGCAAGCCACCATTGGACAGCCCGAATATTTATACTTGGGTGATGTCTTGCTATCAATTACCACACTTGCTTGCTCCATTAAGAATGTCGCACATTATACCTCATCTTGAGCGTGCATAGATCCTTAATGACTTTAGCATAGTTGGGAACCTGTTTTATGACATGAAGAAGGGGAAGGTTAATTTTAACTTGCTGGAGTTGTTCAAGAATCTCACATTTTAATGCTGAATTTCTCTTTTTAGGTTTAAGGAGTGCTTGAGGGAAAGGCACCGGTAAAGAATCACTATGGGCATCTTGTTCCTTGGGGGCTTCATCCTTGTTGCTCATGGTGTTAGGAATCAAGTTTGATGGTAGAGTGGGCCCATCAATTTTCTTACCGCTATGAGTAATCATAGCATTAACCTCTTTAACATTTTGATTGTCAAGATCGAAGGTTTGCGCCATATGTTGTCCCCTTGGATTAGGCTGTGGCTGCGAAAGAAAACAATCTTGCTCTTGAATAGTCAAGAACCTAGGCAACTTGGTGAGTTGGCTCTTTATCACCTTTTGTTCCTCTTTGATCCCTTATTACTCCTCTAGTAACTATTGATTTATCTTTCCTTGCTCTTCCACACTCTTGGCATGTATCTGCAAAAATGACTTAAAAACATCTTCCAAAGGTAAGGTTTGTTGTGGTGCATTAGACGAAGTTGCTTCTGGTTTCCATTGGGTACTAGAGTGGGTAGGAGGTTGTAGGTCGGATCTCCAACTAAAATTAGGGTGATTCTTCTAACCGGGATTGTCGGTGTTAGAGTAGGGTGAGTATGGTTTCCTAAAGGGTATACCTAAAGCATTACACTCTCCCTTCATCTCAAAATAGGCTGGACAATCCTTAGGTACATGATCTACCCAATTACACATAAAACAAGGTTCATGAGACTCTACCCTAGCAACCGGTTCGGGGGCTCTAGCATCCTTGGTTTTTAAAACTTCAATTTCCTTTGTTAGGACCTTTAAACAGGCTTTAAGGCTATCCTCTTCCTTAAGTTGATAAATTCCAGTGGTTTGGTTTCTCCTAGTACTTTTCATGGCATTCGGTCCTATCCAAGTGTGGGCTTTTTTCGATAGGTCATCTAGAAAATCTATAGCTTAGTCGGGATCTTTCTGAAGAAAATCTCCATTACACATCATTTCTATGAATTGCTTTTCTCTACTTAGAAGTCCATCATAAAAATAGCTAACTACCCGCAAACTCTCATACCCATGGTGTGGACAAGAATTCAAAAGGTCTTTGAAACGTTCCCAAACTTGATATGAGGTTTCACTCTCCTTTTGTGCAAAGTTTGAGATTTGTCTCTTGAGGTTATTGGTCTTACGGGTTGGGAAATGCTTTTGGAAGAAGGCTTGAGTCATCTCATCCCAACTACCTATAGACCTAGGCATTAACGAGTACAGCCAAACCTTGGCCTTTTCCTTAAGTGAAAAGGGGAAAAACCTAAGTTTGACAGTGTCTACCATATCAGTCCTACTTTGAAAGGTTGCTACTACTTCCTCAAATACCCTAGTATGGACATAGGGGCTCTCATTCTCAAACCCATGGAAGGTTGGTAGCAATTGAATCATGCCTGGCTTAAACTCAGGTTGTTAGTCATTAAGAGGGAACATGATACAAGATGGTGTGGTCGTTCGGCTAGGATGCAAGTAGTCCTTAAATGTCATAGCAACATTTTCGTTGTGATTGTCGGCCATGTTAACAAAATCCTCTAAATTCTCGTTTGGGTGTGCACTATGGTTTGATCTAGGCAAGGTTTCACTAATGGACGTGGAAGGAGAGGGTAACTCTATTTTGGGTCTTTTAATGAATCTACCTCATGAATCTCTCAGTCTAAGCATACACCAAAGGAATTAGAAGGGAATTGAATAAAATAGAACAAATTAGAAAATTAAAACAAAGAGCAAAGATCAATATTACCATCTTGTCTCAAAGTTGACAATCTTCCTTGCACTTAAGCGCGTTTCCCAAGCAACGACGCTAAAATTTGATTACACTCAAACTAACACACGATTATTGTGTATAGATGAGGTGTCGATCCCACGAGGAAAAGCGAACTACAAGGGAAAGTGTAAACTTTAACATGAAACGATGAAATTCAAATGAGTGAATCTTTGTTTTACGAATGAAACTATATGAGAGAGTTGTGAAAATATGACGAAGGATTCAATAAAGAAATAACAAGGTTCTAGGAATCCTTCCTAAGTTCGTTGCCTTATCCCTATTTTGACTCAATAGCTTTATCTCATTTGCTGGTTTCACATCCCAAACAAGCAATCGGTAAATATTCAATCAAAACACATAAACATCCTAATGTAATTGCTACAAATTACTCTTTAATTCCATTTCAAGCACACATAACCTATCTTATAGATTATCAAGAAACGACAATATGTTTCAATAACAATACCGCAGTAATGGACAAACCTATAAGATGAATCTACGGAAATCAATCACATCTAACAACTTAACATAAGAAGAGCTTGACTAAACTTTTATAGAGGAGAAAGATGTAATCACCGGATTAAGAGTAAATCATCTCATTCTTACTTAATCAAAGAGTAAATCATAAACAATGTTTAACAGTGAATCCATACAACTGAATCAAGAATAGAAATAAGAACAACTACACCTAAGAATTCATTTTTTTGCCTTGCTTGGAGATTAGTTGGACATTAGGCTCATGCTTGATCACCTAACATGGAGAAGAATGTGGTAGCTCTCCTAACTTTAGCCTCCTTTTTAGCAAAACCTAAGTGTTCTATTAATACCCCAAAAGGTTCAAGGGTATTTTCGGGTAAAAAAATGTCATTAAAGCCCTAATAAAGTCGTGAAACGAAAACAGGGGATCGCGCTCGTGCCGTGGCTCAGCCTTTCCTCGCCATGGCGCCATCCTGGATCCTAGCTTTTTAGAGGCTCTGGAGGTCGTGGCGCACACTAATCCAGGCCGTGGCGGATAGCCTGAGTCCAGCCTCTAGCTCAGAAGCTGATGCTTCTTGTGACTGCGGCTCAAACCTTGGCTCACCGTAACATGGAACCCTAAAAATGGGTTTCTCTTCATTTTGTCCTTCTGAAACCATTCCTTCACTATGATATGCATAGAATCTTCGTGCTTTAAGCAATGTTAGCTTTTCCATTCCTTTTAAACCCAAAATACCTGAAAATGAATCGAAATAAATTATTGAACCAAGAATGACACTTTAGAATTATTAAGGCATAAATGTGTAATTCAGCCCTAAATCAACCATAAAATGCTAACAAATAAATACTATTAAGATGCATTTTATGACTCTCATCAAGACTTCAAGTTTCAAATCCACTCCTCCATATATGATAAACAAATCTTTGGTTCTTTTTACAAAACTTAAGAATATTTTTCACAGCTATTTAATGACCCTCACTTAGATTGGACTAAAATATGCTCGTAACACTTAGAGTGCATGTGACATCATACCTTGTACATAACATGGCATACATGATGGAATCAGTTTCGGATGCATATGGTATCATATTCATGCGTTCTCTCTCCTCTGGAGTCTTTGGGAACATCTCCTTAGAGAGAGAAATTCTATGATTCATTGGCAAGAATCTTTATTTGGAATTTTTCATGCTAAACCTTTTTTTGGACTTTATCTATGTACGCAGATTGGGACAAGTCTAGTATCATTTTAGATCTATCTCTATAGATCTCTATCCCGAAATCATAGGATGCTTTCCCAAATCCTTTATGGATAAGTTCTTTGATAGCCAAACCTTGATTGATTGTAACATACTTACATCATTCCCAATAAGTAGTATGTCATCAACATGTACCACCAAAAACATCAAAGTGCTCCCACTGACCCTCTTATACACATATGGTTTATCATCGTTTTTGATAAAATCAAACAATTTGATTGTCTCATCAAAACGGACGTTCCAACTTCGAGAAGCTTGCTTTAATCCATAAATAGATTTTTGAAGCTTGTATATCTTATGGCCACTACTACTAGATGTAAAAACCTTAGGTTGTGTCATGTACACATCTTTCTCAATGTTTCCAGTGAGGAATGCAATTTTTACATCCATTTATCATATCTCATAGTCATGGTAGGTAACTATAGAAAGTAAAATCCTAATGGATTTGTTGGTATTTGTCTAAGGTTTAAGCATGGTTCAAACATGGTTAAGGTTTGAACAGGTCAAAGTATAGTTCAAAGATGGTTAAAGTCTAAACAAAAGGTGGAGGATCAAAGTTCAGCAAGTTAGAAGGCTGCACACATGTGTGTGCTTCATATTGGAGAAAGAGAAGGCCATGCGCACTAGTGTGCGCACTTCTGCACACAAGTAGAAGGGTGTTGTGTGAAGGGGACAGCAACTTGGAGCTGCAGCACTGAGCTACAGTGCTGGAACCTGGCAGGAATAGCACAAGGGATAGAAACTTGAAGCTGTAGCGCCGGTTCCTCAGCGCTGCAGCGTTGGCCGGCACACATGGACAACATACTTCAGCCTTCTTTTAGGTGCGTGAATGCAAGGTTAAAATGCACAGAACCACTTAGGATTGATGGAGGGCCATGGTTAAGTGGTCATCAAGATCTAAGGGTGGAGAATGACACACAAGAATGTCCAAGAAGTGGATGGCTATAAAAAGGGTTCCCTAGCCTCATTTTTCATATGAGAGAAGAATCATTGTTGTGACATTGTGTGAGATCAAATGTAATACAAGAGAGAATTGTGTGAGAGTGCAAAGACACAAAAAATAAGAGGGACTCTTTGTAGTGAGGCTGGTTGTAAAGAAGAGAGGGTACTATAGAATTGATAGGAAGCATTGTAATAGGTCTATCACTTTCTAGTTCTCTTCTTGGTTCCTTCAAGAACATGAGGTTTCTTGGAGAGGGTTGCTGAATTGTAAAGAACCATTGATTTAGTGCAGAGACTTCGGAGGAACTCATGGGGACGTAGGGACATTCCCGAACCTCGATAACAAATTGCTCATCTTTTTTCTTTCTTTGATTTTCTGTTCTTGTGTTCGATTGCTGAAATTCTTTCTACAAGTCATTCTAGACTTGGGTGTTTGGAAGATTACCACCTGGGCATCTTATCAAGGTGATTTCCAATAGTGGTATTAGAGCTTTGGTCAGTAGAATCAGAGCTGCACAGCTAGTTATCAAAGCAAGAAGTAGAAGGTACGGAGTCAAGACTTCAAGAATCAAATATTAAACTTCTTGGGTGATTCAAGAACGGTGTAAAGATCAAAATCCAGTTGTGTTCTTGAAAGTTGATTCAAGAATGGTGTTAAAGATCCATCTTCGATCTGTGTTCTTGAAGTTGAAGAAAGCAGTTGTGGTTAGTGTACAAATCTGGGATCTTGAAGATGGCTTCAAATTTGGGTATTGAGAAGTTTGATGGAAAGGGGGATTTTTCCCTGTGGAAGCGGAAGATCAAGGAGGTTCTAGTGCAACAAAAGGTGGACTTGGCTATTGGAGAAGATGATGCTTTTCCAGCAAGTGTCACGGAGGACCAGCGGACCGAGATAAAGAAGATGGCATACAGCACCATTTTCTTGCACATGTTAGATAATGTCACAAGGGAGTGCGGAGACTCGGAAGATCCAGCTGCAATATGGAAGAAACTAGATGAGTTGTTTCTTGCCAAGACTCTCCCGGATAAAAGGTATATTCGTAAACGAATCTTTGCTTTTAAATGTGATCCTAAGAAAGAGTTGCAAGATAATCTTGATGCCAAGATAAGTAGTGCATCAAGTGGTAAAGGGCTGTTCTTTAAAAGAAGGCCAACAACTCGGTATGGCAACAACCATGGCTACTACCGGGACAGAGGTAGAGGAGAGAGCCATGGGAGAGTGCATAACAACATGCATGGCTACTACCGGGACAGAGGTAGAGGAGAGAGCCATGGGAGAGTGCACAACAACATGCATGGCTACTACCGGGATAGAGGTAGAGGAGAGAGCCATGGGAGAGTGCACAACAGCATGCATGGCTACTACTGGGACAGAGGTAGAGGAGAAAGCCATGGGAGAATGCATTCCAAACTGAGATTTGGAGGGAAGAGCTACTACTACTGCCATAAGAAGGGTCATGTCAAGAAAGATTGCAAGAAGATGATAAGGGATAGAGGAGGAAGCCATACCAAGAATGGAGAGGCTTCGATTGCCAAAACAGAATAGCAAGATGATGATGTTCTTGTTGTTTGCTCGGGTGTGAACAAGGGGTAAGAAGGTAGCAGGAAATGGATCTTGGATACCGGGTGCACTCATCACATGTGCTCTCACCGGAGTTGGTTCAAGAATTTCAAGGAGACCAATGATGAAAGGGTTTTCTTGGGGAATGATATTTCTTACCAAGTGAGAGGTATAAGAGACATCTAGGTGAGGATGTTTGATGGAATGACAAGGCTGCTGGAAAATGTGAGGTATCTCCCAGATTTGAAGAGGAATTTGATCTCATTAGGGTAGCTGGATTCCATGGGGTACACATGCAAGATAGAGGGAGGAAAAATCAAGGTAGCCAAGGGATCTTTGGTAGTGATCAAGGCAGCAAGAAACGATAGACTCTATGAGATGATCAGAGAGACAGAAATCAATAATCAAGCAGCAAGCTTGATGGCTGAGATGGATAGGGTAGCCCTTTGGCACACTCGCTTGGGATATATGAGCGAAAAGGGCCTGCAAGTTCTCAACAAGGATGGCCTACTTGGTGGAGACAAAGTAGAGGAACTTGATTTCTGCGAGTGTTGTGTTCTTGAGAAGCAACACCGGGTCAGCTTCAACACTGGAGTGCATAAGTCTAAGGGCATTCTTGACTACATTCATGCGGACCTTTGGGGACTAACAAGGACACCAACACAGGGAGGTAACATTTACTTTCTATCTTTAATTGATGATTATTCAAGAAGAGTGTGGGTTTATTTGGTTAGAAATAAATCGGATGCCTTGAATAAATTAGTGGTGTGGAAAGGGCTGGTTGAGACTCAAATGGGTAGAGTAGTTAATGGGATAAGAACCGATAATGGCTTAGAAATTTTTAACCAAGAACTTGATCAATTCTGTAGGTTAAATGGGATTCTAAGACATAGGACGGTTGTGGAAACCCCTCAGCAAAGTGGATTTGCTGAGTGGATGAATAAGACCCTTATGGAAAAGGTTAGGTGCATGTTAAATGGATCGGGATTACCCAAATGTTTTTTGGGGGAAGCTGTGGCTACAGCTGCATACTTGGTAAATAGATCACCCTCTAAGATTGTGTCCCAAAAGACTCCCATGGAGATGTGGAGTGGAAAACCCCCTGAGTTGGACAACCTTAGGACTTTTGGGTGTGCTGCGTATGCACAACAAAAGGATGATAGACTTAGCCTGGGATCTAGAAAGTGTGTGTTTCTAGGATATGAGGAAGTGGCTAAGGGGTATAGGTTATGGTCCTTAGAGAAAGAAGGATCGAAACTCATTATAAGTAGGGATGTTAATTTTAATGAATTGTTATTTCCCTACTTGGAGAAAACTAACCCTGCAGGGGCTAGTGAGTAAGCTAGTTTGGTTCTTGTGGAGCATAGCATCAAGGAAGATTCAGTTCAGGTAGAGCAAGGAAGGCAAGAGGGTTCGGACCAGGTAGAGCCCTTGGATGAAGGCCATGCTCAGGGTACTCAAGAGGAGGCTGAACTAGAAGAGGTTGATGCAGCAAGTCGGAAAGACTATCAGCTCACAAGAGACCGGGAAAGAAGGCTGGTCGGACCACCTTCAAGATATGGGTTTGCGGATGTAGCAACTCCTTGGACAAAAGGAGGGATGAGTGAACAAGGGACTTACATGGAGTGTAAGGATTCTCCAAGATCGAAGCTAGCTATGGAGGAAGAAATGGATTCTTTGAGGAAGAACAACTTCTGGGAATTAGTGCACATTCCAGGAAATCAGAGAGTTATGGATTGTAAGTGGACTTACAAGGTCAAAGAAGGGTACCCTCCAGGAGATGAAGTCCGGAACAAGGCTAGACTGGTGGCGAATGGGTTCACAAGAAGAGAAGACATAGGTTTCACAGAAAGTTTCTCACCTGGACACAAGGTGGAGAAGATGGTGAGTATCCTCACCTATGTCATTGATGGGCTGTTGGTTTGGAACAGCAGGAAGAGGATGGAAAGGTTTACATCTCAACTCATTGAGGAGTTTGAGAGGAAGGATCTCAGCCTTACACAAAAGTTCCTTCGGATGTGTATAATCCAAGAAAAGGAGAGAAACCAGTTGAGGGTTTCTTGGGCAATGGGTGTTCTCAGCAAATTCGTGAGTAATCCTAGAAAGAAGCATTAGCTTGGGATGAAGTGGTTGCTGAGGTATTTGAAGGCTCAGTCGTAGCCAATGGTAGCACTCATAACAACCAGGGCAGAATACATAGCGGCTATGGAAGCCATAAAGGAGGCTATGGGGTGCAAAGGGTTGTTGGACGAGTGGGAGGTCCTAAAAGAGCAGGTTGTGGTGTCTTCGGATAGCCAAAGTGCAGGGCACTTGTGGAGGAATCCGGTGTTCCATGAGGGGACGAAGCATATGGATGTTCGGTATCATTACATTCCAAAAAATGGTACGAAAGGATGCATTCATGTTGACAAGAAGACCACGGAGGAAAGTCCTACAGATTTAGGCACCAAGGTTCTACCTCTAAGAAGGTCCAATCATTGCCTTGGACTTCTTAGGATTGGAGTCAGTTAATTAATGACTTAAGATGAGTTTGGATCCCGAAGGTCTCTGCACAATGGTTCAGGTTTAAACGCTTAGACAAAGGTAGAGATTGTTGGTATTTGTCTAAGGTTTAAACATGGTTCAAACATGGTTAAGGTTTGAATAGGTCCAAGTATGGTTCAAAGATGGTTAAAGTCTAAACCAAAGGTGGAAGATTAAAGTTCAGCAAGTTAAAAGGCTGCACACATATGTGTGCTTCATTTTGGAGCAAGGGAAGGCCATGCGCACTTCTGCACACAAGTAGAAGGGTGTTGTGTGAAGGGGACAGCAACTTGGAGCTGCAGCGTTGGAACCTGGCAGGAATAGCACAAGGGACAGAAACTTGAAGCTGCAGCGTCGGTTCCTCAGCGCTGCAGCGTTGGCCGGCACACATGGACAGCATGCTTCAGCCTTCTCTTAGGTGTGTGAATGCAAGGTTAAAATGCACAGCACCACTTAGGATTGATGGAGGGCCATGGTTAAGTGGTCATCAAGATCTAAGGGTGGAGAATGACACACAAGAATGTCCAAGAAGTGGATGGCTATAAAAAGGGTTCCCTAGCCTCATTTTTCATATGAGAGAAGAATCATTGTTGTGACATTGTGTGAGATCAAATGTAATATAAGAGAGAATTGTGTGAGAGTGCAAAGACACAAAACACAAGAGGGACTCTTTGTAGTGAGGCTGGTTGTAAAGAAGAGATGGTAGTATAGAATTGATAGGAAGCATTGTAATAGGTCTATCACTTTCTAGTTCTCTTCTTGGTTCCTTTAAGAACTTGAGGTTTCTTGGAGAGGGTTGCTGAATTGTAAAGAACCATTGATTTAGTGCAGAGAGTTATGGGAACATAGGCACATTGCCGAACCTCGATAACAAATTGCTTGTCTTCTTTCTTTCTTTGATTTTTTGTTCTTGTGTTCGATTGCTGAAATTCTTTCTGCAAGTCATTCTAGACTTGGGTGTTTGGAAGATCACTACCTGGGCATTTTGTCAAGGTGATTTCCAACAGGATTTAAGCATGGACATTGGAGAGAAGATTTTTTCAAAGTCAATTTCTTGCCTTTGGTTGAAACCCTATGCTACAAGATTTTCCTTATAGGTTTCTACCTTCCCATCCACTCCAATCTTTCTCTTAAAGACCCATATGCAACCTATAGGTATTACACCTTCAGGTGCATCGACCAAAGTCCATACTTTTTTGAAGTACATGGAACCCATTTTGGAATTCATGGCTTCTAGCCTCTTCTCTAAAGAGATATTGATGTCTAACATTGCATCTTCGTAGTTAGTAGGTTTCTTATCATCTATAAGGTATACCTCTTGGTCACCATTTTTTAGAAATCCATATCTCTCTGGAGCCTTGGGTATTCTGCTAGATCTACGAACTGGTTGTGTATTAGGAATATTTATTGGCTCAGGTTTCTAAATTTGAATAGTATTAGTTTATGGTTTTTGTGACACTTCATCAAGATCTATCTTTCTCCCAATGTTTCCTTCTAACATAATTTTTTTCTTTCTAGAAAGATTGCATATTTGAAAGCAAACAACTTTTGTTCTTGAGGATGATATAAATAATATTCTAACCTTTCTTTAGGATATCCCACAAACCTGTATTTGTCAGTCCTAGTTCCCAACTTGTCTGTATGTAACTTCTTTACATAAGTGGGACAACCCTAAATCATAAAGTGTTTAAGATTAGGTTTCCTTCCTTTTTATATCTTATATGGAGTTTTAGGTACTGCCTTTAAAGGAACCTTATTCAAGTATGTGGCGATTAGGACAACATATCCCCAAAAGGATTTAGGAAGATCAATGCAACTCATCATAGATCGTACCATATCCCATAGGGTGGGAGGAGTCCATTGAGAGAGAATCTCATTCTCTTTGATATAATCATGAAAATCGTTAAACAAGTATTTGCTTCTTTGATCAGATCAAAAAGATTTAATACCTTTCTTAGTTTACTTTTCAACTTCTCTTCTAAATTGTTTGAACTTTTCAAAGGATTCAAATTTTTACTTCACTAACATCGGTAAAGGAAATGAAGTAGAAGTAACCTCTTCTAGCATTAATTATTAGGGCCCCACACACATCAATATGTATTAACCCTAATACATCTATAGCTTTTTCTCCAACTCTAATAAATAGAGATCTAATCATCTTTTCATGAGATAGGTTTCACATGTTGGATAAGATTCATAATTCGATAGATCTAAGAATCTATCTTTTACCAATTTGTTTGCACTATCCTCATTGATATAACCTAGTCTTAAGTTCCATATGTATGAATGATTTAGATCATTATGGTGGTGTTTAAGAACTGATTAAAGCATGCTTAAATCAGTAAACTTAAGACAAAAATTGCTTTAATTAAATTAGTTCTCAAACATCACCTATTTCCTTTCCTTTGTTATTCCATATGAAATATTTTAACCTTTACCTATAGATGTTACAACTAAGTAATGAGTCCCTATGACAAATGATGACTTCTCCTTATTTAGTTTCTTAATTTTTCTCAACACCTATAAACCATTACAAATACAAGAACCATACTCGGTATCCAATACCCAAGTAGAAGCATTATTAACTAAAAGTTAATTTCATCAAAGGAAAACTAAGACTTTCCTTCCAAAGGCTTGTCTTATAAGGTGATACTTGCAATTTATCTTCCAGTTCCCATCTTTGCCACTACGAGAGCAATGTCCTTTATTCTTCTTAGCTTTTGATGAATTAGCCTTTTTAATACCTCTCTTTACTTTCAATGGTTTTTTTCTTATTAAAGACTTTCTTTTAGAGAAAGAAATGCTATCAACAAGCATAATGGGTGTCTTAACCTTTCTTGATTGTAACTTCTATAGTCTTCAATATATAACAAGTTCTAAAAGCGTAGCTTCAAACTCGTTCATATTGTAGTTCATAACATACTGCGATAATGAGTTTGGAAGGGATTGAAGAATTAAGTCACTACTTAACTTCGTATCTATACTAAAATGAGCCAGTCTAATTGTTCGATGTAGTTGATCATCTTTAATGGGCTCATGGACTAATTCGGGTATCCTTGCTTTAAAGAGGTTATACTCACCATAAAACTCTTGTAGATGAAGAAATATTGCATAAGCAATTTTCATCTTGTCATATTGCTTCTAAATCTCATTAGATATAGATGTTGGCATGTAGTGCCTACTCTACATGTCATTCTGTTGCCATTTCTTATAAATAGTGATCTCTTCTTCCATAACATTCTCAACAACAGTTGTTGGAAGCGACATATCAAGACACCATGTCATTTTTTTTCATAATTGAGAACGATTTTCAAATTCCTTAGCCAATCTAGGGATTGGACCAGTAAGTCTATTTCAATCAAGTATGCACGATAATGGGTTTAGTTATTGTAATCTACGATGTAACAATAGATAAAATTAGTGTAAATTCATATTCTTAACTATCATAAATATTTGGTATTTAATCTAAATGATACTTCCCACTATTCTTTTCGATTCCCATAACTCTTAGTGTGGAAAGCAAAAATTCCATATGGAATGTTTTTTAGTGGGGATTGGGATCCCATTTCTTGTACATTATAACCATACATTTGCACAACAAACTACAATGCACTTGATAAGCAGATAACTATTATTATTTACATCTCATGCAATTCCCAATCGTGATTTAGTCTCCTAAATGTATATAACCTTACGTTTGCATAACAAATTATATATGTTTTAGTTAAGTCAAGCCCACCATTCCTTACAAGTGTAAAATAGTGATAAAGCTCTTATGTTTGTGCAACAAAGTGTTATCATTTATGTTGGTATTTGTCTAAGGTTTAAACATGGTTCAAACATAGTTAAGGTTTGAACAGGTTCAAGAATGGTTCAAAGATGGTTAAAGTCTAAATCAAAGTTGGAGGATCAAAGTTCAGCAAGTTAGAAGGCTGCACACATGTGTGTGCTTCATTTTGGAGCAAGGAAAGGCCATGCGCACTAGTGTGCGCACTTCTGCACACAAGCAGAAGGGTATTGTGTGAAGGGGACAGCAACTCCAAGCTGCAATGCTGGAACCTGGCAAGAATGGCACAAGGGATAGAAACTCAAAGCTGCAGCGCGACACTGCAGCTTTGGCCGGCACACATGGACAGCATGCTTTAGCCTTCTCTTTGGTGCGTGAATGCAAGGTTAAAACGCACAGCACCACTTAGGATTGATGGAGGGCCATTGTTAAGTGGTCATCAAGATCTAAGGGTGGAGAATGACACACAAGATTAGACAAGAAGTTGGTGCACTATATAAAGGGTCACCTAGGTTCAATCTCAACAACAAAAACAAAGAAGACACAAGAATGTGATGATGTAACTTGTGAGACATGTGTGTGAATGAGAGAATTATGTGAGAGTGCAAAGACACAGACATATAAGAGGGACTCATTTTAGAGAGGCTGGTTGTAAAGAAGAGAGGGTAGTAGAGAACTGATAGGAAACATTGTAATAGGTCTATCACTTTCTCGTTCTCTTATTGGTTCCTTCAAGAACTTGAGGTTTCTTGGAGAGGGTTACTGAATTGTAAAGAACCATTGATTTAGCACGGGGACGTAGGCACATTGCCGAACCTCGATAACAAATTGCTTGTCTTATTTCTTTCTTTGATTTTCTGTTCTTGTGTTCGATTGCTGAAATTCTTTCTACAAGTCATTCTAGACTTGGGTGTTTGGAAGATCACCACCTGGGCATCTTGTCAAGGTGATTTCCAACAATTTATTTACCTCATATACATCATATGTGTAATAGTCAATATAATTTTCTTACAACTGTAAACCTTAAGTCTGCGCAACAAATTTATGCACGTAAGAAACTTCGCATATTGACTATAATGGTGGAAGGGTACGAACAATCATTCCTAATGATTTTCATTTACAACTTAATATTAAATCTTACGTGTGAGAGATTGAGGTCTTTACATTTAAGTCTCATCATTTAATAATGCATCAAATACATATAACAAGCATATAATCTAATTACATATGTAACATACATACATCTAGGTAATTATTATATGAATATATCCGATACGTTCCTAAGTCTTCAATCATCAAGTGGTTCACCATGTCTCCTTACTCACTCCTTTATTTGCCTCAATTAAATCTTATCTAATTCTAAATAACTTTACGTACATCAAATGTACATAATAAATCTTTATCAAAAGTCAAGGGGTGTTACATTGGAGAGAGATAAAAATTTACATTGAGAGAAATAAGAGAATGTGAGGTATGCAAACCCCATTTAAAATTGAATAAAAAAATAATACCATGAATTTCACCAAGTTCTAAGGTCTAGGTCCAATAGTCACCACTCATATAATCAAATTGCATAAATAAATAATAACAGTTCTATTCAAGTTATGGCTATTTCTTCTTAGATTGCAATCCTAATCTCATTAGGTTTTCAAAAACTTTTCTTAATCCTATTTCAAACAAGATTAAGATTCCTTGTCCATTAGAATCACAATTCCAATGTGTTTAGGATTTTGAGGTTTCAATTCCTAATCAAACTCGAATTTCCTAAAAATTTTGATTTTTGAAATTAAGAAAAAAATCTTAATTAAGTAAATCAAATTTAATTTAGATCTTTTGAAGATAAAATTAAACTTTTAGTTTGAATTAAAAGCATGTCTTAATTTTAAGGAAATTTGAAACAATTTCAAAAACTCTATAAAAAACCTGGAAAAATAAACTATTTTTATGTCACACAACAGATTACCCCGTGAAAGGTTTATGTCCAAAATATGTAATCAAGTTAGGATGGCATAGTTGATTGTCTCAATAGGGCAGTCGACTATCATAAGTTTTTGTTTGATTCTTCAATCAAGTTTGTAATGGCACAATCGACTATCCCCTTGGGGAAGTCCACTATCTCTATGAAAATTGCAGATTTTCATGCTTTTTATTGCAAATTTTCTTCCCTAAACAAATTTTCTTTTATCCAAAATCCTATTTTAATCAAACAAATTACTTAAAATCAATCTTTATTGATTTAATTTACATTGAAAAACAATCTACAATAATTTATTATGATCATAGGACAATAAATAATTCAAGAATTCTTTCTTGAATTCCCTTGACCTAGGGTTTTATAAACCTTACTCTAACTCTTAGTTTCTAAATTTGCAATCATTAGAATTTACAATATCAAATCTGTTAAGGTCACAGTAATAGAATCAAAGTCATTCTAATAATTCATAGAGTTCGCTTTGATACCACTGTAAGTCTACTGGTATAGGCACAAAACGAAAATCTAAAATTTTTCTATATCAATAAAATTAATCCCATGGATTTCTCTATGAATCTATTAGAATGATAATCCACCTCCATACAAGGTTAGAGATTTATACCTTTTTGAAGATTCTGATTGAGAATTCGGTGTAGAGTTTATGAGCCATTCAAGCATCCAACCTCTAAGTGTATCCATACAAGCAACCAAGGGAAATGATCTCCTTATTTGGGATGTCAAACACTATGTGAATAAGAGGACTAGGGCTGACCGAAAATTCTCTAAGTGCTACCTCTGAACATTCGGCCTTTTGAGAGAGAGGGAGAGATTTGAAACAATTTCAACAATCAAGCATTAGTGTTTCTATCAAATAGAACATTTATATAGAGCCCTTACTCCTAAGAGCTCTAAGATTTGTAAAATTATTATTAAGCCCCTGACTCAAATAATTCTTAAAAATATTTATATTAGCCCCATTAATTTTTCTTATTTTTGCAGTTTCTCAATTGTGTGTAACCCCTTAGGTTTAGTATTGCGCTGGCAGTGGGTCGTAACAATTGGATCCCATCTAATTAATTAAAACTTCTTTTAATTTTAATTAAAATCAAAAATCTTTTTAATTTTCCCTTTAGTTAAGAATTAATTACAATTAATTCTTTAGGGCTTCTACAAGTCAAGATTGATATCTAGCAATATTTTATGACTACCGAGGCAATATGAATTAATGTGAACCTTTCTGTTATTTGTTACCATACAATTTAATTCTTCTATCAAAAAATGTCCTTGATTAAACTTAGCGTATAGATTTAAGGTCAAAACTTAATTATTAATTATATGTATCTCAATCTCAAGTCCATAACTTAAACGGTGAAATTAGAAATTTTCTAATGTCCACCCTACTTTGACTAAGGAATTTCCAAGCTATGACTTAATCAGATCGCACATGACATTCTCTTTCTTTTACTGAGAATGATGGATCATTTATTATACACTCACATACCTCCATGCATAAGTGGTCATAACCAATTAATACCTTTTTGTGACATATGATTAGAATCACATTTGGATAACGTCACAGTATGATGACTCATATACAAGATATCCATGGTGCCACCAGTTCAAGGATCACTTATAAAATTGCAATGTAAAAATTCCTATTGGTAGCCAGTAAAATTTCCGTTATGAATTTCTTAGTCGAGTCAGTTTGATGTACCTGTTCTCTAATGAGCACCTACATAACTTGCTTTAGTGTCTCACACACTAGTGATCGTGAGATCAATTACCCCCAACACCTTAAGAAAACGTAGTATATACTAATCATTCAGGATTCACTAATACTATTCTTAGTGATCCTATGATTAGGAACATTTAAGAATAAAGCTTAAGGAAACACATTTCATTAGCATGATCTCATCATTGTGTTTATTTTCATTGCTCTTATTCTATAGGCTTTATAATGTAATGCACACACATATAATGATTTGTAATGAACATGATAAATAAGATAAATACCAATAATAATATTTTATTATCAATAAATGAATAAGATTAATTATAAATAATATGTCCATAACATCAAATGCTATTGACTTGTAGGGAATACTTATATCAAATAACTCCATGTCCATCCTTAAGGTGTAAGCATACCTATTCTATAACAAAAATGAAGGTTGATTCTAAGACTTTTAATGAAAACTGTGACTCATTGTGAGCGGGGAGTCTTAATTACATGAGCACTTTTGATGGATTTCACATATATGAGTGTGAGAGTAGAACTGCTCCTTATGAGAATAAGGCCCAATTCTCTAAAGCATTCATGAATTTGGGATAAAGGACAAGGCCATACCATGTTGGATTTAAAAGCTTAGTAAGACACCTAGATTATTTTGTATATGATGTAATCTCTTATTTCCTTTAAGGAGACATAGTTTAAGACTTAGTTTACTATTAGTTCTAGAGCATGAATTATTGACCCACCAAATAAAGTTTAAAGGTATTGATGAGAGTCATAAAATGCATCTAAACAATACTTAATTGTTAACATTTTAGGGTTGATCTCGGTCATAATCACACTTTTACATGTTGATAACTCTAAAGTAATATTCATAAATCATTGACTTAATTCGATGCATTTTCAGGTGCTTTGAGTACAAAAGAGATAATAAAGCGATCCATGTTTAAAGTACCAAAAGATCTTGGGTGTCGGTGCTCGTTTTTGTCCAAGGTTTAGACATGTCCAAACATGATTCAAAGATGGTTAAAGTCTAAACCAAGGCTGGAGTAATAAATTACAGTAAGCTAAAAGACTGCACACAAGTGTGTGCATCACTTTGGAGCAAGTTAAGGGTAGGCACACTAGTGTGTGCACTTCTGCATACAAGCTGAAGGAGTTTCACTGAATTGCCAGAATTTCCCGCACAGATCAATCATTTTTGCAGATTAAACTGTGTTGATGTAGGAATAACCAGATAATGAGCCATATATGCTTAGAAAGATCCAGAAGTCTATTTTCTGGAGAATTTTACGGTTCATAAAAAGGATTTTTCTAGAGAAAGTTATGGCAGTTTTAGTGGAAACAGTTCAGGCCAGCACAGCAGGCCCAGACGCACAGCAGGCCCAGGTGCACAGCACGGCCCACTCGCCTCTTGACCAGATTAGGGCGAGCAAATGAAATTCTCCAAGACCAAAACACCCCCCTCATGCTCTATAAATATATCTTTATGGAGTGTGCAGCTAAATATTGAAGAGAGAAAGCAAGGAAGAGAGAAAAAAGAGAGGATTCAAGGGATCCAAATCCAGCATTCTTCCATTTTATTTCTAAGTTTTCTTTGGTTGCAAATCAAGGGGAGAACATCCATATTGTTCATCCACCTTGAGCTCAATGGCCAAATCAAGGGGAGAGCATCCTTATTGTTCTTCCACCTTGTTTTCCATGGCCAACTAATCATTTTACAAGGGAAACGGATGATTCTTTAGGGATTTCTTGTTCTTTATTTCTTGTTTTTGATTCAGTTGTATGGATTTATTGTTAAATATTGTTTATGAATTATTCATTGATTAAGTAAGAAGATTTGAGTTCATGTGATAGATGTACTTTATATTCTTCTTCTTTTAGACTCTCTTAATCCAGTGATTGCATCCTTCTCCTCCATTGAGGTTGCTTGGATGTGATTGATTCCGGTAGATTTATCTTATTGATTATCCATTACTGCGATATTGTCTTTTAAGATATATTGTCGTTTCTTGATAATCTTTAAGATCGGTCATGTGTGCATGAACCGAAATCAATGATTAATTCGTAGCAATTATATAAGAGTTGTAAATGTACTTGATTGAATATATTCCGATTGCTTGTTTGGGAGTTGAAACTTGCAATCAAGATAAAATCAATTGAATCAAGAGTTGAAATAGGGAACAAACCTAAGGAAGATTCCCGAAACCTTGTTATTTCTCATTTATATTTCATTTACATTTACGCAATTTTCCTTTACATTATTTCACCATCAAAGCTTAAAAATCTTGAGTTTAACTTTTATCATTCGTTTTAAGGTTCACACATTTTCCTTTGTACTTAACTTGTTTTCCTGTGGAATCGACACCCCAAAACTATACTACAGTAACCGCGTTATGTTTTGGGCGTAATCAAATTTTGGCGCCGTTGCCGGGGAAACGCGCTTAAGTATAAGGAAACTTGTCAACTTTGAGTGTGACCTTAAAAAAAAAAAAAAAAAAAAAAAAAAAATCGTAAATATTTTTCTTTTCAGCAGTTTGTAAATACGGTAATATCATTCCTTTACTTTTGTTTTGATTTTCTAATTTTCTTTTATTATTCTGTTTTATTTATTTGTTTATTATTCTGTTTTTATTTATCTGTTTATTATTTTATTCTGTTTTTATTTATCTGTTTATTATTCTGTTTTATTTATCTGTTTATTATTCTGTTTTTATTTATTTGTTTATTATTCTGTTTTATTTATTTGTTTATTATTCTATTTTATTTATCTGTTTATTATTCTTTTTTTATTTATCTGTTTATTATTCTGTTTTTATTTATCTGTTTATTACTCTGTTTTATTTATTTGTTTATTATTCTCTTTTATTTATTTGTTTATTATTCTATTTTATTTATTTGTTTATTATATTGTTTTATTTATTTATTCCCCCTCTAAATTAATTGGTGCATGCTTAGACCGAGAGATTCGCGAGGTAGATTCATTAGAGGACCCGAATTAGAGTTACCCTCTCCTTCCACCTCCATTGGTGAAACCTCGCCCATATCAAACCATAGTGCACCCCCATCAGAGAATTTAGAGGATTTTGTTAACATGGCTGAAAATCCTAATGAGAATGGCGCTAGGACACTTAAAGATTACCTACATCCTAGCCGGACAGCCACACTATCGTGCATTATGTTTCCAGCCAATACCCGTCATCAAGATTTTAAAACAGGGATGATACAACTTCTCCCTACTTTTCATGGCATGGAAAACGAAAACTCCTATGTGCACATTAGAGAATTTGAGGAAGTAGTTGCGACTTTCCATAGTCACGATGCAACTGATGATATTGTGAGACTCAAGTTTTTTCCTTTCTCCTTAAAGGATAAAGCTAAGAGTTGGTTATACTCGCTGAGACCACAATCAATTGGGTCATGGAATTAGATGACCCAAGTCTTTTTTAACAAGTACTTCCCTCAACATAAGACTAACGCTTTGAAAAGACAAATCTCCACCTTTGCACAAAAGGAAAACGAGACTTTGTATCAGTCTTGGGAGAAATTTAAAGAGCTGTTAAGTATGTGTCCACATCATGGGTACGAAAATTGGCGTTTAGTGAGCTATTTCTATGAGGGTCTTACCTATAGAGAACGCCAATTTGTCGAGATGATGTGTAATGGAGAGTTTCTGCAAAAAGACCCTGATGAGGCTATTGAGTACCTCAATGAGCTTGCTGAGAAAGCTCACACATGGACTGGACCTAGTGCTACTGAGAGTACAAATAGGTCACGACCTAGTGGTGGAGGAATCTACCATCTTAGGGAAGAGGATAACCTCAAGGCCAAGGTCGAAATGCTTACTAGGGAGTTGGAGGCATTAAAAACGAAAAAACCAACACATATGGTTAATCAGGCCGAACCTTTAGAATCATGTTTTGTGTGTGGTGGGGTTGATCATCCCGCCCAAGATTGTCCCACTTTTGTTGACATGAGAGGGTTGTACGAGGAATAATGCAATACCTTAGGCATATACAAGAAGCCCTCAGCACCCTTCTCTAACACTTATAATCCGGGGTGGCGAAATCACCCCAACTTCAGTTGGAAATCTGAAAATCAGCAGCATGTGCAGCCCCCTAGATCAGACCCAGCACCTTATCATGCACTCTCATCTTCTAGGAACTCTTTAGAAGACTCCTTACATACTTTTATAGAAGCACAAGGCAAGACAAACCAAAAGTGTGAGGCATTAATTACACAGTTGGTTGAGGAAAACAAAGAAATAAGGAGCCAAGTGTCTAAATTGATGAGCTCCTTGAGTGTGACTGAGCGAGGTAAGTTCCCTGCCCAAGCTCAGTCCATACCTCACGGTTAACATATGGCACAAGAAAATGTGAAAAATGTAAATGCCATTGTGACCCGAAAAGGTAAGTCACTACACATTCCACCAGAGAATAAACCCGAGAATGTGAACGGTCAAACCAGTAGTGAGACCAAGTTGCCTAAAGACCCTGAAGTGACCCAAAGTCCTGTTAAGGCCCCATTCCCCCAAGCCTTAAAATCCAACAAGAAAAATCTGGAAATGAATGATGAAATCCTTGAGAACTTAAGGCAAGTGAAACTTAATCTTCCTCTTTTGCATGTGATTAAACAAGTCCCCATCTATGCAAAAGTTCTCAAAGATTTATGCACAATTAAGAGGACACATCATTTAAAAAAAAAACAGCTTTCCTAACTGAGCAAGTTAGTGCACTAATTGAGCAAAGAATTCCCCCGAAATACAAAGATCCGGGTTGTCCTACCATTGCTTGCAGCATTGGAAATCATGAGGTGGACAAGCCTTACTAGATCTGGGAGCTAGTGTAAATCTGATTCCATTTTCCATTTACTTACAGCTGGGGTTAGGAGAAATCAAACCAACCGGCGTGGTATTACAATTGGCTGATCGCTCAGTCAAGGTACCCCGAGGTGTGGTTGAGGATGTTTTGATTCAAATTGATAAATTTTATTATCCTGTTGATTTCTTAATTCTTGATACTACTTCTGCTGTAGACACTAACTCTAAAATCCCTTTGATTTTGGGTAGACCTTTTCTTGCTACTGCGAATGCTCTAATAAATTGTAGGAATGGTCTCATGAAACTGTCCTTTGGCAACATGACCCTTGAAGTAAATATTTTCAATGTTGCAAAACAACCCGAAGATGAGGACGAAAACCACCAGCTTTACATGATCAAGTCACTCGTCAATGAGGGAGTTTTCTTAACTCATGATTATGACCCTCTTGAAAATTTTCTTGTTAATTCTGAGATAGATTTATTTGATGATAAAACTGATATAATTGATATATGTGTTGTTTTTGACAAATCTCAGGATTATGGAAATCGGGCATGGCAACCAAGGTTTGAGGAGCTGTCCGAAAGAAGCAAGACTCAAGTCCCCTCAAGTTTGGAAGCACCTAAAGTCGAATTGAAGCCACTACCTAAGGGTCTAAAACATACCTTTCTCGGTCCAGGTGATACCTTTCCTGTTATAATTTCTTCTGAATTAACTGAGACCCAAGGTAAGAGATTAATTCAAACTTTAAATGAACATAAATCTGCCCTGGGATGGAGCATGGCTGATTTAAAGGGAATTAGTCCCCTAATCTGCTCCCATAAAATAAATCTGGATGAAGGAACCAGTCCTCGTAGAGACCCTCAACGTAGGCTTAACCCCACTATGAAAGAAGTAGTAAAAAATGAAGTGCTGAAACTATTAGATGTGGGTATTATATATCCCATAGCTGATAGTAAGTGGGTAAGCCCTACGCAAGTCGTCCCGAAAAAGTCCGGAGTCACTGTGATAAAGAATGACCTAGGAGAGTTAGTCCCTACCAAACTTGTGAACGGGTGGCGTGTGTGCATTGATTACAGAAAATTAAATGCTGCCACCAAGAAAGACCACTTCCCACTCCTTTTTATTGATCAAATTCTTGAGTGTGTAGCTGGTCATCCCTTCTACTGTTTTCTAGATGGTTATTCTGGTTACTATCAAATAGAAATTGCATTAGAAGACCAAGAAAAGACCACCTTTACTTGTCCCTTTGGCACCTCTGCTTTTCATAGAATGCCATTCGGATTATGTATCGCCCCTGCTACTTTTCAATGCTGCATGATGAGCATTTTTAGTGACATGGTTGAAAATTGCATAGAGGTTTTTATGGATGACCTAATTGTTTTTGGATCTTCATTTGAAACATTCTTAATGAATTTAGAAAGAGTATTAATTCGCTGTGAGGAAAAAGAATTGGTTTTAAATTGGGAAAAGTGTCATTTCATGGGACCATCCAGTATTGTCTTAGGGCATATTGTCTCTTCTAAAGGAATAGAGGTTGATCAATCTAAGATTGAGTTAATCTCTAAGTTGCCTGCCCCTAAGACAATAAAGGATGTGAGATCTTTCCTTGGTCATGCTGGTTTTTATAGGAGGTTCATACAAAATTTTTCAAAAATATCTAGACCGCTATGCGCCCTCCTAGTTAAAGATACCCCCTTTGAGTGGAGTCAAGTTTGTCAAGAGGCCTTTAAAACGTTGATTGGCAAGCTTACTTCCGCACCTATAATGCAGTCACCAGATTGGACTTTACCTTTTGAAATCATGTGCGATGCTAGTGACTACGCTGTAGGTGCTGTTCTTGGACAGCGAAGGGAAGGTAAACCTTTTGTCATTTACTATGCTAGTAAGACTTTAAATAGTGCTCAAATGAATTACTCTACAACTGAAAAAGAGTTGCTAGCTGTAGTATTTGCTTTAGATAAATTTCGTGCTCATATAATTGGTTCTCCTATCCTTATTTTTACAGATCATGCAGCCCTCAAGTATCTTCTTACGAAGAAGGATGCTAAGGCACGACTAATCCGATGGATCCTCCTCTTGCAAGAATTTGATATCACCATCAAGGATGAAAAAGGAGTGGAGAACGTAGTAGCTGACCATTTATCCAGACTCACTTTTGAGGACACTTGTGATGACATGCCAATCAAAGATGATTTTCCCGATGAGCAATTACTCTCCATTACTTCTCTACCATGGTTTGCTCACATCGTAAATTATTTAGCTACAGGTGAGATACCTATGGATTGGAGCGCTCAAGACAAGAGGAAATTCTTATATAAGGTACGTAATTTTTATTGGGATGACCCCTATCTTTTCAAGTACTGCCCTGACCAAATTCTAAGGCGTTGCATCCCTAATGAAGAGATTTCGAGTGTCTTAGAATTTTGTCACTCCCAAGCTTGTGGAGGCCACTTTTAGATGAAAAAAACCGCTTCAAAAATTTTGCAGTGTGGATTTTGTTGGCCTACTTTGTTTAAAGATACAAACACCTATTGTCGCTCTTGTGAAAGATGTCAAAAGTTAGGAGCTGTGTCTCGCAGAAATATGATGCCCCTGAACCCTATTTTAGTGATTGAAATCTTTGATTGTTGGGGCATCGATTTCATGGGACCCTTCCCTCCTTCCTTCGGGTACCAGTATATCATTGTAGCAATAGATTATGTATCCAAGTGGGTAGAGGCAGCAGCTTATCGAAACAATGATAATGGAACGGTGATTAAATTCCTTAAAGAAAAGGTGTTATCTCGATTTGGTACACCACGTGCTATAATTAGTGATCGAGGTACACATTTTTGCAACCGTTCCTTTGAAGCTTTAATGAAAAAATTTGGGGTATTACATAAAATCTCTACTGCCTATCATCCTCAGACTAGTGGACAAGTAGAGCTTGCTAATAGGGAGATTAAACAAATTTTAGAAAAAACGGTTAACCCCGATCGCAAAGATTGGTCTTTGAGACTAACTGATGCGCTTTGGGCTTACCGTACAGCCTTTAAAACTCCCTTAGGTATGTCACCCTATCGGCTTGTTTTTGGAAAGCCTTGCCACTTACCCGTTGAGCTTGAGCATCGAGCTTATTGGGCCATCAAGTCTTTCAATTTTGACATGGGCGAAGCGGGTAAACTTCAAAAATATCAGTTGACCGAGTTAGAAGAATTAAGAAACGATGCTTATGAAAATTCTAGAATCTATAAGGCTAAGATGAAAGTATTCCATGACAAAAACATTTTGAGGAAAATATTTAAACCTAATGATCAGGTATTCTTATACGACTCTAGACTTCATAAGCATCCTGGAAAACTTTGGTCAAGATGGACGGGCCCTTTTATAGTAAAAAATGTTTTTGAAAATGGGGTGGTAGAAATTGAGGATACTAGAGATGGTCGGGTCTTTAAAGTAAACGGTCAACGACTTAAGATCTTAAGTGATAGACATGATCCGGAGATGGAAGACATTCCGCTTATGGATCCGGTCTATTCACCTTGACCACACAACAAAGGTACGTTATTCCTTTTAATTTTTGTTCTGTTTTTAGTTAGTTTTCATTCAATCTTAATTGTTAGTTTTTAGTTTACTTAAAATTTCAAAAAAAAAATATATTAATATTTCGTTGTCAAGTCTTTATTAACTTTGAATTTTGGTTGTGTTAAGTCTATTTTAATTTTTAGTTTCTAGTTGATTTCAGCGAAAAGAACGGTATGCAATTCAATTGGTGGTACGCAATTTTCAGCTTCTGTGCATTTTTGGCCACACAGGGAGTTTCCTTTCCTTTTTCTTTTACATTGAGGTCAATGCAATGTTTAGGTTGGGGGTGGAGGAAACATATTTATTTTTTATTTTTTCATTGAACTGCTTGGTGTCACTTTCTTTCTTTTCGTTGTTAGGTTAAAAAAAAATGTTTGTTTGTTTTTAGCATGTTTTGTGTTAGCCTTGGAGTTAATTCACATGTCAATGATATGAGCTTAATCGAGATAGCATATAGCATTTAGAAGAAGTTAAATCTTGCTTCGCTTTGAGAATAAATTAAGTGTCAATTTTTCTTTGGTTTGAGACTCTGGTTTGTGGTAAGATTGCATGATTAGTCTAAAGCATTTGGAGAAGTTTTATGCGCGGTTGTTTTGTGAATACTTTTGCGGTCTCTACAAGCTCTAGAACTTATTTGATAATCACTTAAGGCGAAAATCATAGAATGCACACTACTTAGGATATGATATAGGCCATTTTTGGACCGTTTGAGCCTTTTTAAACTTACCCTTGTTATATTTATCGCTAGTCACCTATTTGAGCCTTTTTCTTGAAAAGAAAAAATGAGCCTTGTTTCTTTCGATAAACCATTTACTTACCTTTATGAGCCTAAAAATATTTTATCCTTAGCTCTCTTTTAAAAGAACTTAGTTATACACATATTGTGAGAAGCACTTAAAAGGAGTAAGGGTGGAAATATGAGAAAATATTACTACCATAACCCAAGTACATTAAAAGAGATAAGTTGGGGGTTGTGGAAAAGAAAAGAAAAGAATGAAAGAGGAGGTGAATGGTCTTATGCCAAAATAAAAAATAAAAAAAAAGAGAAAAAATGAATTATGGCAAAGAAAGAAGAAAAAAAAATGGTGATTTATTGCTAGAAATGCTCGAAAAATGGTTGAAAAAGTTGGGTGTTGAAGTAAGGTTATCTTGTGCTTAAAGTGGTTGTGTTTAAATTAAGAGACTTAGTTCTTTTATTTGTTTAAACTTTCCCATTCTTTCTTGACCTTTACCCTAGCCTAACGTTGCAGGCTTATTAAAGACCTATTGATCCGATGAAGTGTGATTTTTCTACATAGTGGAGAGTGATTTGAAAAGTGAGCATATGGAGCTTGATTTGTGATTGATGTCACGCAAATTAATATGTTTTTAGAGGCCAAGACTTGTATTCATGCTATGTTGTGCATAAAATCATCTGGGTGTTTAGACTAATGTATTGTGGTAAGATGGATGGTAAGAGTCGATAACGATTTTAAGGTTGACATTTGAGATAGATTTTTGAATCATTCTTGGACCTGAGTGATATTTAATGATTCTATGTGCTGTATGTTATGCATGATTTTTGAGATAGATTTTTGAATCATTCTTGGTTAACGCCAGCATTGCTGTATTGTGCTTTGATTTCAAAATAAAGAATTCATTTCATGCCTTTCGCTTGAATTGCTAGGGACTAGCAATAAGCTAGTTGGGGGTTGTGATGAGAGTCATAAAATGCATCTAAACAATATTTAATTGTTAACATTTTAGGGTTGATCTCGGTCATAATCACACTTTTACATGTTGATAACTCTAAAGTGATATTCATAAATCATTGACTTAATTCGATGCATTTTCAGGTGCTTTGAGTACAAAAGAGATAATAAAGCGATCCATGTTTAAAGCACCAAAAGATCTTGGGTGTCGGTGCTCGTTTTTGTCCAAGGTTTAGACATGTCCAAACATGACTCAAAGATGGTTAAAGTCTAAACCAAGGCTGGAGTAATAAAGTACAGTAAGCTAAAAGACTGCACACAAGTGTGTGCATCACTTTGGAGCAAGTTAAGGGTAGGCACACTAGTGTGTGCACTTCTGCATACAAGCTGAAGGAGTTTCACTGAATTGCCAGAATTTCCTGCACAGATCAATCATCTTTGCAGATTAAACTGTATTGATGTAGGAAGAACCAGATAATGAGCCATATATGCTTAGAAAGATCCAGAAGTCTATTTTCTGGAGAATTTTACGGTTCGTAAAAAGGATTTTTCTAGAGAAAGTTATGGCAGTTTTAATGGAAACAGTTCAGGCCAGCACAGCAGGCCCAGGCGCACAGCACGGCCCACTCGCCTCTTGACCAGATTAGGGCGAGCAAATGACATTCTCCAAGACCAAAACATCCCCCTCATGCTCTATAAATATATCTTTATGGAGTGTGCAGCTAAATATTGAAGAGAGAAAGCAAGGAAGAGAGAAAAAAGAGAGGATTCAAGGGATCCAAATCCAGCATTCTTCCATTTTATTTCTAAGTTTTCTTTGGTTGCAAATCAAGGGGAGAACATCCATATTGTTCATCCACCTTGAACTCCATGGCCAAATCAAGGGGAGAGCATCCTTATTGTTTTTCCACCTAGTTTTCCATGGCCAACTAATCATTTTACAAGGGAAAGGGATGAATCTTTAGGGATTTCTTGTTCTTTATTTCCTGTTCTTGATTCAGTTGTATGGATTTATTGTTAAATATTGTTTATGAATTATTCATTGATTAAGTAAGAAGATTTGAGTTCATGTGATAGATGTACTTTTTATTCTTCTTCTTTTAGACTCTCTTAATCCGGTGATTGCATCCTTCTCCTCCATTGAGGTTGCTTGGATGTGATTGATTCCGGTAGATTTATCTTATTGATTGTCCATTACTGCGATATTGTCTTTTAAGATATATTGTCGTTTCTTGATAATCTTTAAGATCGGTCATGTGTGCATGAACCGAAATCAATGATTAATTCGTAGCAATTATATAAGAGTTGTAAATTTACTTGATTGAATATATTTCGATTGCTTGTTTGGGAGTTGAAACTTGCAATCGAGATAAAATCAATTGAATCAAGAGTGGAAATAGGGAACAAACCTAAGGAGGATTCCTGGAACCTTGTTATTTCTCATTTATATTTCATTTACATTTACGCAATTTTCCTTTACATTATTTCACCATCAAAGCTCAAAAATCTTGAGTTTAACTTTTATCGTTCGTTTTAAGGTTCACACATTTTCCTTTGTACTTAACTTGTTTCCCTATGGAATCGACACCCCAAAACTATACTACAGTAACTGCGTTATGTTTTGGGCGTAATCAGGTATCAATACCTTTATTATGCACATTAATCATTCTTTGCCCATATAATTTAATTTATTTTATTTTTACTAAAATAAGGAGGAAATTGTTGTACATTTTAATAAAAAATATTTGGGTTAAATCCATTTTGGCCCCCAAAGTTTGGGAACTACTTGCACTTTAATACACAAGGTCTCAATTTTGGAACATTGATACATAACCTTAAAGAAAACGTTGCAGTTGAATCAAATTGAACAATTCTGTCCAAATTAATGTAAAAGAAGTTAAGGGGGAGCATATTTTTGGGACGTGGTTGTTAAGGGAGGGAAAAAACCTGCCCTAATCATCTTTTCATTATTAACGAAGAATTAAAAAAAATTGGAAACTTGCGTTACCAAATCAGTCGAAGAACTCAACCTGCATTTCCAATTTCTAGTTCGAAATCACTCCCAAGCTCACCAAAGGAGGGGATCCAGGTTCATCAAAAAGAAAGAAAAAGAGACCCAATAATTGTACCATACATTCCATGGATTTTAAGGGTTGAATATGGTTAAGGGTTTCAAATGGGTTTACAATAGAAAATGAGTTGATTCTATATAATATTACAATAAAAATTAAAGCTGAAATGGATTTTTGCATCGTTATTGTTCAATGATTGATGAGTTTATTTTATTGATCGATTGTATTAGAATGTGGGTAAAATGGGTTTGATTGCATTAGAGTATGTGTTTGTGTTTAACTATCTCTTTATGTGTTGATTGTTGGCCTCCATGTGTTTCCCTATGCAAAGCATTGTGGTCCTAGAATTTGTTTAACTTTGTAGGCAATTTGTTTACAATTTTTTTGTCTACATATGGCCTCTGAGCTAGTGTATATCATGTGGTCCTATATGTTTTTTTTTTTCTTTAACTTAAAGATATTTATTTGCTTCCATGTAGCATTGATCCTCGACCTTTAACTGTGAGATTTCACCACAATGGTTATATCTATTATGTTCCACCAATGTCATATATCGGGGGTTCAATGGATGTAATAGAAAATATAAATCCTTAAAAAATTTGTTACTATGTCCTAGGTTTTAACTAGACAATGTAATGTAACTAATATTTTATTTCTATTATAAATATCCTAGGGTTTCTATGTACTTTGGTATGATTAAGGATAAAGATGACGAAGAGGTGCTAGATGTGCTAGAAGGCTTAACTTTATCTAGGATTGTGGGCATCTATGTAGAGCACAAATTTCAAACTGAAATGGATAATTGTACTTATCCTTAGCTAGTTCATTTCCTATTTGATATACCATTTGAAGAAGGAAGTGATGGTGGTGATGTTAATATTAAGGGTGATAATGTTGAAGTTGAAGTTGAAGTTAAAGTTGAGGATGTTAAAGAAGATGAAAATTTTGGAGTTAATGTTGATAAATATGAGTTAGAGGATGATGAGTATGAAGATAATGGGTATGGAGTTAAATACACTGATGACGATGAGGATTTTGACTTTAATGTGGATGAAGGTATAGAAAATCATAAGCTCAGTGAGGGTGATAGGAATGATGTTCAATGTGATAGAGGTACACAAAATGAGAAGGTTAATGAAGGGGATGGGGATGGTGATGGAGTGATGGGCACCATGGTGGACCGAGTCTTCAAGATCCCTTGCAAGGTCCAAATGGGCTAATCACAAGGTCAAGAGCTAAGAAGATCAAGGAAGCAATGCAAGGATTGGTGCAATCCACTTAGGTTGAGTTTACAAATTTATCGAGAACCAACATTCAAGATGGGCTTGAAAGAATAAGAACCAGCTTTAATCCATGTGATACAAGCTATAGAGGGGGTGGCATATCCTAGTGGTTTTGTGTAGACTTTTTATTTCATTAAGTATAGGCATGTGGGTGTATTTTATATTTCTATGGTTGTAGGCGTTTTGGCCTATTTAATTCATTAAGTGGACTTCTTTTATTAGCTATAGGCGTGTAGTTTAGGATGTTTTGGGATTGAAGATGTTCAGCCCATGTTTTTTAATTGATGTAGGTCTTATTCAACCCTAGGGTTTCATGGAGGAGTACAAAAACACTTGTAGCCATATTTTGAGGGTAAGTTGAACGTGAATGAAAATTTCTTCATAGAGAATTTTAAGTTTTCTCTACTTGTTCTTGATTGAACTAAGAACTTATCGAAAGCAAATCCTTTGTGGCTTTCTCACCGAATCTAGTTTCTTGAAACAAGATCTCAACGGGTCTAGATTATCTTGACTTGATTCTTGGCTTTCTTGGGTAAGTTTCAATTTGATTTTGGGTTCAAGGGATTTCCATTCCACGGGTTCACATCAGTCGGTATCAGAGCTCAGGCTCTAAATCAGGTCTAATTTATCCTTTTTAATTCTTGCATTTGGGTTTTGTCTTAGGCATGTTCTAGGGTTTTCTATTCTGATATGCGATTCCCTTTTCATTCTTGTTAATTTCGTGCATTTGAATTTAGATTTGTGATTTTCATAATTGATTACTCTTGTACTTGATTCAAGAATTTCAGATCTGCAAATCCTTTAATAGATTACACAAATCTTTGCTTTAACTTCTAGATCTGTAATTTCCAATTCTGTAATCTTTGCTTTGATTCCTTCTATTTCCGTTTCTTGTTGTTAAAATCAGATCAATCTTTTTCAAAAATTGCAATTATTGTTGCTATTTGTTACTGAATCTGTATAAAAAATAAAAAATAAAACAAAAAAAAGGCAGTGTATTCAAGGGTTGCTGCATAGTTACAAAAAAAAAAAAAAAATTGGAACTAGCTGTTTGATATACTTTGTAATCCGAAAATTGAAGTGATTTAGTGTTGATTGATCTTTATCTTCAAAGGAGTTGAATATATCGTATCTTGTTTCCTAATTGCTCTTTTCCTCGTACAAATTCCTTAAGATCTGTGTCATTTTTTTCCTTTCTTGTTTCTTAAATCTATTACTGGTTGGAATAATACAAGATTGTGTCTTGATTTAGTTCAACTAGTTCTTAAAGAACTTGAAAAGGAAAACAGGTGAGGTAAGAGGCAAGAGTGGGTGAGAATAGTATTGGAAAAGGCCAAAAGAGTGAAACACGAGTGGAGTGACAATAGTTGAGCGTAAACACGTAAGAGAGTGTGTGAGGTTTTATCACTAACATTCTTGTTTTGCAGTGCATTAAAAATGTCTCATAAGAGTGACTCAACACCTAAGGAGGAGGCAGATAATTCATTCTCTGTGTTGCAGGCCATACAACAATCATTTGAATGGTTGAATTTTGTGTTGGGGGAGGTGAGGGATAGGATGGATCAGCAAGAGGTAAAGATTAGAAATCTGCAAGGTGGGTGAGATAGGAGAAGACATGAGCCTAGTGTTGAAAATGAGTATGAGAAGAAAAAAATGATGAGGATGAGGAAGATATAGCATCTGAAGTTGGAATAGGTGGAATGGGCAGACTTAGAGGAGGTAAGCATAGAAGAGGACCTATGATAAATCCAAGGGTTCGAGTGGGGTAGATAGGAACCTTTGGAGCACCAAAATGAAAATACCATTTTTCTAAGGTAAGAAAGACCCTGAAGTCTATTTAGAGTGGGAGAAGAAAATAGAGTTGACTTTTGATTGTCACAATTTTTCAGAGGAGAAGAAGGTGAAGTTAGTGGTAATTGAGTTCATTGATTATGCAATTATTTGGTGGGATAAATTAGTGACCAATAGGAGGAGGAATAATGAGAGACATGTAGAAATATAGGGTGAGTTGAAAGCTCTCATGAGGTAGACATTTGTACCTAGCCACTACTATAGAGACCTCTACCAAAAATTATAAAACCTTACTCAAGGGTCTAGGAATGTAGAGGATTACCATAAGAAGATGGAGGTGGCTATGATTCGGGCTAATATAGAGCAGGATCAGGAGGCCACAATGGCCAGATTTTTAAGTGGTTTGAATAGGGACATAGCCAATGTAGTTGAGTTACAACGTTATGTGGAGGTAGAAGACATGGTGCATATGGCTATGAAGGTGGAGAGGCAGTTAAAGAAAAAGGGGGCAGCAAGGTATACTTCAGTTTCTAGCACTCCTTGGAAACCAAAGTGGGATAGAAATGATCAATTTGTAGCAATGGAGAAGGTTGAACCACCTAAGGGAAAATATGAGGGAACTAGCAAGAAAAAACCTAAAGTAGATTTCCAACCTTCAAGGAATAGAGATATTAAATGTTTTAAATATTTGGGTTCAGGGCACATCGCGTCTCAATGTCCAAATAAGCAGGTGTTGGTTATGCATGACACTAGGGAGGTGAAGTCTGAGAGTAAGGATGATAGTAATGATATGCTCGAGTTGGTCGATGCTAGTGATGATAATGGAGTGGAATACCACGTAGAAGGTGAGTCTCTTGTTGCCAGGCGTGTTTTCAATACACTAATTAAGGTAGATGATGTGGAGCAGCAGAGAGAGAACATATTTTATACTAGATGGTATGTAAACAACAAAGTGTGTAGCATGATTATAGATGTGGAAAGCTGCACAAATATAGCTAGTACACCCTAGTTGAGAAGTCGAGCTTACCTTTACTGAAGCATCTTAGAACTTATAAGTTGCAGTGGTTAAATGAATGTGGGGAGGTTAGGGTCACTAAGCAGGTTTTGGTGGCTTTTACCATTGGGAGGTATAGTGATGAGGTGCTTTGTGATATAGTTCCTATGCATACTGGCCATATTTTGTTGGGGAGACCATGGCAATATGATAGGAGGGTGATTCATAACGAGTTTAGGAACAAGTTCAACTTTGTAAAAGATGGAAAAACAATCAAGCTTGCTCTTTTAACCCCAAAACAAGTCTATGAGGACCAAGTAAAGCTGAAAAGTGAGATTGAGCAAAAAGGAAAGGGTGAGGCTGAAACACAAGAAAGAAAAATGAGAGAAAATAAAAATAAGGGTGAGGCCGAAACCTCAACAAAAATAGAGGGTGAAAAAGAAAATAGAGAGATGGCTGAGAATAAAAAAAAAAGAGTGAAGCCATTAGAGAAAAAAGAAAGAGAATCTACGGAGAGAAAAGAAAAGACAAAGATGAGTTTTTTATGCAAAGGAGAGTGAGGTTAAAAGGGCCTTCTTAGCATATCAGTCCATAATTTTTCTTGTTTACAAAGAATCTTATCTTAATCTTGATGAAACTAACCAATCTCTTCTTAGTTTGGCTATTTTTTTGTTGCAGGAGTTCGAGGATGTATTTCCGGAGAAGATGCCAAGCAGTTATTCCAAATTGACCAGCCTATAGGAGTAATCAAAAGGAGGCAAAGGAGCTTCAAAGGTAAGTTGAAGATTTGATGAGCATGGGGTACGTGAGTGAGAGCAAGAGCCTATATGTAGTACCAGTGCTACTAGTGCCAAAGAAGGATGGGACTTGGAGGCTGTGCATTGATTGCAGAGCGATCAACAATATTACGGTAAAGTATCATCATTCCATTCCTAGATTAGATGATATGCTTGATGAATTGCATGGCTCATGTATTTTCAGTAAAATAGATCTTGAAAGTGGCTACCATTAAATTAGAATGAAGGAGGGAGATGAATGGAAAACTGCTTTTAAAACTAAATATGGACTTTATAAATGATTGGTTATGCCATT
>CM043705.1:41144143-41244143 GCA_023935145.1 Bretschneidera sinensis
AAAGGAGCTTTGCCTAGCGCCTCACCGCCCCCTGTTCAGCACCTAGGCGCTAGGCACACTGAAGCACACATGGACAGCTTGTTTAAACCTCCTTTTAGGTGCGTGGTTGCAAGGTTAAAACATACAGCACCACTTAGGATTGATGGAGGGCCATGGTTAAGTGGTCATCAGGATCTAAGGGTGGAGATTGACTCTCAAGATTGGACAGGAAGTTGGTGCACTATATAAAGGGTCACCTAGCTTCATTCTAGACATAATATTGTGATATAATTTGAGATCAATTGTAAATAGTGACATACAAGAGAGAATTGCGTAAGAGTGCAAAAACACAAACACAAGAGGGACTCATTGTAGAGAGGCTGGTTGTAAAGAAGAGAGAGTAGTATAGATAGAGAGCCTTGTAATAGTTCTTATCATCTTCTTTCTTCTCTTCTTGGTTTCTTCAAGAACTTGGGTTTCTTGAAGAAGGTTGCTATAATTGTAAAGAACCATTGATTTAGTGCAGAGAGTTTGGAGGAACTCACGGGGATGTATGCCATTGCCAAACCTGGATAATAATTACTTGTCTTCTTTTCTTTCTTGCTTTCGATTGCTGTATTTCTTTCTACAAATCATTCTAGACTTGGGTGTTTGGAAGATCACCACCTAGGCGTCTTGTCAAGGTGATTTCCAACAGTGGTATCAGAGCTTTGGACAGTGGTATCAGAGCTTGCACACCCGGGTATCGGAGCAAGAATAAGAAGGCGATGGAGCCAAGACTCCAAGAATCAAAGATCAACTTCTTGGGTGATTCAAGAACGGAGTAAAGATAAATATCAAATCGTGTTCTTGAGGGTGATTCAAGAACGGTGTTAAGATCTATCTTCGATCATGTTCTTGAGGTTGAAGAAAGAATTTGTGGGTATTGCATAAATCTGGGATCTTGTCCGCAAAGATGGCTTCAAATTTCGTGGTTGAGAAGTTTGATGGAAAGGGAGATTTTTCCCTGTGGAAGCGGAAGATCAAGGCGGTTCTAATGCAACAGAAAGTGGACTTGGCTATTAGAGAAGATGATGCTTTTCCAGCAAGTATCATGGAGGACCAGCGGGTTGAGATGAAGAAGATGGCTTACAGCTCCATTTTCTTGCACATGTCGGATAGTGTCACAAAGGAGTGCAGAGACTCAGAAGATCCGGCTGTCATATGGAAGAAACTAGATGAGTTGTTTCTTACCAAAACTCTCCCTAACAAAATTTATCTTCTTAAAAGAATTTTTGCTTTTAAAATGGATCCTAGTAAAGAGTTGCAAGATAATCTTGATGTCTTTAATAAACTAGTTCAAGATTTAGCTAGTAGTAGTATTAAATTTCTGGATGAACAATTGGCTGTTATTTTGTTAAACTCTCTTCCTGATTGCTTTGATAATTTGATTAATGCTATTGAGTATAGAATGGATACTTTAACCAAGGAGATTGTGATTAATGCCATAAGGGTACATGATTTCGAAGCCAAGATGAAGGAGACATCAAGTGAAGATGGGCTGTTTGTAAGAGGAAGACCAGCAGCTCAGAATGGTAGTAGCAACCATGGCAACTACTGGGAAAATCAAGAGGTAGAAGGAAAAGCCATGGGAGAGCACATTCCAAATCAAGATTTGGAAAGAGGTGCTTCTACTACAACAAGGATGGCCATTTCAGAAAAGATTGCAAGAAGAAGGTATGGGATGAGAGAATAAGCCACACCAATAATGGAGAGGCTTCAGTTGCCAAGGGAGAACAACAAGATGATGTTCTTGTTATGTGCTCAAATATGAGCAAGAGGTAAGGCAGAGAAAAGTGGATTTTGGATTCTGGGTGCACTTATCACATGTGCCCTCACAAGGAATGGTTCAAGAATTTCAAGGAGATCAATGATGGAAGGGTCTTCTTGGGGAATGACAATTCTTGCCAAGTGAGAGGGATTAGAGACATCCAATTGAGGATGTTTGATGGAGTCACAAGGCTGCTACGAAATGTGAGGTATCTTCCAGATTTGAAGAGAAATTTGATCTCATTGGGGCAGCTAGATTCCATAGGGTATACATGCAAAGTAGAGGGAGGAAAGATCAAGGTGGCCAATGGATCTTTGGTAGTGATCAAGGCAACAAGAAATGATGGACTCTATGAGATGATTGGAGAGGTAGAAATCAATGATCAAGCAGCAAGCTTGATGGCTGAGATGGATAGGGCAGCCCTTTGGCACACTCGCTTAGGACACATGAACGAAAAGGGCCTGCAAGTTCTTAGCAAGGATGGTATACTTGGTGGTGACAAAGTAGAGAAACTGGATTTCTGTGAGAGTTGCATTCTTGGGAAGCAACACCGGGTCAGCTTCAACACCGGAGTGCACAAGTCTAAGAGGACTCTTAACTACATTCATTCAGACCTTTGGGGACCAGCAAGAACACCAACACAGGGAGGTAACTTTTACTTTCTGTCTTTAATTGATGATTATTCAAGAAGAGTGTGGGTTTATTTACTTAGAAATAAATTGGATGCCTTGAATAAATTTGTTGTGTAGAAGAAGTTTATGGAAACTCAAACGGGTAGGGTAGTTAAGGCTTTACGAACCGATAATGGCTTAGAATTTTGTAATAAGGATTTTGATAAATTCTGTGAATTAAATGGCATTCTAAGACATAGAACGGTTGTAAAAACACCTCAGCAAAATGGAGTTGCTGAGAGGATAAATAGAACCCTTATGGTTAGGTGCATGTTAATAGGATCTGGTTTACCAAAATATTTTTGGGGTGAAGCTGTGGCTACAACTGCATACTTGGTAAATAGATCACCCTCTAGAGCTTTAGAGCTCAAGACTCCCATGGAGATGTGGAGTGGGAAACCCCTTGAATTAAGCAACCTTAGGACTTTTGGGTGTGTTGTATATGCACATCAAAAGGAGAATAAACTTAGCCCAAGATCTAGAAAATGTGTATTTCTAGGATATGGTGATGTGGTTAAGGGATATAGGTTGTGGTCCTTAGAAAAGAAAGGCATGAAACTCATTATAAGTAGGGATGTTATTTTTAATGAATTGTTATTTCCCTACTTGGAGAAAACTAACCCTGTAGGGGCTAGTGAGCAAACCGGTCTGGAAGTTATGGAGCATCGCATCAAGGAGAGTTCGGTTCAGGTAGAGCAAGGAAGGCAAAAGGGTTCAGACCAGGTAGAGCCCTTGAATGAAGGCCATGCTCAAGAAACTCAAAAAAGGCTGAACAAGAAGAGGTTGATGCAGCAAGTCATAATGACTACTAGCTCACAAAAGACCGAGGAAGGAGGGTGGTTAGACCACTTTTGAGATATGGGTTTACGGATGCTAATGTAGCAGCTCCTTGGACAGAAGAAGAGGTTGAACCAGAAACTTACAGGGAAGCCATGAAATGTAAGGATTCGTCAAAGTGGTAGCTGGCTATGGAGGAAGAACAACTTCTGGGAATTGGTGCACATTCTAGGAAATCAGAGAGTTGTGGATTGTAAGTGGACTTACAAGATCAAAGAAGGGTACTCTCCAGGAGATGAAGTCCAGAACAAGGCTAGGTTGGTGGTGAACGGGTTCACAAGAAAAGAAGACATAGGTTTCACAAAAACTTTCTCACCTGGACACAAGGTTGAGGAAGTGGTGATCATCCTTATCTATGTTGATGACATGTTGCTGGTTAGGAGCAGCATGGAGAGGATAAGGAAATTGAAGGCTCAATTTAGTGAGGAGTTTGAGATGAAGGATCTTGACCATGCACAGAAGATCCTTGGGATGTGTATCATCCTAGAAAGGGAGAGAAACAGATTGAAGATCTCTCAAACTTCCTACATAGAGAAGATGATATCTAAATTCTCTATGGAAGATAACAAACCAGTGAAGGTTCACCTTGCTGGTCATTTCAAGTTCTCCAGCGATCAATGTCCGAGATCGAAAGTGGAGAAGAAGGAAATGGAAAAAGTCCCCTACTCTAGTGCGATTGGTTCTGTTATGTTCACCATGGTAAGCACTAGACCTGACATTGCTCATGCAATGAGTATTCTCAGCAGGTTTATGAGTAATCCCAGAAAGGAGCATTGGCTTGGGATGAAGTGGTTGCTGAGGTACTTGAAGGGAAGCCCAGAAGTAGGGCTGGTTTATGAGAAGAGCGGTAAGTCCATCTACCTTGAGGGTTTTGCGGATTCAGACTATGGAGCAGATCGGGATAAAAGGAGATCGATTACCTCCTATTTCTTCAACTTAAACGGATGTTCTGTAAGTTGGAAGGCTCAGTTGCAGCCAGTGGTAGCACTCTCAACAACCGAGGCTGAGTACATAGCGGCTACGGAGGCCGTTAAGGAAGCTATGTGGTGCAAAGGGTTGTTGGAAGAGTTGAAGGTACTGGAGGAGCAGGTTGTGGTGTTTTTGGATAGTCAAAGTGCATTGCACTTGTGTAAGAATCCAGTGTTCCATGAGAGGACAAAGCACATGGATGTTCGGCATCATTTCATTCGGGAAAATGTTATGAAAGGATGCATCCATGTGAACAAGGTAGCCACAGAAGAAAATTCTGCGGATTTAGGTACTAAAATTCTACCTCTAAGTAAGTTCAATCATTGCCATGGACTACTTAGGATTGGAGTTGGTTAATTAATGACTCAAGATGAGTTTGGATCCTGAAGCTCTCTGCACAATGATTAAGTTTAAACACTTAGGCAAAGGTAGAGGTTGTTGGTATTTTTCTAAGGTTTAACCATGTCTAAACATGGTTCAAAGATGGTTAAAGTCTAAACCAAGGTTGGAAGATTAAAATACAACATGTTAAAGGAGTTCACACATGTGTGTGCATCCATTTGGGTGTGTGTGCACACCCCTAATCAACAAAGAAAAGTAGTGCACATTGCTATGTGAAGGGCAGCATCAGTGTGCGCCTCACCGCCCAGCAAGGATACAGTTTGGAGAAGGGCAGCACCGCACCACCCCTTCACCAGCACCGCATCGCCCAGAATGTGGTGCAAAGGAGCTTTGCCTAGCGCCTCACCGCCCCCTGTTCAATGCCTAGGTGCTAGGCACACTGAAGCACACATGGAAAGCTTATTTAAACCTCCTCTTAGGTGCATGGATGCAAGGCTAAAAGGCACAGCACCACTTAGGATTGATGGAGGGCCATGGTTAAGTGGTCATCAAGATCTAAGGGTGGAGATTGACTTTCAAGATTGGACAAGAAGTTGGTGCACTATATAAAGGGTCACCTAGCTTCATTCTAGACATAACATTGTGATATAATTTGAGATCAATTGTAAAGAGTGATATACAAGAGAGAATTGTGTAAGAGTGCAAAGACACAAACACAAGAGGGACTCATTGTAGAGAGGCTGGTTGTAAAGAAGAGAGAGTAGTATAGATAGAGAGCATTGTAATAGTTCTTATCATCTTCTTTATTCTCTTCTTGGTTTCTTCAAGAAATTGGGTTTCTTGAAGATGGTTGCTGTAATTATAAAGAACCATTGATTTAGTGCAGAGAGTTTGGAGGAACTCATGGGGACATAGGCCATTGCCAAACCTTGATAACAATTGCTTGTCTTCTTTTCTTTCTTGCTTTCGATTGTTGTATTTCTTTTTACAAGTCATTCTAGACTTGGGTGTTTGGAAGATCACCACCTGGGCATTTTGTCAAGGTGATTTCCAATAAACACATTATGTAAGTAGATGTCTCAAGATTCTTCAATATTTTTATTTTGCACTTTGTGTATCACATAGAGTTTTGGATCACACCACTATAATTTCAATATATATATATATATACACGAAGAAAATGAATAAATTTTGCAAACAAGTTCTTCACTTTCTTGTCCTCTGTTTTCTTTGACTATGCACAAAGATAGATAGAATTGAATTGAACAAAGTCACAAAACAAAGATAGTTTCCTTCTCAAAACAAAGATAGAATTGAGAATTTTCATTCAACACAACCCAGTAACATAAGCTAACTTGCACGCATTCAACAGAAAACCTAATAGTATAAACTCTTAACACAATCAACAATCTAACCCAATCTCAACCCCCTAATCACATACCCAACACACCAACAAAAAAAATGCCCAAAAAACACACAAGAGGAATACACTTTAAATATTCAACACCCTCTTTATAATAAATAGCTCCCTTCGAAGTTAGTCATTCTCTTGTATCAATATTGCATTCTCCTTGAGTAAATCTGCTTTTTCATTCTCAATAGTTTCAATTTCAACAATTTTCGTGTTTAGCTTACTTAGTAACCTTGGTAGAACTTGCTTCCTTTAATGACAAACAAGAGAGTCTGCCTACGAGAAGAAATCACATCCCATATTGGTTCTACCACAAAATTGAATAGACATATGCATTAAGATCCCAAAATTAAACAAATCCAAGCATTCATTTACCAAAAATAAACAGACCTAGATAAAAAATTTGAACATGAAGTTAAAAAAATTCATCAATTACTAGATAATTAACACAACCCCAAAATCTTCTGCATGGGTTGTTTGCAGTCCAAGATGTCTTCAATCGCACCAAGCTGCCACAATCACAACATAGACCAGCAGTAGATGTTGAGGATGAAACAAGTGAACTACTCGATCTCAATTTTTCCATGAATGTGACTACAAAGATTTCTCTTCTAGTCTTCATTTCTTACGTCTTTCTTCTTCACTGTAGCTATCACCTCCAATATCGGGGCCTTTCGACTTTCTCTCCCTGTAAATCCAAAAAAGTCATCCTTTTTTGTCTTCAATGAGTCCTACAAACCTAGAGTCTCATATAAATGGGGTTTTGCCCTTCCACAGAGAACCATGTGATCTTTCTTAACTTCTGTTACATTGATTTGGGTGAAATTTTTTAATTTGATTTAATTGCAACGTTTTCTTTAAGGTTGTGTATCAATGTTCCAAAATTGAGACCTTATGTATTAAAGTTCAAGTACCACCCAAGCCTTGGGGTCCAAAATGGATAAAAGCCAAAATATTTATATGTTAATGGGCTTGTAAGTATGGGTTGGGTAATTATAGAAACCAATTGTGATTACAAGAAGCCCATTAGGGGCTAATAAAAACTAGTCGTTGCACCACATTTAGTATGATTACAACTTTAATAATATGAACATTAGACCATATTTACTTTTAGGGTTTGTTACCTTAAGAATAAGACCATTAAGTGAGACTTTAGAGGTTACTATACTAGAGTCCTATAAATAGGACTATTTACATCCCTTTGCTAGAAGAACACAATCAAATATTCTTTCCTCTAACTTTAGTTTCTCTTCCACTTTCTATTATCTTGATATTATTATGGGAAAAGAAAATATAGTGTGGTGGAGTTTTGGCTCAGTGATATAGTGTAGGTATCATTGAGCAATAACGAAGAGAATGTTGGGCTATTGTATCCTAGGGGCAATACAACCATTAAAACCATTGCACTAGTAGAGTTTGATAACCTCTACTGCAGTGTGGAACGTCCTAAAAATAATAAGTGATTCGTGCCTAAGCCCATTATCTTGACATTTATAGGTGATATTTTTTATGATTATTACTAAATTTAACTAATTTTATGTTCAAATATCATTTTAGGTATGAAGTACAACAAATTCATATTTTTTTCCTAAAAGTTGGACTACAAGAAGGGGTAATCTTCCCTCATCCCATTTCTCTTAATCTCAGGTGAAAGTGGGATTGATCCCAAGTTCCTGACACAACCATAAAAATTTTGTATTTAAAAAATACTTCTTTTTTTAATTCATAAAATTACTTAAATATCATTATCTACGTGAGGTTGCATGGACAATTTTAGTCCAAGTAAAATTTGGACACATTACTAACTTGCACCTAAATTGTGGTAAGTTAGAATTCCCCATAAATATAATAATATATGTGATGTATAAGTTAAAGGTTAAATATTACATTTAAGCATTAGTTTCACATGAAGATAGTCAACTTAATGGTTGTGTGCTAACAATTCTATCAAGCTAACAAAGAGTCGAGTTACCATTTATTCTTTCTTGTGACTAAATAGTGATTTTAACTGAATTTCTAAGTAAATTTAAAAACCATCTAGTTCACATCAGTTCGTGCAGTTAAAAGTTGTTAAACCCTTTGTTTGATCTTTTTTAAGAATCGGACCGATCTAATCTCTTATTCATGATCTAACTGGTCAAATCAGCCAGTTCGGTGGTTTTAATAACTATTATTCTACATGGTCCAAACTTGTATAATCTACACCAACATCCTCAAACTCATTGACTGTTATGATCTAGAAAAATCAAGGTGTCAACAATACTCCTTCAAATCTCATTGCTTGACTAGTTAAGTAATGAATTGTGACTATACCCGAACTTAAAATCTTATCTTTGACACTTCAACGAATTTTTAATGATTTGATCATAAGATAACATCCTCTACTATGGTCATGCACCAAACAATAAGTTATGAATATGTAAATTCACGCTTCACTTTTTATTCCACATTACATTCCGAAGGTCAATACCGAAAGAGACAAATCTAAAAAAGACATAACTCCTCCATAATGGATCATCCAAAATTTTGAGGCGTGTGCCAATGACACAAGACCATTGGTAGATAATCATATCAAGGAGTCACCACTTGGTTTTAGGGACCAAGAAACCACATTGCCATTGGTCTTGATTTTATTTAGAGATTCGAGTTTAGAGATTACGTATACAATAAAAAGGTTACAAATGAGCACCCCAAGTCTACCTAGACCTCGATGGGCCTAGTCCATACTCTTGCATATTATTGAATTATTTTTAATTAATTTAAATTAATTGGTTCTTGTCATTGATCACACTTGTACACAATGATATGGAGTAATGAAAATTTGCACAAAATATCATGAACATATAATAGTATGCATCTATCCACAGTAGTTATAAAGAAAGTAAAATTATGAAAATTATAGGAAAATAATGAGAAAAATAAAGTTACATTCCTAAAAAAAATAACTGAAAATTATAGGGAAATATCAATAATTTTTAAAGCGCCTAACTACGACTTATGCTCCAAAAATTGAGAAAACATAAATAAAGAGATAAATAAACCATCCATAACAAGTAATTAAATTTATTCATGGAAATTAATTAAATTCATCCATAGCAATTAATAAATCCGTTCATGAAAATTTATAAATAGAAAATTAAATCGACTCCATTCCTATAGAAATATTTAAAGTAAATCCATTCATTCACAAAACGTAAAATAAGCAACTAAATTCATCCATGATCAAAATAAAATAAAATGACAACTAATCCATCCATTCAATCATATAATTCAATCAAGAACATGTCATTCAATATGAAGTCATCAAATAAGACATGTTATCTCATCCAAACAATTGTTAACCACATAATCATGCAAAATATGACATATTTTCAATTAAAAAGAGAGGTTTATCATGTTCTTATAGCATAGATAACAAACATTTAGAATCAAATCAAACACAAAATGTTTGAGAATTCAATTATTAAGCTAGTTCATGAAAGACATAAAATAAGGACATGAGAGCATGCTTGTCACCATAAGCAGACTGAGCCCCTTTCTAAAGCTTTTACTCCTGGCCTAAGCCCAACAACTCTTGGCCCTATTGATAATGATTAAGCTCCTTTAGGCTCTTCGGTTTCGAGTCAATGAAAAGAAATGGAGGCCAAAACATAAAAGGCTGTAGGAACGAATAATGGTCTATCTTCTGGGCTGGGCCTTATTCCTATTGAGGTGTCTAATGGATCTCCAGGGAGTGATTATGCTTTGGATCAAGATAAGAGCCCAGTTATGTCTCTTGGGAATAAAAGGAAAGAAGACGCTTCGAGGGCTGGTGTGGGATCACTAGGTCATTTCTTACAAGATATAAATGATGAATCTGGGCAAAAAGAATGCTTAAAGAGCATATGGGTTCCTTGTTAGTTCCGATTGAACCTAAGCATGAGGGTTCGAGTATGGGCCCTCTTGCAAAAAAACTACAGTTTAAGAATTATTATCATGGAAATCTTGTTAATAAGAACATTTGACTGTTATAGAATGATGATTTATAGGTGGAGGTGATGCATGTTATGACTCAGTCCATTTTGGTTTTTATTTGTGGTGTCGATGTTCCTTTTTGGTGTTTTGGCTCCTTCGTTCATGCCAAAAGCCAATATATGAGCGTCGATGCCTATGGTCTGACCTGACCACATTTGGGAGCTCATATATGGGGCCTTGGCTTGTGGGGGGTGACTTCAATGCCATCCTTGATCCTTCTGAAAAGTGTAGCTACGTGGCTATGGACCTTTATGGTGCGAGAGAATTTAAAGGCTTTATTGATGCTAACGGCCTGATTGATTCGGGGTTTAAGAGGAGTAAGTTCACTTAGTGTAACGATCACAAGGCCTCTTCTCGGTATTGGGGGTGGCTGGACAGGGTGTTAGTTAACTCGGATTTCTTGGAGATTATGTCAACTCCAAAGGTAACTCATTATCCTTGTATGTTCTTAGATCATGCTGCCCTAATTTTGTCTCATATTCCATTGCTTTCAAGTCATAGGCCATTTAAACTTTTTAAAGCCTGGACAACTCATGGCTCATTTTATGACTCTGTTAAAGCTTGGTGGGATAAGGATATTGCTGGTCCTCCTATGGAACGACTGGCTCTTAAGCTGATACGGGTACGTAAACATCTCCGAGACTAGAATTACCAAGTGTTTGGGGATATGAAAAAGTGTATTGCCTGTGCTAATGACAAGTTGCTGGAAGTGGAGTTTCAGGTGCAATGTAAGTTTTTAGATGCTCATGTTGAGAAGCTTCATGAAGCTAAGAAGGAGCTTGAGTATTGGTTACATTTCAAGGAGTCTATGGTTAGGGGCAAAGCTCGAGTTAAGTAGTTAGCGGAAGGTGATCGCAATAGTAAATTTTCCCATACTTCTCTTAAAGAGAGGTACATTCGACCGAGGTTTAAATTAAAGTTGGGGTGGACTAGATAACAAATGATGAGACTCTAGGTCAGATAGCTAGTGAATACTTTTATAGCCTGTTTTCGGCAGAAACTCATTCGTCAAGTGGTGATGGTTTGTTTGATTATGTTCTTTCTCTAGTTTCGGTTAAGTAAAATATAGCTTTATGTTTGTCTCCTTATGAGGATGAGATTAAGGTGGCTATGGAAGGGTTGGATCTGGATAATGCTCTAAGTGTTGACGGTTTTACAAGGCATTTTTTTCGTTCCTGCTGGGATATTATTAAGTCAGATGTAGTGAGTGCTATCCAAGATTTCTTTAAAAGGGGTTATATGCCTCGATCATATAAGGTAACGTGCTTGGTTCTTATTCCCAAGGGCAATAATCTATCTGCAATAACTGATTATAGGCCGATTAGTTTATGTACTTTTATTTACATAATAATCTCAAGGCTTCTTGCAAATCGTTTAGCTTTTTTGCTGCCATCTCTTATCTTGAAAGAGCAAGCTGGTTTTATTTTTGGTCGAAGTATACATGAAAACATCAACCTGGCTCATGAAATGATTTGAGATATTAACAAAAAGGTGCATGGGTCTAATGTCATCATTAAGCTAGATATGTCTAAGGCTTATGATCGAGTCAATTGGGGTTTTCTGCTGCGTATGCTCCATAAATTTGGTTTCAATGATCCTTGGTGTGATTTGATTTTTTTGGTGCTTATCAAATGTGTGGTTTTGGTGAATGGTTCCCAGAGAGGTTTCTTCCATTCTTCAAGAGGTTTAAGGCAAGGCGACCCGTTGTCTCCTCTGTTGTTTAATTGAAAGATATCAAGTTTTGAGTGTTGTTATGGGGGTGACACATTCGTTATATGCGAATGACATGTTATTGTTTCTTAATGGTAAAAAGCATTCTATCGATGCCTGTAGAGGGTTGCTTAAGCAATATGAGGCTTCTTCAGGTCAGAAGGTTAACTAGGATAAGAACTCTTTCCTATATAGGTCAACCTGGCATTGGAACCGTATTTTGATGATGCAGTGCTAATCCAATTTGTCCCATGCTCAGCCTCCAATCACTTACCTGAGGGTTCCTCTTTTCCAAGGAAAATATGTCTCTCGTTATTTCGTGCCTTTGGAGGATAAGATCTGTGATCGTTCGGCCTGTTGGAAGGCTCGGTTCTTGACTACTGGGGGGAAGTTAGCCCTTTTAAAGAGTGTTATTTGTTCCATTTCATTGCATACATTGGCCTCTTTGTCGCTTTCTAAATGTTTCTTTCATAATCTGGAGCATTTTTTTATGTCTTTCTTCCGGAATGTTGGGGACTCCATAAAGAAACATTGGGTGGCCTGGGATAGGATATGTAAACCTTTTGCAGAAGGGGGTTTGGGTTTTCTTCGGGTGTCTGAGATGTATAATGCTCTTCAGGCGAAGCTGGCTTGGAACTTTGTTCAAGGAAATTCGATGTGAGATGATTTTATGAGAAGTAAATATGGTCATCTGTCACATGCTCTTAGAATACCGAATTATGATTCTCATGGTTGAAAGTGTCTTCTTCCCCACATCATGCACATTCTTGATAATTCTAAATGGATAGTTGGTCTCAATTCTAGGTCTTTTTGGAAATCTCGGTGGTATTCTTTCCCTTGCCCAGTTTGTCTTCTTCTTTTTCCAGATGCAACAGTTCATGAGGTGGTCTCTAGTGCGGCCTGTATGGCAGTTGTTAAGGAGTGTGTGCCAGAGATTCATGCTGCAGTGTCCCTGATTCGATTGTCTCATTCCTCGGATGTTCTCATTTGGCAGCATTTTGCCGCTGGTAAGTTTTCTACAAAAAGTTATTGGGGGTATACCCAGATCAGGTCTCTAATCTTTCGCTAGCATAAAAAAATGTGGAATATGTGGATTCCCCCTAAAATTGCCATTTTCTCTTGGTGTGTGTTCCTTAAAGCGGTTTCGGTAGCGGTCAAGGCCCAGTCCATTAGTGTGAATCTGGCTTCTAAATGTGAATATTGTCCCAGTCCTGGGGTGGAATCTTTAGAACATCTCATGGTTCATGGGGAACTAGCCCATTCGGTGTGGCATTATTTTGGTTCTAAGCTGCGTATTGAAACTGTGGTTTTTAGCCTAGACTTATTTCAAGCCTGGTTGCATCGAGCCAATATTAATGATCGTTTTGGGTTCATGTGGGTTTGTATTTTTGTGTTTGGCCTCTAGGTAATCTAGTAGGCTCGAAATAAGGCAGTTTTTTAGGATTGTCCGGTTAGTGTGTACACTGTTATCCACCGAGTACTCTTTCGGCTTCGTGAGTTATACGATGTGTATCAGCCGAAAAGAAGCACTTTGTCATCTCATCTTCCGTGTCTTCATGGGTTAGGCCTTGTAATAGCCATATTCGTAAAGAAAAGGTAAAGAAGTAATTTAATAAATATGACATAGAGTTGACATAATATATATATATATGCGAAAGACTTAATTTTTATAAAATAATTCTTTTGAAAAAAAATTGACGCACCTGGAAGTGTGAAAAAAAAAAAAAAAACTTGTAAACACCTGGATGTCTAGGTGTTACTCACCAGTCATGCAAATGCTGCATGATCTACAACTCAAAAGTTTTAGAATTAGTGGCAAATGGGGGAGGGACGGTTAACATAGTATATATATATATATATAAACACACACACACACACACACACACACACTTGGGGAATGAAAGAAACGTTGAAAGAGTAAAATTGTGAAAGGGTTTACGAGAGAATTTTTCAGAGAGTCTCGGAAAGCTCTAAGAAAAACAAAAGGTAATAACGTGAATTTTATTTTTGAAATTTAGCAAACATGAAATTTCTCGGAATTCAATGTGGAAATTTTCAAAGGGTGTGAATTATGGAGGAAATGAAGAACAAATTATAAATTTTAATATAAATATTATGTCAGGTGTTGACGATCAGCAACCGAGGGAAATTGTTGAAAAGAGTAGGAAAGGCAAGGAGGTGATCCACGTGTAGCTCTAAGTGCTATGTGGTGAGTTAGATTTACTTTAAGTAAGCAAGATAAATATGAAATATATAATGATAATATTTAAATAAATTATTAACTTATATTTTGATAATAGATGAAAGTTAGTTGATGGGTGCTATATAAATAATTGATATGTAGAGAATTATTATATGAGAAGTAATATTATTAGAATAATGAGTCGAATTAATAATGAAGGTGGTAAATGAAATTCTTGACAAGATATAGTTGATTATTTGATATGATATATGAGGAGAATAATTTGGTGCAATTGATCAAATAATAATTTGAGAAATGATAGTTAATTTGAATGTCGGAATACATGCTTGTTTTTTATATTACTGTTCATATGCATATTTCATATCATTATTCATATGCATATACATGAAAAAAAAGAACCAAGAGGAGGGTGGTCTAAATGAAAAGCGTGACAGCCGGTATATGCTGAAAATAAATGAAAACCGTGACAGTCGGTATATGCTGGCGAGAAATGAAAACCGTGACAACTGGTATATGTTGGTGATAAAAGAACCAGGAAGGCAACCGGCTTAGGATAAAAACATGTCGACATGTGGGAAGATGTTCCCAATTAATAATTCATGAATTGCATCTGTTTTAAATATTAATTTTATTACTGAGATGCTGAAGTGTTGTTCTTGATTGTAAATTTATTGATAGATAAATGAGTCTCGCAGAGAGATAGATATGGTGAGAAAGAAACATGGAAGTATGATATGATAAGAACTATCTGAATGATAGTTCGTATGTTGGGAACCTCATAAAGAGGTAAATATGAGATATAATTAATGGTCTCAGGGTGGATAAATATATGAGAAAAAGAGATTGATACAGAATGGAGATTATGATATAAGTAGTGATAATAGAATGCCATTATCAAATTTTATGAGATATAGATGAATGAATATTGAAAGACTATTTATGCAAATTGAATACTTCTAGTAAATTTAATTCACTGAGCTTGTGAAGCTCACCCCTCATTGTTAAATAAATTTCAGGTAGTAGGCAGGATAGATAGTTTGGTGAACTGAGATTCAAACGAAGTCATTATCTGTAAGCCACATAGTCCACATCCTCAAACTAAGAAACAAAAGAATAATATTTGTAAATATTCATGAATATTATGTTGTATAAAATGTATAAGTTGAAATATGGATGATGTATCTCCCCTATTAAGGGTTGAGGATTGATGTAAATAATTGCAGATGGTACTTTTTTATATTGTTGCATATATGCATCATGCTGGGATTTTCAAAATGTGACAACACCATCTCGGGGGTGGCCAACCCGGGATGGGTCATTACAATTTTAGTATCAGAGCATTAGGTTTTTTGATTCGATAGAATGCATAAGAATTTAAAGAAGTGGAAGATTAAAATAAACTATATTTTAATGCAGAGTCTGAGGATGACACGTAGACATGCTAGACCTAGAGGTAGAGTTCTGAATCAGAGGGGACATGGTAGACCTATAATATTTAGAAGAGCTAAAGCAGAAGGGGAGGTTGAGTCTGTGGTTCCTGCAAGGGAACAAGTTGCTAGTGCAACTGGAACTGGCAGAGCTAGGAGAGAGTATGATATTAGGAGGGATGAAATGAGAGAAACTTTTGATCGTGCTATAGAGAGAATGAATGCAGCATAAGAAAGGGCTGATAATTTAAAGAGGATATCAGACGAGAGTTGTAGAATAAAACCTGATGTGGTGAGACAAGAGGTTCATGAAGGAGAAGCTGTGTTTGTACATGAGATGCAAAGGGATTGTTTTGTGAGATTTCTTAAATTTAATTCAAAATCTTTTAAAGGATCAGTAAATCTTGTGGAAGCTGAGAAGTGTGATGAGTCTTAAATATTGCATATTTTAGACCCTTAACTTATATTTGTTATGCTTTTAGTTAGTAGTATTTCACTTTATTTTACGTCTTTCTTGTGTTTTGTGTATTTTTATAAGTTTGTGGAGAAAATGAAGCATTTCAGGAGATGTGAAGCTTCTAGAGACATTGCGATCGATCGCACGAGATATGCGATCGAGCGCACCTGCCTACGAACGAGTGCATGGTCAACATCCCACATCGAAATATTTGAAGTTCAGTGCATCTGCGGTCGATCGTAGCAGACATGCGATCAAGCGCACATGAGATCGTGCGCACAAGACATGCGATCGATCGTACCTGCGATCGATAGCACCACACTGTGATCGAGCGCACTTGCGATCAATCGCACCACACTGCGATCGAGCACACACGGGCAGTATCCCACATCGAATATGCAACCCATATTGCTCTGGGTCTTCCCCTATATAAACACCATCTGGCTTCATCATTCAGTGTACAATTCCTGAGCCACTTTGGTGTTTACCGGTGGACGTCCGCCAACATTCTGGTGGATCCTGAAGGCATTGCTACCACAAGGGGAAGCGCCACCCATCAGCGAGTGGAATTTCTCCCATGTAAAGTTGTTTATTTATTTCTTTATATTCAGTTGTTTTAGTTTAAATGTTTAGCACTTTTTATTATAGTTTTATAGTTATGAGTGGCTAGACTCTTCAGCTAAGGTTGAAGATGAAGCCCCGCCGTTGTTTGGCGTAGTAGTTCAGATTTGCTTGTACAAATCTGACAATTTTTAGTATAAATGTTCTGTCAATTATTTGAGTTAATCTCATAATTGATTGAGTTTAAATTGCCTGTTTGATTTTCTTTGTGTTTCATCTGATGGATACATTGAATGCTTTTCGATTAAATTGGATTCTCTTTGTGATTTGTTAAGAGCGGATACATTGGGTGCTTTTGGTTTAGTTGGGATATTCTTTTTTTTTGTCTTATAGTTGGATTCATGGAATGTTTTGATAGGCTATATTTTTAGAACATGTATGCTTAACTTCGGTCGGTGGATTCGGAAACCTTAGTGCTTTTTATTATTAGTTTTAAAATCAACTTAGTTTAGTTTTAATTTATTTTGCAATATCATTATGAAATTTGGAACTAGGTTAAGATAGAGTTAATTTAGATTAAAAATTATATTTTCACAACGCAATTCCCTGTGGATTCGACCTCGCACTTGCACAACGCTATACTGCAAACGACTCGTGCGCTTGCGAGTAATTTAAAACTTACAACAAGTTTTTGGCGCCGTTGCCGGGGAATTGTTTGGTTTGTGAAAATTTTTGGTCTAAAATGATTTTATTTTTCTACTAGTTAGTTATTTTTTTTTTGTTTAAAAAAAAAAAATTTATGTGGACGAATCCAGCGCTGGTTTCACAATCTTTAGAGGACACTATTAAGGAGTACATGAAAATGACCGGCCCGTCCCTCAATGCTGCCAACACATTCAATGTTGATAGCTGTTCCATCTGTGCTAGTCCCATGCATCTAGCACAGAATTGTCCATCAATGCCGGCTTGTGCCGAGTATCCCATGGAACAAATGAATGCTTTCAATGAATGTTGTTGGCAATCAAATGGATCTTACTATGAAACATACAATCCAGGGTGGTGGGACCACTCTAATGTTTCATGGACGCAGAACCAACTGAGGAATCAGGGAGTAAACCCTTATCATGCTCACAATCAATACCCTCCCGAATTTCCTCCACCAATTCCAAGTTATGGTCACTCAGCTTATCCAGCACCATCACCCGCTTACCAAGCTCCCATTCAAGCGCCAACGTCGGTTTCACAGTCATTGGAGGACGCTCTCAATGATTTCATGAAAATGACTAGCCAATCTATGAGTGAAGTGATGAGTTCAACAATAGAAAACACCCAAGCGATTGCCACACTAGAGAGTCAAATTGATCAAATCGCAAGTTACGTGGGTGAAGGAGAGGAAGGAACATTCCCCAGTCAAACTGATCCTAACCGAAAGGAACAGTTTACGGTGGGAAATTCTTCAACTCCCATGCATTGGCAGGAACAAGTGCAATCAACTGTCTCATACTTGTCTGGGAGACAAGTGGACAATCAAGTGGAAGAGAACCCTGTTATGCACCAAGGGCAAGAGGGTGGCAACAATGAGAAGAGAGGTGCTGAGCCATCTACAGCCACTCGTATTATTAAGGATCTCTCTAGGTCATCTTTACCTAAAGTGCCTTACTTTGAGAGACTACAAGCGCCCAAGAAAGAAGGGAAGTCTGAGGACATTATGGAGGCATGCTTTGCTCAATTTGAAGATGATTTGGGCTTAGATAAGTTGTTTGAGCAAGCAAATGCTACTTTGGAGTCTGCTCCTCTAAAGATCAGTGAGACGGAGGAAACCACAACACCTGAACCTCACAAGAAGGAACTTAAGCCTTTACTGGATAATCTTGAGTATAAGTTCCCGGGTCCAGCAGATTCTTTGCCTATAATTATAGCTTTAGATTTGGGTGATGCTCCATAGGAGAAATTACTGGACGTCATAAGAGAGCATCAGGAAGCTATAGGCTGGACTTTTGAGGATGTCAAGGGAATCAACCTCTCATTGGTAATACACACGGTACAGTTGGAGGAGAATGCCAAGCCATCGAGGGAGCCACAAAGAAGGCTCAACCCTGCTATGCAAGAGGTTGTGAGGGCAAAAGATATTAAGCTGTTAGAGGCAGGGATCATTTATCCCATCTCTGATAACAAGGGGGTGAGCCTGATTAAAGTTATGCCCAAACGTGCTGAATTGACGGTAGTAAATAAAGACGACGAGTTGGTTCCAACTCGAGTGCAGTCAAGATGGAGAAAGTGTCTAGACTACCATATATTGAATGCTGCCACTAGGCCTGATCATTTTCCATTCCCATTTATTGATCAGATGGTGGAGAGCTTAGTTGGGCCTGTTTACTAATGTTGGGTCTGGCTGAAGACGTTAAACTTAGCGCTCATGGGAGGCACCCCACAGCTTATCTTTTCTTTTGTTTATTTATTATTTATTATTTCGTATTTTTATGATTAATATTTGTTTCCAATATTTTTTGTTTTCCAGTTGTTATTTTTCAGGGACAAAGCATACTTCAGTTCAAGTTTGGGGGTATGTTATTAGCCATACCAGTCCAGATAGTTCTCCATATCTCAGGTCAGCTCTTTCCATATTAGTCACACATTGGGGTCAATGTGTAATTTAAGTTTGGGGGTATGGGAGACACATCACACACTTTGTCCTAATTTGTTGTCTTTTCGTCATAGAGATAAATGCATGCTCATGTTATCGTGAAATTTTGGTTGATCTAAACATTTTCTGTGATGTGATGTCATTGGTGAGCTTAACATTTTGAACACATGATCTGGTGATAAATTTTAAAATTTAGTTACTTGGCATTTGAGAATTCACATGTTTGACATAATCTAACACGAGCACATTAGCACAAATTATGTGAGGTATGACATGTGATTTTAATGTGTATTTTTCCTTATCTTAACTGAAACTGGATGACTTGTTGGATGAACTCTTGGGCATAGGAAAATATTAAAAAAATATATATATATCAATAAACTTTTCACTGAGTAACTGGACCTCTTGCCTCAGTAAGCAGTGAGTGTTCACGTCAAAAGGTGGAATTTTTCTTGGTAATATTAAGGTCGGTTTAATTTTGTAGCCTTTTTGACTCGAGTTAGTAAGTCCTTAGGGGTGTCTTTACACCTAATGCCCTAAAACCACCTGGTTTGGGAGTCATTGACTCAACACTCGCTACATGGGTCAATTAGAAAGCTTAAGGGAACTAAACATAGCCGTGCCTTATTAAAAAAAAATAAAAAAAAACTATGCCTTTTTTGTTTATTTTGATGGGAAATTCGGTGAATCTTGAGACATGGAGACATTACACATTGGAGTTACTTGGAAGCTTCACTTTTATATGCTAATTCACTTTACACAGTGTCAGACTTGTGATGCCCTGACCTGTCTTTTGTAAGTAATTAGATTTTAACATTTCTATTCATTGCGAAGATGGGTTTACCTTTTTAAGCCTGCTTATGAATGAATATCATAGTGATGTGTGCTCCTTAAATTTTTGGATACCATGAGTGATGACTTTATCTTTATGTTCTTTGTTTTTCATTGAGTCTTTTATTTTGTTTTGCTAAGGGACTAGCAAAATATAAGTTTGGGGGTATTTGATGAGTCTTAAATATTGCATATTTTAGACCCTTAACTTATATTTGTTATGCTCTTAGTTAGTAGTATTTCACTTTATTTTACGTCTTTCTTGTGTTTTGTGTATTTTTATAGGTTTGTGGAGAAAATGAAGCATTTCAGGAGATGTGAAGCTTCTGGAGACATTGCGATCGATCGCACGAGATATGCGATCGAGCGCACCTGCCTACGAACGAGCGCATGGTCAACATCCCACATCGAAATATTTGAAGTTCAGTGCATCTGCTGTCGATCGTAGCAGACATGCGATCAAGCGCACATGAGATCGTGCGCACAAGACATGCGATCGATCGTACCTGCGATCGATAGCACCACACTGTGATCGAGCGCACTTGCGATCAATTGCACCACACTGCGATCGAGCGCACACGGGCAGTATCCCACATCGAATCTGCAACCCATATTGCTCCGGGTCTTCCCCTATATAAACACCATCTGGCTTCATCATTCAGTGTACAATTCCTGAGCCACTTTGGTGTTTACCGGTGTACGTCCGCCAACATTCTGGTGGATCCCGAAGGCATTGCTACCACGAGGGGAAGCGCCGCCCGTCAGCGAGTGGAATTTCTCCCATGTAAAGTTGTTTATTTATTTCTTTATATTCAGTTGTTTTAGTTTAAATGTTTAGCACTTTTTATTATAGTTTTATAGTTATGAGTGGCTAGACTCTTCAGCTAAGGTTGAAGATGAAGCCCCGCCGTTGTTTGGCGTAGTAGTTCAGATTTGCTTGTACAAATCTGACAATTTTTAGTATAAATGTTCTGTCAATTATTTGAGTTAATCTCATAATTGATTGAGTTTAAATTGTCTGTTTGATTTTCTTTGTGTTTCATCTGATGGATACATTGAATGCTTTTCGATTAAATTGGATTCCCTTTGTGATTTGTTAAGAGCGGATACATTGGGTGCTTTTGGTTTAGTTGGGATATTCTTTGTTTTTTGTCTTATAGTTGGATTCATGGAATGTTTTGATAGGCTATATTTTTAGAACATATATGCTTAACTTCGGTGGGTGGATTCGGAAACCTTAGTGCTTTTTATTATTAGTTTTAAAATCAACTTAGTTTAGTTTTAATTTATTTTGCAATATCATTCTGAAATTTGGAACTAGGTTAAGATAGAGTTAATTTAGATTAAAAATTATATTTTCACAACGCAATTCCCTGTGGATTCGACCTCGCACTTGCACAACGCTATACTGCAAACGACTCGTGCACTTGCGAGTAATTTAAAACTCACAACAAAGTGGATTAGACATGTTGAAAAATATTTTGAAGTCTTACCAGTGACAGATAGACAGAAGGTTGCTTTTGTTTCATTTATACTGGAAGGTGAGGCTTTTTCATTGGTGGGAGGATATTCTGCCCAGGGTTAGTACACAGGTAGAACAACCTTTAACTTAGAGTAAGTTTAAGGATGAGTTCTTTGCGAAGTATTTTCCAGATACATTTCGGAAAGATCAAGAGAGAGATTTTATTCATCTTAGGCCTAACCTGGGATGGGTCATTATAGGCCTGCCCTTAAACTGGGCTCTTATGCATACAGGTCTCTAGATTGCTTGGTCTGGGCTTTAAGGAAATCTAATTAAGCTTAACATAGATGGCTCTGTGCCAGATGCTAGTTGTGCAGTCGGTGGGATTTTTAGGGCTGGTTCTTCCTTTCGACTTGCGTTCTCCTACGAGTATGGGCCTTGTACTAATATGTGTGCAGAGGCTATGGCTTTACGGGATGGTTTGTCTCTAGCCCGAGATAATAGCATTGTGCTTTCAGTTGTTGAGTGTGACTCTAAAGCCCTTGTAGATATCATGCTGGGTCATTGTGAGTGTCCTTGGGATTTAATTTACCTAAGACGAGAGATTATGGACTAGCTTCCAGGCTCAGTATCTATTCGGCATATCTTTCGTGAGGCTAATAGGGCTGCTAATAGTTTGGCTAAATTAGGCCCGACTTTGGGTGGTCTTAATGTGTTCCATTCTATAGAGGTTCTTCCTACTATTTGTGTGGAAATGATTCTTTAGGCACCAAAGTTTTTAGGAAGATATAATTTCCTTAGGGTAAGGCCTAGGGCCCACTGAGCTTGTTCAGGTTTGGGCCCTTTTATCCCCCCATTTCTATGTATCATTTCCTTTTATTTAATAAACTGGTAGGAGTCTGCCAAACTGGCATGCCAAAAAACATACGTGAAATTAATTCTTTGCTCTAAAAATTATCGTATAAAATATAGTGGAAAGCAAAGGTCATTTCCTACAGTGGATTGTAAATTAACTCATGTTGGTATTTGTCTAAGGTTTAAACATAGTTAAGGTTTAAACAAGAGATGGAAGAATGAATTTCAACATGTTAAAGGAGTGCACACAAGTGTGCGCCTCACTTTGGGTGTGTGCACACCTCTCCTTTCAGTAAGACAAAGAAGTGCGCACAGCTTTGAAAGGTCTAGCATTAGTGTGTGCTACAGTCCTGTTCCTCCCAGGCTGTGGTGCCCAACAAGTGAGGATGTTGGAGGAAGACCAAGGCCGCAGCGCCCCCTACCCAAGGCTGCGGCACCCAGAAAATGGTGAAAAGGTGTTTTGCCTAAGGCCGTAGCGCTCCCTGTTGGAGGCCTAGGCGCTAGGCACACTGATGCACACATGATTAACTTGATTCAACCTTTTGTTAAGTGCATGGGTGCAAGTCCAAAACACACAGCATCACTTAGGATTGATGGACAGCCATGGTTGATTGGTCATCAAGATCTAAGGGTGGAGAATGACACTCAAGTTTGATCAAGAAGTAGGTGCACTATATAAAAGGTCACCTAGCTTCATCCTTAGCAATAATTAATTGAGAGATTACAAGAGACACATTGTGACATATAAGAGAGAATTGTGTGAGAGTGCAAAGACACAAAACACAAGAGGAACTCAGTGTAGAGAGGCTGGTTGTAAAGAGAGAGTAACATAGAATTGATAGAGAGCATTGTAATAGTTCTTATCATCTTCTTTCTTCTCTTCTTGGTTTCTTCAAGAACTTGAGCTTCTTGAAGAGGGGTTGATTTAATTGTAAAAGAACCATTGATTTAGTGCAGAGAGTTCAGAGGAACTCACGGGGACGTAGGCTATTGCCAAACCTTGATAACAAATCGCTTGTCTTCTTTCTTTCTTTGATTTTTGTTCCTGTTTTCGATTCCTAATCTTTACAAGTCATTAAAGACTTAGGTGTTTGGAAGATCACCACCTGGGCATCTTGTTAAGGTGATTTCCAACAGTGGTATCAGAGCTTGCACAGCTAGGGGTCGGAGCAAGAACAAGAAGGTCACGGAGTCAAGACTCCAAGAATCAAAGATCAACTTCTTGGGTGATTCAAGAATGGTATAAAGATCCATCATCGATCGTGTTCTTGAGGTTGAAGAAAGCATTTGTGGGTATTGTATAAATCTAGGATTTTCTCTGCAACGATGGCTTCAAATTTCGTTATTGAGAAGTTTGATGGAAAGGGAGATTTTTCCCTATGGAAGCGAAAGATCAAGGCTGTTCTTATGCAACAGAAAGTGGACTTGGCTATTAGAGAAGATGATGCTTTTCCAGCAAGTATCACAGAGGACTAGCGTGTTGAGATGAAGAAGATGGCATACAGCACCATCTTCTTACACATGTCAGATAGTGTCACAAGGGAGTGCGGAGACTCGGAAGATCTGGCTGTCATATGGAAGAAACTAGATGAGTTGTTTCTTGCCAAAACTCTCTCTAATAAAATTTATCTTCTTAAAAGAATATTTGCTTTTAAAATGGATCCTAATAAGGAGTTGCAAGATAATCTTGATGTCTTTAATAAACTAGTTCAAGATTTGGCTAGTTGTAGTATTAAATTCCCGGATGAACAATTGGTTGTTAGTTTGTTAAATTCTCTTTCTGGTTGTTTTGATAATTTGATTAATGCTATTAAGTATGGAAGAGATACTTTAACCAAGGAGATTGTGATCAATACCATAAAGGCTCATGATTTCAAAGCCAAGGGTAAGGAGGCATCAAGTGGGGAAGGGCTATTCATAAGAGGAAGGCTAGCAACTCAGAATGGCAGTAGTATTTATGGAAACTACCGAGAAAAATCAAGAGGTAGAGGGCAGAGCCATAGAAGATCTCATTCCAAGACAAGACTTGGAGGGAAGAGGTGCTTCTACTGCAACAAGGAGGGCCATTTCAAGAAAGATTGCAAGAAAAGGTTGTGGGATGAGAGAGGGAGAAGCTATACCAACAATGGAGAGGCTTCGGTTGCCAAAAGAGAACAACAAGATGATGTTCTTGTTGTGTGCTCAAATGTGAGCTGGAGGCAAGGCAACGAGAAATGGATTCTGGATTCCGGGTGCACTTATCACATGTGTCCTCACAAGGAATGGTTCAAGAATTTCAAGGAGATCAATGATGGAAGGGTCTTCTTGGGGAATGACAATTCTTGCCAAATGAGGGGGATAAAAGACATCCAGTTGAGGATGTTTGATGGAGTCATAATGCTGCTGCAGAATGTGAGGTATCTTTCAGATTTGAAGAGGAATTTGATCTCATTAGGGCAGCTAGATTCCATGGGCTACATATGCAAAGTAGAGGGAGAAAAGATCAAGGTGGCCAAAGGATCTTTGGTAGTAATCAAAGCAGCAATCAAAGATGGACTTTATGAGATGATCGGTGAGACAGAAATCAAGGATCAAGCAGCAAGCTTGATGGCTGAGATGGATAAGGCAGCACTTTGGCACAATCTCTTGGGACATATGAGCGAAAAGGGGCTGCAAGTTCTCAGCAAAGATGGTCTACTTGGTGGAGACAAAGTAGAGAAACTGGATTTCTGTGAGAGTTGAATTCTTGGGAAGCAACACCGAGTCAGCTTCAACACCACAGTGCACAAGTCTAAGGGGATTCTTGACTACATTCATTTGGACCTTTAGGGACCAGCAAGAACACCAACACAGGGAGGTAACTTTTACTTTCTGTCTTTAATTGATGATTATTCAAGAAAAGTTTGGGTTTATTTGCTTAGGAATAAATCAGATGCCTTGAATAAATTTGTGTGTGGAAAAAGTTGCTGGAGACTCAAACGGGTAGGGTAGTTATGGCTTTACGAACCAATAATGGCTTAGAATTTTGTAATAAGGATTTTGATAAATTCTGTGAATTAAATGGTATTCTAAGACATAGAATGATTGTAAAAACACCTCAGCAAAATGAAGTTGCTGAGAGGATGAATAGAACCCTTATGGAAAAAGTTAGGTGCATGTTAATTGAGTCCGGTTTACCAAAATATTTTTGGGGGGAAGCTGTGTCTACTACTGCATACTTAGTAAATAGATCACCCTCTAGAGCTTTAGAGCTCAAGAATCCCATGGAGATATAGAGTGGAAAACCCCCTGAATTGAGCAACCTTAGGACTTTTGGGTGTGCTGCATATGCACATCAAAAGGATGATAAACTTAACCCAAGGTCTAGAAAATGTGTGTTTCTAGGGTATGGTGATAGGGTTAAGGGGTATAGGTTGTGGTCCTTAGAACCAAAAGGAATGAAACTCATTATAAGAAGGGATGTTATTTTTAATGTATTGTTATTTCCCTACTTAGAGAAAACTAATCCTGCAGGGGCTAGTGAGCAAACTAGTCTGAAATTTGTAGAGCATCGCATCAAGGAGAATTCGGTTCAGGTAGAGCAAGGAAGACAAGAGGGTTCGGACCAGGTAGAGCCCATTAATGAAGGCCAAGCTCAGGGCACTCAAGAGGAGGCTGAACTAGAAGGGGTTGACGTAACAAGTCAGAATGACTACCAGCTCACAAGAGACCGGGAAGGGAGGGTAGTTAGACCACCTTTGAGATATGGGTTCAGACCAGGTAGAGCCCTTGAATGAAAGCCATGCTCAAGACACTCAAGAGGAGGTTGAGCCAGAAGGGGTTGATGCAGCAAGTCAGAATGACTACCAGCTCACAAGGGACTGGGAAAGGAGGGTTGTTAGACCATCTTTGAGATATGGGTTTGCGGATGCTAATGTAGCAGCTCCTTGGATAGAAGGAGGAATGGTTGAACTAGAAACTTACATGGAAGCCATAGAGTGTAAGGATTCGTCAAAGTGGCAGCTAGCTATGGAGGAAGAAATAGATTCTTTGAGGAAGAACAACTCTTAGGAATTGGTACCCAAACCAGAAAAATAGAGAGTTTCGGATTATAGATGGATCTACAAGATCAAAGAAGCGAATACTTTAGGAGATGAAGTTCGGTATAAAGCTAGGTTAGTGGCGAAGGGGTTCACACAAAAAGAAGGCATAGATTTCACCGAAATCTTCTCACTAGTTGTGAAATACAAGACAATACAGATAGTATTGGCAATGGTGGTCCAATTTGATTAGGAAATCGAGCAAATAAATGTGAAGACAGCGTTCTTACATGGAGGGCTTGATGAGACCATCTACATGAGGCTACTCGAAGGCTATGAGGAAGGAAGGCAGAGAGAGTTTGTGTGCAAATTGAAGAAATCTCTCTATGGCCTCAAGTAATCACCTCGACAATGGAATAAGATGTTAGATTCTTTTGTAATCAGCTTGGGTTTCATGAGGAGCTACTACGATTCATGCTTGCACTACAAGGGGCAGAAGGTTGAGGAAGTGGTGATCATCCTCATCTATGTTGATGACATGTTGTTGGTTGGGAGCAGCATGGAGAGGATAGGAAAATTGAAGTCTCAACTCAGTGAGCAGTTTGAGATGAAGGATCTTGGCCATGCACAGAAGATCCTTGGGATGTGTATCATCCAGGAAATGGTGAAAAACATATTGAAGATCTCTCAAACTTCCTACATAGAGAAGATGATATCTAAGTTCTCTATGGAAGATAGCAAACTAGTGAAGGTTCCCTTTGCTGGTCATTTCAAGTTCTCTAGCAATCAATGTCCAAGATCAGAGGTGGAGAAGAAGGAAATGGAAAAAGTCCCTTACTCTAGTGCTGTTGGTTCTGTTATGTTCACCATGGTAAGCATTAGACCTAATATTGCTCATGTAATAAGTGTTTTCAGCAGGTTTATAAGTAATCCCGGAAAGGAGCATTGGCTTGGGATGAAGTAGTTGCTGAGGTACTTGAAGGGAAGCCCAGATATGGGGCTAATTTATGAGAAAAGGGGTAAGTCCATCTGTCTTGAAGGTTATGCGGATTCGGACTATGGAGTAGACCGGGATAAAAGAAGGTCGATTACCTCCTACTTCTTCAACTTAAACGGATGTTGTGTAAGTTGGAAGGCTCAGTTGCAGCCGGTGGTAGCACTCTCAACAACCGAGGCTGAGTACATAGCGGCTACGAAAGCCATTAAGGAGGCTATGTGGTGCAAAGGGTTGTTGGAAGAGTTGAAGGTCCTAGAAGAGTAGGTGGTGGTGTATTCGGATAGTCAAAGTGCATTACACTTGTGTAAAAATCTAGTGTTCCATGAGAGGACAAAGCACATGGATGTTCGGTATCATTTCATTCGAGAAAATGTTACGGAAGGATGCATCCATATGGACAAGGTAGCCACCGAAGAAAATTCTGCGGATTCAGGCACCAAGGTTCTACCTCTAAGTAAGTTCAATCATTGCCTTGGACTACTTAGGATTGGAGTCAGTTGATATGATGACTCAAGATGAGTTTGGATCCTGAAGTTCTCTACACAATGGTTCGGGTTTAAACGCTTAGACAAAGGTAGAGATTTTTGGTATTTTTCTAAGGTTTAAACATGGTTAAGGTTTAAACAAAATATGGAAGAATGCATTTCAACATGTTAAAGGAGTGCACATAAGTGTGCACCTCACTTTAGGTGTGTGCACACCTCTCCTTTCAGCAAGACAAAGAAGTGCGCACAGCTTTAAAGGGTCCAGCATCAGTGTGCGCTGCAGCCCTGCTCCTCCCAGACTATGGCACCCAACAAGTGAGGATGTTGGAGGAAGGCCAAGGTCGCAACGCCCCATACCCAAGGCCGCGGTGCCTAGAAAGTGGTGAAAAGGTGTTTTACCTAAAGCCGCAGCGCGCCCTGTTGGAGGCCTAGGCGCTAGGCACACTGATGCACACATGATTAACTTGATTCAACCTTTTGTTAAGTGCATGGGTGCAAGTCCAAAATGCATAGAATCACTTAGGATTGATGGAGGATCATGGTTGATTGGTCATCAAGATCTAAGGGTGGAGAATGACACTCAAGATTGATCAAGAAGTAGGTGCACTATATAAAGGGTCACTTAGCTTCATCCTTAATAATAATTAATTGAGAGATTACAAGAGACACATTATGACATACAAGAGAGAATTGTGTGAGAGTACAAAGACACAAAACATAAGAGGGACTCAGTGTAGAGAGGCTGGTTGTAAAGAGAGAGTAGCATAGAATTGATAGAGAGCATTGTAATAGTTCTTATCATCTTCTTTCTTCTCTTCTTAGTTTCTTCAAGAACTTGAGCTTCTTAGAGAGGGGTTGATGTAATTGTAAAAGAACCATTGATTTAGTGTAGAGACTTCAGAGGAACTCACAGAGACGTAGGCTATTGCCGAACCTCGAGAACAAATCGCTTGTCTTCTTTCTTTCTTTGATTTTTGTTCCTGTTTTCGATTCCTAATCATTATAAGTCATTCTAGACTTGGGTGTTTGGAAGATCATCACCTGGGTATCTTGTCAAGGTGATTTTCAAAAATTCAATTAAACACTTAATTGTTAAAAGAAAAAATGTAAATAATTAAAATAAATAATTTCTAAACTAAATTAAATTCAAAACAACATAATAAACTAATTGGGGGGTTTTTTAAATGATTAACTAAAAAATATGAATAATGAGAGACAACTAAAATATTATTCAAAATTGAATAAACTTTGTAACAATAATGAGAAAACTGGTCAAAGGATCATTCTCCACCACTAAACATGAAATGATTAATCAATATCAGATTTATCCCCAAATTCCTAATAAAATTACTAACCGTAGATAATAATAAGCTCTATTACCCCAATCTTTCCTTAGTTTGTCGTTAAGTAAAACAAGCGCTTTACTTAATCTCTATCTATTAAATAACCTAGAATAAGCTCTCTAAATTTAATTTAGTAGAAGCATTAGGTTAAGAAAGATAGGTTGGTCCAAGAAACAAACATATAAGCTCGGTTAATTTATCTTGAGTTATGTTCCACATAATAATCACACGAAAATATCTCATCATCAGTGATTTACTAATTGCTACCATTGATTAGAAATTTAAGACAATTACAGATCAAGATTCCTAACCTAGCAATAGATAATTACCCTATTTCATTTGGTTGGCCACCCCAAATAAAATAAAATAATAATCATAAACAATTCTAATGGAAGAACATAAAAAAAAAATTATTTGAAATATGGATAATAATCTCTGAATATTCAGTCACAAAATCACATCTAGGGCTTTGAAATCACCCTTAACCACAAATAAAATTAGCTACACATAATCCTAAAATTAAAAACAAAATAAATATTCAAAGATATGAAAGATGGGAAAATGAAGAATGAAAGCAAACAACAGTAATCTTGAAGAGTCCTCTATGCAGATAAATCTCCTTGATCACCAATAGCAGCTATGTTTTTCCCCATTTTCTCTTCTCTCTTTTTTTTTTTTGGTAAAAAATCTCTTGTTTTTTACAAGGCAAGGGCAACCAGCCTTATATAGGCAAACTCAATATTCATTATTTTTTTTATTATTGCCCTCTCTATCTATACGGGCCGTGGCCCAAGAAAAGTATGTCGCGGCCTGTGTCAGTAGATATCCCTAGCCAAAGTCCGGGGAACAGACGGCCGCAGCATGCAAAACCCATGGTACAGCACGCGTCCTTCTTTGAATTCATCTATTTTTCTTTGATAAAACGACGTCATCTCTTTCATTCTAACTCTAATTTTCGAACTGTTTGATCCCAGACGTTTTGGATCTTCTTGCCAATATTATTTTTTCATCCAAATATTATTTTTAACAACCTGTAACCTGAAAATGCACCAAAAATACTTGTGATTCTGAAAAACACATTTTTTAAGACAATTAAGTAAAAATGAAATATTTAAACCTCATTTCCCACAAATAATACCAATAAATCAATAAGTATTAGTGTATTTTCAAGTACTCATCACAAACTCCCCTCCACCTCAAAGAGGTTTTTTTTAAAAAAATTAAATTAAATCAACCGTAGAGTGATTATTGTACAAAAGAAATAAAATTCAACATGGAGTGATTATCATACGAAAGAAATAAACTTCAACATGCTTATATCTTCATATAGCATCCATAAACAATCAAAACATACTATAACACCCTAAATCATAAAATCACCATTAAAGTATGCCCTTTTAGGGTTTCTAGTTCATGATCATCAAAACATGTTAATTTATGATTTAAGATCCTTAAAACATGTTTCTAAGTTTTTTAGAGACATCATATAAATCATATAAACAAGTTTAGAATCAATCAATCATTGGAAGCAAATGAATAAAAAAACATGAATCTGGAATTTTCTAGGCTAAAGTGGTGCTTGGGTCAGAACTTTCTCCGACTTCGACTAGTTTCAGGTTTTTCGATTCCTAGAGTTTTCTAATGAGTTTTAATTTATCCAAACATGAAAATTATTTTTTAAGCTAAAATATTATCAATATTGAATCATTAAATCACATAAAAACACTCAATCAAATAAATAATCAATTTATAAAGATGAATTATATGAAGAACAAGAAAAATTAAGAACTTTGAATGAAAAGAGATTGAATTCTACCTTTGAAGCTTTCTTGGATGCTTGTGAAAATTAAAGAAATATAATGGGATATTTCTTAAGTATTCTAGCATGGACAACAAGGATTATGGACCTCCTTTCCTTCTCTGAATGAGAGGATGGGGCAGTCTCCTTATTCCTCTCAAGAAGATGCTCGTTCTTGAATGATTTGCAATTCTGAAATGATTCTTCGCTTTGTTCTTTGTTTCTATAATCAAAGATTACTCATTTTTTATTTTTTTCTTTGGAAAATAAAATTTGGATTCTAGGAAAGTAGCATTAGGGTTTGCCTAAATATTTTTAATGTTTCTCTCACTAAAACTCAACTTTAAGCACTATAAGAAAACCGCTTATCATCAAGGGACTATCATTGAGGGACACGTATCCCTCAATGATATGTGTTTTCAACAACGGATATCACCAAGGGCCACGCGTTCGTCAGTGATAGTGTGAAATATTATCACCAATGGACTTGTTCCTCGGTGATAACATTTTCACACTCGATATTAAGTTCATGAAAAAATTTAAAAATATTTTTTGGTGTTTTTAAATTGAAATATATGATTACATGGTGTTGATAAATGAATATAAAATTTATTTTAGTTTAACTATTAAAAATGATATCTACTATCACCAAGGGAACTTATATTATCACCAAGGGAACTAAATCCCTCGATGATAATATAACCCTAGTAATTATTTTTAGTCCTAATATTATGTGAATGTGAAATATTACTAAATCTCATCTACTTCAATTAATGAAATTTCTAATGATATATACAAGCGAGACCCTTGCATTCTGCATCAACTGTATACTTGGAAAAAATTATTACCATCAATATAATAAACTTATTTTTTTTTAAAATGTCAGTTAAATAATTTAATGGCTTACTTATACCTGATTGGAAAATGTAAATGCTCCTCGAGTTTTCTTAGGTGATATTTCTGCAATATATACAGGTACTTGTTCCATACAAATTAAGAATATAAGTTTGTTTTTCTACATTGTATGGAAAAATTAATTAATTGAGTAAAATTTAATTGAAAGGGAAAATCATCATATAATAATATAATTATCATGTAACTAACGAAATTTATTCAATTTGACAATGTTATAGATTAAGAGATTTGAAGTTGTGGTGCATCACAATGTAATAAATGATTCAATTTGACATGTGTAACTCAATTGGCTATAAATATTTGGAACATGAAAAATGGAAAGAAAAAAAAAGAGCCACAAAATATCAATGGTAGTAAGTAATGTACCATGTCACCAATGAATTAATTAAAAATCACCAGCACTTTCTACCATGTCACTAGTGAATTAATTAAAAATCACTACTACTGCTACATGTATGGTAATTTGAACATAGCTCAATTTGAAAAAAAATTAAAAATATTTCTTTTTAGATCCATAGAAAGTTTGTTGGAAATCACCTTGATAAGATGCCCAGGTGGTGATCTTCCAAACCCAAGTCTAGAATGATTTGGAATCGAAAACAGGAATAGAAAATCAAAGAAAGAAAGAAGACAAGTAATTTGTTATCGAGGTTCAGCAATGTGCCTACGTCCTCGTGAGTTCCTCCGGACTCTCTGCACTAAATCAAATGGTTCTTACGAGTTACAGCAATCTCCTTCAAGAAACCAAGTTCTTGAAGAAACCAAGAAGAGAAGAAAGGAAGAAGATGAGAACTAACAATGCTCTCTTTCTAATCTAGACTTCTCTATCTTTTACACCCAGCCTTACTACAAAGAGTCCCTCTTGTGTTTGTCACTCTTATACAATTCTCTCTATGTTTTTACAATTGATCTCACAATGTCACAATGTATTCTCTATTCTCTTGCTGAAAAATGAGGCTAGGGAACCCCTTTTATAGCCACCCACTTCTTGGTCATTCTTAAGATTCAATCCTCACACTTTGATCATGATTACCACTTAATCATGGCCCTCCATCATTCTTAAGTGGTGTTGTGCGTTTTAACCTTGCACCCATGCACCTAAGAGGGGCTTGAAACAGGCTGTCCATGTGTGCAAAATTTTGCCTAGCGCCTAGGTGCTCAACAGGGCATGGTGCGGTGCTGAGCAGAGTGCCTTTGCACACTCCCTGGGCAGTGCACCGCTGATGGAGGAGCGGTGAGGTGCTGGTGCGTTCCTGGAGGCATACACACTAGGAGGTGCGGTGCTGGGCTATGCATGGTGCGGTGCTGGTGCATCCCTGGAGTCCCCATTCTGCAAGGTGCGGTGCTAGAGAAGGAGGGGTGCGGTGCACACTAATGCTACCCCCTTCTCCCAGCTGTGTGCACACCCTTTTGCTTGTGTGCAGAAGTGCGCACACCAGTGCGCCTAACCTTACCTTGCTAAAAAAGTGATGCACACACATGTGTGCAATCTTTTAACTTGCTAAGCTTTAATCCTCCAACTTTGGTTTAGACTTTAACCATCTTTGAACCATGCTTGGACATGTTTGAACCTTAGATAAATACCAACAATCTCTACCTTTGTCTAAGTGTTCAAAAACCTAAACCATTATGCAGAGAGCTTCGTGATCCAAACTCATCTTGAGTCATCAATTAACCAACTCCAATCCTAAGTAGTCCAAAGCAATGATTGAACTTACTTAGAGGTAGAACTTTAGTACCCAAATCCGTAGGATTTTCTTCCATGGCTACCTTGTCCACATGGATGCATCCTTTCGTAACATTTTACCAAATGAAATGACACCGAACATCAATGTGCTTTGTCCTTTCATGGAACACCGGATTCTTACAAAAGTGCAATGCACTTTGACTATCCGAAAACACCACAACCTACTCCTCCAGTACCTTCAACTCTTCAAGAAACCTTTTGCACCACATAGCCTCCTTAATGGCCTCCGTAGCTGCTATGTACTCAGCCTCGATTGTTGAGAGTGCTACCACTGGCTGCAACTGAGCCTTCCAACTTACACAACATCCATTTAAGTTGAAGAAGTAGGAGGTAATCAATCTCCTTTTATCCTGGTCTGCTCCATAGTCCAAATCAGCAAAACCCTCAAGGCAGATGGACTTACCTCTCTTCTCATACACCAGCCCTACTTTTGGGCTTCCCTTCAAATACCTTAGCAACCACTTCATCCCAAGCCAACGCTCCTCTCTGGGATTACTCATAAACCTGCTAAGAACACTCATTGCATGAGCAATGTCAGGTCTAGTGCTTACCATGGTGAACATAACGGAACCAACCGCACTAGAGTAGGGGACTTTCTCCATTTCCTTCTTCTCTGCCTCTGATCTTAGACATTGATCACTAGAGAACTTGAAATGACCAGCAAGGGGAACCTTCACTAGTTTGCTATCTTTTATAGAGAATTTAGATATCATCTTCTCTATATAGGAAGTTTGAGAGATCTTCAATCTGTTTCTCTCCCTTTCTTGGATGATCCACATCCCAAGGATCTTTTGTGCATGGCCAAGATCCTTCATCTCAAACTCCTCACTGAGTTGAGCCTTCAATTTCTTTATCCTCTCCATGCTACTCCCAACCAGCAGCATGTCATCAACATAGATGAGGATGATCACCACTTCCTTAACCTTCTGCCCCTTATAGCACAAGCACAAATCATAGTAGCTCCTCATGAAACCCAAGCTGATTACAAAGGAATCGAACCTCTTATTCAATTGCTGAGGTGATTGCTTCATACCATAGAGAGATTTCTTCAATTTGCAAACCAACTCTCCTTGCCTTCCTTCCTTATAGCCTTCAGGTTGCCTCATGAAAACGGTCTCATCGAGCTCTCCATGTAAGAACGTTGTCTTCACATCCATTTGCTCGACTGCCTAATCAAATTAGACCACCAATGCTAACACTATTCGGATCATCTTGTACTTTACAATCGGTGAGAAGATTTCGATGAAATCTATGCCTTCTTTTTGTGTGAACCCCTTCGCCACTAGCCTAGCTTTATACCGGACTTCATCCCCTAGAGTATTCCCTTTTTTGATCTTGTAGAGCCATCTACAATCCACAACTCTCTGTTTTCTGGTTTGGGCACTAGCTCCCAAGAGTTGTTCTTCATCAAATAGTCCATTTCTTCCTCCATAGCTAGCTGCCACTTTCACGAATCCTTACACTCCATGGCATCCGTGTAAGTTTCTGGTTCAACCTCTCCTTCTATCCAAGGAGCTGCTACATTAGCATCCACAAACCCATATCTCAAAGGTGGTCTAACCACCCTCTTTCCCTGGTCTCTTGTGAGCTGGTAGTCATTCCGACTTGCTGCATCAACCTCTTCTTATTGAGCTTGGCCTTCATCCAAGAGCTCTACCTGGTCCGAACCCTCTTGCTTCCTTTGCTCTACCTGAACCGAGTTCTCCTTGATGCGATGCTCCATAACTTTCGGACTGGTTTGCTCACTAGACCCTGCAGGGTTAGTTTCTCCAAGTAGGGAAATAACAATTCATTAAAAATAACATCCCTACTTATAATCAGTTTCATGCCCTTCTTTTCTAAGGACCACAACCTATATCCCTTAACCCCATCACCATATCCTAGAAACGTACATTTTCTAGATCGAGGGCTAAGTTTATCCTCCTTTTGATGTGCATATGTAGCACACCAAAAAGTCCTAAGGTTGTTTAATTCAGGGGGTTTTCCACTCCACATCTCCATGGGAGTCTTGAGCTCTAAAGCTCTAGAGGGTGATCTATTTATCAAGTATGCAGCTGTAGCCACAGTTTCTCCCCAAAAATATTTTGGTAACCCGAATCCTATTAGCATGCACCTAACCTTTTCCATAAGGGTTCTATTCATCCTTTCAGCAACTCCATTTTGCTGAGGTGTTTTTACAACCGTTCTATACCTTAGAATTCCATTTAATTCAAAGAATTTATCAAAATCCTTATTGCAAAATTCTAAGCCATTATCGGTTCGTAAAGCTTTAACTACCCTACCCGTTTGAGTTTCCAGCAACTTCTTCCACACAACAAATTTATTCAAGACATCAGATTTATTTCTAAGAAAATAAACCCACACTCTTCTTGAATAATCAATAATTAAAGACAGAAAGTAAATGTTACCTCCCTGTGTTGGTGTCCTTGCTGGTCCCCAAAGGTCTGAATGAATGTAGTCAAGAATCCCCTTAGACTTGCGCACTCCGGTGTTGAAGCTGACCCGGTGTTGCTTCCCAAGAATGCAACTCTCACAGAAATCCAGTTTCTCTACTTTATCTCCTCCAAGTAAAACATCCTTGCTAAGAACTTGTAGGTCCTTTTCGCTCATGTGTCCCAAGCGAGTGTGCCAAAGAGCTACCTTGTCCATCTCAGCCATTAAGCTTGCTGCTTGATCATTGATTTTTGTCTCTCCGATCATCTCATAGAGTCCATCGTTTCTTGCTGCCTTGATCACTACCAAAGATCCCTTGGCCACCTTGATCTTTCCTCCCTCTACTTTTCATATATACCCAGTGGAATCCAGCAGCCCCAATGAGATCAAATTTCTCTTCAAATCTGGAAGATACCTCATATTTCACAGCAGCCTTGTGACTCCATCAAACATCTTCAATTGAATGTCACCAATCCCTCTCACTTGGCAAGAATTGTCATTCCCCAAGAAGACCCTTCCATCATTGATCTCCTTGAAATTCTTGAACCATTCCTTGTGAGGGCACATATGATAAGTGCACCCGGAATCAAGAATCCACTTTCTGCTGCCTTGCCTCCTGCTCACATTTGAGCACACAACAAGAGCATCATCTTGCTGTTCTCCTTTGGCAACCGAAGCCTCTCCATTGTTGGTATGGCTTCTCCTCTCATCCCACATCCTCTTCTTGTAATCTTTCTTGAAATGGCCCTCCCTGTTGCAGTAGAAGCATCTCCTTCCTCCTCCAAGTCTTATCTTAGAACGAGATCTCCCATGGTTCTAGCCTCTGCCTCTTGATTTCTCCCGGTAGTTGCCATGGTTGCTACTGCCATTCTGAGTTGCTGGCCTTCCTTTTACGAACAATCCATCTCCACTTGATGTCTCCTTCATCTTGGCCTTGAAATCATGTGCCTTTATGACATTGATCACAATCTTCTTTGTTAAAGTGTCCCTTCCATACTCAATAACATTAATCAAGTTATCAAAGCAATCAGGAAGAGAATTTAACAACATAACTGCCAATTGTTCATCCGAAAAAATAATGCTACAGCTATTCAAATCTTGAACTAGCTTATTAAACACATCAAGATTATCTTGCAACTCTTTACTAGGGTCCATTTTAAAAGAAAAGATTCTTTTAAGAAGATAAATCTTATTAAGGAGAGTTTTGGTAAGAAACAACTCATCTAGTTTCTTCCATATGACAGTCAAATCTTTCAAGTCTCCGCACTTCCTTGTGACGATATCCGACATGTGCAAGAAAATGGTGTTGTAAGCCATCTTCCTCATCTCTGTCTGCTGGTCCTCCGTGACACTTGCTGGAAAAGCATCATCTTCTCCAATAGCCAAGTCCACTTTCAGTTGCATTAGAACAACCTTGATCTTCTGCTTCCAAAGGGCATAGTCTCCCTTTCCATCAAACTTCTCAACACAGAAATTTGAAACCATCTTTTGCGAATAAGATCCCTAATTTATGCACTACCCACAAATGCTTTCTTCAACTGTAAGAACACAGATCAAAGATGGATCTTAACACCGTTCTTGAATCTACCTCAAGAACATGATCATATCTTGATTTTTACACCGTTCTTGAACCACCCAAGTTAATATTTGATTCTTGCAGTCTTGGCTCCGTCACCTTCTTGTTCTTGCTCTGATACCCAGCTATGCAGCTCTGATACCACTGTCCAAAGCTCTAATACCACTATTGGAAATCACCTTGACAAGATGCACAGGTGGTGATCAACCAAACACCCAAGTCTAGATTGACTTGTAAAGATTTGGAATCGAAAACAGGAACAGAAACTCAAAGAAAGAAAGAAGACAAACAATTTGTTATCGAGGTTCGGCAATATACCTACATCCTCGTGAGTTCTTTCGAACTCTCTGCACTAAATCGAATGGTTCTTACAAGTTACAGTAATCCCCTTCAAGAAACCAATTTCTTGAAGAAACCAAGAAAAGAATAAAGGAAGAAGATGAGAACTAACAATGCTCTCTTTCTAATCTAGACTTCTCTATCTTTTACACCCAGCCTTACTACAAAGAGTCCCTCTTATGTTTGTCACTCTTATATAATTCTCTCTATGTGTTTACAATTGATCTCACAATGTCACAATGTATTCTTTATTCTCTTGTTGAAAAATGAGGCTAGGGAACCCCTTTTATAGCCACCCACTTCTTGGTCATTCTTGAGATTCAATCCTTACCCTTTAATCATGATTACCACTTAATTATGGCCCTCCATCACTCCTAAGTGGTGCTGTGCATTTTAACCTTGCACCCACACACCTAAGAGGGGCTTGAAATAGGCTATCCATGTGTGCAGCATTTTGCCTAGCGCCTAGGTGCTCAACAGGGCGCGGTGCGGTGCTGGGCAGAGTGCCTTTGCATACTCCCTGGGCGGTGCGCTGCTGATGGAGGAGCAGTGAGGTGCTAGTGCATTCTTGGAGGGATTCACACTGGGCGGTGTAGTGCTGGGCTATGCGCGGTACAGTGCTGGTACATCCTTGGAGTCCCCATTCTGTAAGGTGCGGTGCTGGAGAAGGAGGGGCGCGATGCACACTGATGCTGCCCCCTTCTCCCAGCTGTGCGCACACCCTTCTACTTGTGTGCAGAAGTACGCACACCAGTGCGCCTAGCCTTCCCTTGCTCCAAAGTGATGCACACACATGTGTGCAGTCTTCTAGCTTGCTGAACTTTAATTCTCCAACTTTGGTTTAGACTTTAACCATCTTTGAACCATGCTTGGAAATGTTTGAACCTTAGACAAATACCAACAAATTTTGAGTAGCTTCTTTAATAATTAAGTATCCTAATTATGGCACTTGAAATTAGATTAGAAACATAGAGCCTAGAGAGAGAGAAAAGTAAAAAAAAAAAAATAGGATTGATAACTTTGATAAAATTAGATAGTTTTAGTATCTTTTTGATAACTACAATTAATGTAAATTAGTGAATGTGCTATATGTCTAGTTTATACTTACGAGTTGAGATTGAGATTTGTGAGAAGATAATTGATGAGTCATTTAGAGAAAGAGAGTGAAAAAGTGGTAAAGTTCAAGTTTGAGAAATATAAAAAGCTCCAAAACCAAGCTTAGTTTATTGAAAAGTGATAGAGTTCAAGTTTAAGCAAGTTTAAACATTATGATGCATATTCTAAATTATTAATACATACACTAACAATGAAAATGACAAAGAATATATGGTTGACCATAAATGTGTATACTATACTTATAAATGTGAGCTTGTTTACTTATAAATGTGAATACTATTCATGCATCATGGCATATAATGAATATATTCATGCATTGCATATTACCTTAGAATGCCTGTTCAATGATTATTAAGTGACCAAAATGCTCTCGTTTCTTATCAATTAATATGTTTACAAAGAGAGTACTTGTATTCAAATAATCATTGGATTTTCCAGAGTGGTCAGTTCAGGAATGCGTGATCTATTTTTCAATTTGTAGTTCCTAGCTTGTTTTGTGTCGACTAGATTTCGGTTGCAACTCTCATTGTTTTCTAGGTACACACTAAATTCGGGCCTATCTTCCTCATGATATAGCTCCGAATTTAAGTCGTGTACTTGGAGGACTAAAGGGAAATTCTATCGAAATTGAGTACTAATAGAAAAAGTTTGGAACTACAAATTAGAAAATCAATCATGCATCCAAGAATAGGTTAAGACCCCCTGCCTATTAGTAAATTGGATTATATGGTTAGAAAGCATGCATCAACATACATGACACATAAGAAATCTATAGACCGAGGTATAAACCCAAGAGGGGGTAAATTGAGTTTTAAAAACTTTTTTAATCAACAAAAAAAGTTTTAATAATTTAATCAATTAAAGCAAACAACAAATAAATTGCTTGAATTTAAAGAAGTAAATGAAGAGAATATGCAAACTCTATTTATAGTGGTTCGGTATATCGGAATCACTCCGACTCTACGTCCACTCTCTTTAAGGAACCTCCTTGAAGTAATCCACTAATGATAGTTGAGCAACTTCATAGGTGTTGCCCAAACCTTACAATAATCTCTTCCAGAAGGAATTTACAAGTGTTTAATGCCTAAACACTCTAAGAGTCACACCAACTCTTTCTCTTTACAATGATTTGAATTGATTATAAAAGAAAGATAAGAAAAACTTGAATTTAATGCTCTTGTAGGGAAGAATATCTCTCTCTTAGAAGTAAAAAGCTTTTAAGAATGGCTCATAAAAGATTTTGAAAGCTTTAAATGATAGTAAAGGAGAAGATTAAGATATAATGCTCTTGTGTGTGTTCTAATTCTCATTTATGATAGGTATCACTCTTCAAATAATCTCGTTTGGGAGTGGTTTGGTGCATTAAATGCACTGAACGGTCCTTTTAGATTTGAAATGTTGTTGTTATTTTTGAATGTTCAATCGACTAGATGTTTGTTCAGTCGAGTAAATGAAAATTTAAAATTTAAATTGGTGTCAAATATTTTCTTCAGTCAACTGTATGGTTCATTCAGTCAACTGAATGAATGAAGGAAACTTTATGTCCTTCATTCAGTCAACTGAATCAAAATTCAGTCAACTGAATGCCCTGAACCAGAATTTTTCTATTTTAAAAGGTTTTTTCAGTCAAATCTATTTCTGTCAAAACATTTTGTTTAAAAATGAGCCTTAAAGAAAAGCAAAATACTTGTAAGTAGAGATTTATAGATCTTAACTACCTTAGAACCTATTCTAGGTCTTTAGTCTTCTTTCGAGTATCTCTCAAGTACGATCTCTTCTTCCTTAGTCTTGTAATGTGTCTTGTCTTGTCTTTGAGTTGGATGCTTAGATGTAGTTAAAAACACTTAGGTAAAACTATCAGCACTGTTAAATCATTGTTTTGTAATAACTAAAATCAAATAAGGGTCAACAGAATCATTATATTGTTTACTAATTTGTTATAAATTTTCGTCTCGTAGGCTACAAACGATCTCGTCAGTCGAACTTCATCGTCATTGATTGAGTCAAGTATGTAAATCAAAATATTTCTATGTTAGCCCCTTGGTTGTGTGATAAATTAATGTTAAATCTATACTTGTTTAATACTTTTTGGGAAGATAAAAAAGTGATAACAAAACATATGTTTGTAATTTTATCATGCTATTTCAGTCTATATATTGTTATGTTAGTCTAGATTTTTAGTTTTAAAAAAAAAATAAAGTTAGCCTTAGATTTTCATGTCAGGCTATCATTATAAGTTAGCATCATTAGAAACCACATATATTTAATGATGCATTTTTGGAAGATAGAAAAGTGATAACAAAATATATGATTGCTATTGTATCATGCTGTTTCAATCCATATATTTTTGATATGTAAGTAAAAAAAATAATATGCATTATTGAAAGAATACAATATATTTAAAACAACTTATTGACAATAGATTCTTTATTATTTTAGTAATTAGAACGACGGTAACTGACTGTAGTTAGATGGATCGTCGAGTTGTTAATCATGCTCTATCTACGAAATTTTTAGAAGGTGTGGAGGTTTTTCTTGACTTTGCATATGGTAATCCATCATTTGTGTTTAACAATGGAACTATTTGGTGTCCTTGTTTTCTATGCTAGAATTTAAGATTTTTAAACCGAGAAATAATTACCTTGCTCCTATGTAGGAAAGGTTTTACTCCTAATTATAAGAGGTGGATTTTTCACGGTGAGAATTATTTGAGACGCGAATTGTCGACACCCCAATAAGATCACCATGTCGAGGAAGGTTTCAGATAAACAAATCGCATAGGAGAGATGGTAATGGATCTTACTAGCCCAGACTTTAACTAGGATACCGAATAGGATCCGAATCCTCGTGCTGTGAAGTTTTATGACATGTTAAGAGATGCTGATGAGCCCTTGTGGGAGGGTTGTAAGAAGCACACTATGTTATCGATGATCTCACAACTGTTGAATTGTAAATTTGATTTTGACATATCTAAGAACTATTTTGATCAATTATTGACAATAATTAAGAGTGTGTTTACCGAGGACGAAAAGTTGCCTAAAAACTTTTACAAGTCCAAGAAGATGGTGAAAGAGTTAGGACTTCGGAATGAAAATATAAATTCATGCCGAAATGATTGTATGTTATATTACAAGGAAAAGAAAGGCAAGAAAGTGTGTGATGTGAGTGGACATCCTCAGTTTAAACCTAGGCAAAGAGGTAATAAGAAGCTAAAAGATATACCATACAAGGTGTTGCGTTACCTTCAGTTGACACCTAGACTTCAAAGGCTTTATTTATCGAAAAAAATTTCCAGACACCTGAGATGGAACAAAGAAGGCAAACGTAGTAAGCCAGACATAGTCACCCACCCAAAAAATGGGAATGCATGGAAACATTTTGATGATACTCACCCCAAGTTTGCCAATGAACCATGTAATGTTAGGTTAGGATTCTTAATTGACGGTTTCACTCCGTTTGGCCATTCAACATCCCTGTACTCTTGTTGGTTGGTATTTTTCAGCCATTACAATTTACCTTATGGTATATGCATCAAAGAGCATAATTTTTTCTTATCATTGGTAATTCCTGGCCCAAACAACCTTGGTAAGAATTTGGATGTCTATCTATGTTCATTAATAAACGAGTTGAAGATGTTGTGGACCTATGGAGTTCTTACTTACAAGGTAGCTAAGAAACAAAATTTTAATATGAAGGTTGCACTTCTATGGACGATTAGTGACTTCCCTCTCTATGGTATGCTTTCTGGGTGAAGTACTCGTAGTCTACTGGCTTGTCCTTACTATATAAAGAATACAAAATCGTTCCGACTGCCACATGGTCATAAAAATTCTTGGTTCGACTATCACTATCAGTTCTTACCAGAAGATCATGCTTTTAGAAGTTAGAAGCAAGGTTTCATAAAGAATAGATCTAAGAGTGGCACGGTGCCACCACAATTGTTAGGGCTAGATGTGAAAGCTAGAGTGATGTCTTTTGGGCAGATCACATTTGGTTCCAATAGTAGAAAACAAGAAATACGTGGATTTAGGAAGGATCATAATTAGACAAAGGTAAGTATCTTCTAAGAGCTACCGTACTAGTCAACTGATCTTGTTCGCCATAATCTGGACATTATGCATATTGAGAAAAATGTGTTTGACAATGCTTTCAACATTGTTATGGATGTCAAGGGTAAAACCAAAGACAACGTTAACGCTTATTTAGATATGGAAAAGCTTTTTAGGCGTCCTCAATTGGAGTTAGTTGAAGTCAATGATAAACCTATATATAAACCCAAAGTAATGAACGCATTAAAAAAGTCCTAAATAAAGGTGGTTAGCGAATGGGTTTCAAATTTGAAGTTCCTAAACGGGTATGCCTCAAATTTAGTACGATATGTTAAACTGAATGAGTGCAAGTTCTATGAGATAAAGAGTCGCGATTGTCACGTGTTCATGGAAATATTAATTCCTCTGGTGTTTCGTGACTTTTTACTTGACCCTGTGTGGGATACGTTAACAGAACTAAGTAACTTCTTCAAGGACATATGCACAACTAAATTATGCGTTGAGCATGTGGAGTCGCTTGAGAAAAGTATTTTATCATTCTATGCAAGCTTGAGAAGATTTTCCCTCTGGTTTTCTACGATTCAATGGAGCATTTGTCGATTCACTTAACTTACGATGCTAAAGTCGGTGGCCGTGTGCAATTTCGATGGATGTATCCGTTTGAAAGGTAATGTCAATAATTTTGTCAATTGTTAGAGTCTTCTCACTTCAAATAATTGAATTCAATTTCGATACATTTGTATATGTATACAAAATAGGGATATACACAACCTAAAGAAAAAGGCTTGAAATAAAGCGTGCATTTAAGGTTCCATTGTTGTGGTGTACATTATACAAGAAAATTTCAAATTTATGTGCTGAATATTTTCAACCTAATGTTCAAACAAAAATGAATCGAGTCGGTCGGAACCACGATGTGGGAATGTTGATCATGGAGAGCACCTATCTATTTTCAGTTATCTAGGTTATGGTTTTGGTTGTGAGTAGAGATATATGTTCTCCTTATTGCCTTTAAGTTATGCCATAAATGGAGTGAGTGCTATTGTCATTTTTAAATCTAATGTATTCTCTCATCATATATGCATATCTTAGGTAATAATTAATTCTTCATCATCATTTTTGTAGACAATATGACGAGTCTTTAAGGAGTGCGCATCGAGGCATAACTAACAAACAAATTGAGAAGCTTCGTGAGAAGAACTTCACAAAATGGCTTCGGGATCTTGTAAGCCATGCTAGATGATACATTATCCATATTGTTAGTATATATTTATTATATAATAATTATCATTGAATTATATATTTTAATCATAGGTCACTGAGAATAAAACAATTAACAAGAAAACTTGAAGGATAGGCGTTAGCTCGATGAATCGTGTGAAGTGTTATCTTGAATATCATGTCAACGAATTCAAGTTTTACACTAAGGAGAATGGGCAATATAAGAAAACAATGAACAATGGTGTACTTGTGAAAGGTAGTTTTACAATGAATATGAATGTGACTTCTACAGAATGTTGACAAAAATTATAGAGCTCTAATATATAGGGATTAATAACATTGTTGTATTGTTCAAATGTTATTGGTTTGATTCTGAGAATGGAATTTAAATAGATTGACATGGTCTCATAGATATTAAGTATAAATCTAGCCTTAACTCAAACGAACCATTCGTGTTGGCTTCATAAGAAATACAAGTATACTATTGAACTTACTCTTCCAATAAGAAAGGAAGAAATGATTGGTGGGTAGTGTGTAAAACGAAGGCTAAGGGCAATGTTGAATTTCCTTTGTACCAAGATCCAGATGATGATATAATGCCTATAGTTACGGATTACTTCCAAGAGGATGAACCATCCATTCCATGTATCATTTATGATGTTGGTGCTATAATGGAAGAAGTAAATCCCTCTGATATATGTGCTCCGACAAACAAAGAGAAAAATGAAGAGGAGGAGGAGGAAGAGGAGGAAGAAGAAGAAGAAGAAGTCCCACAAACAAAGAGAAAAATGAGGAGGAGGAGGAAGAAGAAGAAGAAATAATGATGATGATGATAATGATGGCGGTGAAAAAGAAGAAGAAAATGATGATGACGATAATAACTCTAGTACTAACATGGATGTTGATTAGTTAATGGTAAGATAAATTTTTTCATAGATGATGAGAATTATTTGAGTTGCATGACTAACAAATTGTATACATTGTATGATTTCCTTATTGTCATTTGCATGAGCTAGTTTTTAAACATATCGTATCAATTGTCATGTATTCACATTTCCAACTTTTCTTTGAAAATTGGATGCTATGAGGTTAAGCACTTAAAGGTGCAGAGGACATGGACTGTGGATGAAGTCCTATGAGCCTGGCTGTACCATCAGAGGCTACTACTCTAGAGGCTACTATGCCATAGGGTAGAATCCGTATTTATGTTATTATTTACTTATGCATTCTTTTGTTAATTTGAAGTAATTCTTAAATAACATATTATTTAATATATGATTATACATTCTCTTATGCATTGGTCGAGGTTAGGACTTCTCAAGCCCCTCCCGTCACCCGTCGGTTTAGATGACCAAACTGAGAAAAGTCTCTGCCAGCTCAAAAGAAGCTTTTGACCATATTGAGAGATAGGTGTTTATACTTGTTCATTGCATATTATTCATGTCATTAATCTACATTAATATATGTCACATATCGATTAATATACTTATTTGTTTATAAATATGGTAAATTCCATGGGTGCAAAGATATCTCTAAAAATATTTCGATTTAAGTCAGGAAGCACATGAATGGCCCATGGAACAGTTACTATCAATTAATTGTCGACATCCAGAACTCTATTTGGTATAATTTTCTAGTATTACTTTTTTCTCAATCAATTTGTTTTAGTTTTACTATTATATATTCTATAATTATACTATATATAAAATAATTGAAAATAATCATATTTTGGTTGTTTCTTAGATGCGCTACACTTTTATGACTCCCAATGAGCTTGAGTCTGCTAGGACTATCCATGATAGGATCATTATGGCTCGCCAAACCGATTAGATGAATGAATTGTGGGATAAGTGTAAGCAACAGCGGGGCGAGGACAAAGCAAACTAGTATGGTTGGAGTGACGATGACAAGGGAAGATGCCACAAGATCCCCACTGAGCACTGAGATGCTTTGGTTAGTTTATGGGCATCAGTCATGTAGACTTATCACTCCAATGTTGCGTCAGTGAATAGGGGGTCGAGTGATGATTAGCGTGTTCACCATGTTGGAAGGTCCATCAACACGGACATCCAGGCGAGTAGATTGGTATATGACTTTTTTCTCTACACTTATATATATATACATATACATATATATATATATATATATGTATATATAATGTAGTATATATGTATAATCATATACATATACATATATATATATATATGTATGTATATGTATATATATACATATACACATAATTTTATTGAGCATGTGGACCCCGATGGTGACATACACCTAGCTAACCCATAATTTTATTTTAAGACATTTGTATTTAGAATTTTTGGAATATTCGATTATTTTTTTTGAAGGGAGAATATTCAATTATTGATTGTATTTTCATTCGTATATTATATTTTATTAATTTACGAAATATTTTGTATTCTTGATTTCGTTGTATTATATATTTTTTAAATATATTTGAAGCAGGTTGAATATGTTTTAACAGGAAAAATCAAAAAAAAAATATAGAAATTAATTACTTTCGTCGAGGGATCATCAAGGGATCCATCCAGCGGTAATAGTATTGCACATTAATCACTATCACCAAGGGATAGCGACCATCGGTGAGAATCATTATCACCGAGGGACACATTCGTCGGTATTGAGCTTAGTTTATTTTTTATTTTTTTAAAAAAAACAACTTAGTATCAACGGATTAATCCCTTGGTGATAAGTATTATTATTATCGATGGGACCATCCATCGGTGTTGGTCAGATTATTTTATTATTATTTAAAAATGACCAAAAAATAATTTTTTTTGAAAACTATCACCGATGGACATCCCTCGGTGATAACCTATCACCGAGGGAACATTTTGACCCTCTATAAATAAGGTATTACCGAGCAGCTTAACACCAAGGAAGTTATCACCGAAGAAATTCTCTTGGTGATAATTATCATCAATGGCAGAGGACCCTTCACCGACGAGAAAAATCCGTCAGTGTTAAGTGGTTATCTTGTAGTGAGGACACTTTTCTCACTAATTCTCTCACAATATGAAAATTCAATGTATACTAAGCCAAAGATCCAAAAGTCCTTCAAAAGATATTATAAGGGAGTATCTATATGGTAAAAGAGGTCTTATCCAGGTTAGGAATCAGGTCTGGCCGACCTGGAGGCAAAGGAGCCTCCATTAACACATTTTTCAAAATTGAATTACCGCTTTAAATAGGAAAATTTCACTACAAGAAAATTCAGTTTCTATGACAGAACATCTGCGACAAATCGTTTTCTGTTGCAGATATTTATTATTTGAAACGGATATACTTTTTCATCGTAATTAGTATTTGCCATGGATATATCAGTCGCAATTAATTAAATTTGGTTGCAATTGATTTTTGAAATTTAAAATTTCAAAAATAATTATTTAAATTTAATTTTTGAACGACAAAACTTATTTGTGATGAAATTATTGTCATCGCAGATAATAAAAAATTATTAATTATTTAAATGAATTTAATAAAAAAAACGAGTTTATTATATGCGATGGAATTTATTCTTATCTCTAACGGATTATCCGTTAGAGATAAGAATAAACCTAAATTCCCAAATGTCCATCTTCTCCCCCATTTTCTTTCTTCTTATTCTTCTTCCTCACTTGAACACAACCTCTCTTCTTTATCTCTTTATCCATTTTTACTACCTCACACTCTTTCTCTTCTTTCTCTCCCATTTTTCTTTCTTTTTCTTCCTCTCCTGGTCAAGTGATCCATTTTCTTCCTTTTCCGTCTCTATCTTCCTTCTCTCTCTCTCTCTCTTTCTCCCTCACTACTAGCCATTTCCTCCATCTGCCAGCCGTCGCCAACCTCGCCTCTGTCGTGCCAAACCCACACATTCTCCCAAGGTTAGTTTCTTTTTATTTTTTATTTTTTACTAATAATATTATGAAATTAAGCAAAAATATTCTTAATGTCTAGAATGAGCACATTGTTTGTATGTATAATTAACATTACAATTTAGAGTGAAATGAAGAAAATGAAAAAAAAATAGTAGTTATTCATGAAATTAATTTTTCTTTTAAAAAAAAACAGTATATGATAATTAGTTTGAATTATTGATAACAAAAATTTAATAATAAATCTTTGTGAAGAGAAATATATTATGGGATTCAAGTTTAGGTTTCAATATTTAACAGTTAAAAGGGTTTTGGTAGGATTTGGGTATATGGTTTATTGCTACAAAATCTAGGCATGTACATTGGTTTCTATCACCTTTTAGTGAATTTTGTAGCATAATCAAAAATTTTATTTTTTTTGGTCATGTTTTTGTTAAATTTTGTAAAGAACTTTTGCTTGGTTTGGTTTTGATGGAATAAGGTGCTTTGATTGTTAATGTTAGTGAGCCCACAATATACATTCTAACCTACTCATTATAACTAAGTACATTGTATAAAAAATGGCATACTAAGTACCTATTATTGCATTTTAAATTGATTGATTTGTTTTTAATGTTTGATTGAATTCTAAAATGTTTGTTTGATTGTGTTTAGAATCAACTCTTGCATGTCATTAGAATTAGACACTACTAGGCCCATTTGTGTGCAAGAGATCATAATATAGGGCCTACGTCCATTTGATAGTGTAATTCCAAATTACTAGTCCCATTTGTGAGCAAGATGTCAATATAGGGCCTAGGCCCATTTGATATTTATATAGTTATTTTAGTATAAAGGGATTGAGTTGAGATAACAATTTAAATTAGTGGCAAAGCCCAAGAACTAAGTTAAATAGGTTGTTAATTATCACTTAATTTTCTATGTTTAATCCAATTGGGATAAATTTTTTTCATATTCCTTTATCTCTCTTATATTATTTATTTGCATATCTTACCTTAGATCACCCGCCTTAGGATTATTGAGTGACACAAATGCATTTGTTGCTTTCTAATCAATATGTTTGCAATGAGAGTGTTTGTGTTCAAATAATCATTTAATTGTCCAGTGTGGACAATTTAAGAATGCTTGATCCGTATACAATTAATAATTCCTTGCTTGTTTCATTTCGATAAAGTTTCAGCAAAACCTCTCCTTATTCTTTGGGTACATACTAAATTCAAGGCTATCTCTTTTGGGTGATAGCACTGAATTTATGTTGTGTACTTAAAGAAATAAGGGGAGGTGCTCCTGAATTTTTTTTTGAAATGAAATGGCATAGACGTTATTAAATGCAATAAGGATTACGTATTCTTGAATGAGTTAGGATCCTTACCTTTTAGTGAATTGAATGATGTTGTTAGGAAACATCAACATTCTTGATGTTCATATATAATCAATTTTTTTAAAATTTCTTATGCACTAATACTTTATCATTTATTTCTCTTAGGGTTACTCAATCAGTCAATGGTACTCACTGCTTCTTCTTTGCTTTAATACTGCTCTCGTTGATTAGGTATGCAAACTATAACTTGTGTATGCTATTAATTTAATTAGTTTTCAATTATTTGAGTATAAATAGATTATTTTTGTAAGTAGACAATATAGTTCCTTATGTAATCTTACCTTTCACTCTTGAATGGCAAAAGACTAACATAATGCACTAAAAAAAGACCTCACTAAAAGAAAGGCTTTTAAAATTGGTTTGTCTCATAAATCTTAAATTACTTCATTATTTTGAGTTATATCTATTAGTTAATTGTAAATTGAAATAACTTTGAATGTTAATATTGCTTTAGTATCTTGAATGATGTTAGTTTATCAGAGATGGATGGATCGTAGGTTGTGCATAATGCCATATCGGAAGAATTTAGGAATGAGTTGAACAATTCCTTAACTTCGTGTATAGTAATAAACGTTATGTGTATAGGAGAATTATTCAGTGTCCTTGCTTGGTTTGTAGAAACAGTAAGTTTTTTAAGAGAGAGGTGGTTATCGTGTGCCTATACAAGAAGGGTTTTGTTAAGGATTACAAGAGATGGACTCGACACGGAGAGCTTACTTTGCCTGGGGCTGTTCTACAACCTGAATTGACGGTGTGGATGAAAGATTCAGACGGAGGAATTAGATGGGGGACATGCTAATGGATAATTTTGGTCCTAATTTTAATTGGGATGCTAAGGAGTCCCTGAATCGTGATATTGCTAAGTTTTACGATTTATTAAGAGATATTGATGAGCTGTTATAGAAAGGTTGCAAAAAGCATACCAAGTTATTGGTGGTTTCTTAGTTATTGAACTGTAAGTAGAATTTTAACATGTGTGAGAATTGTTAAAATCATTTATTGTCAATAATTAAGAGTATGTTACCAAAGGGCGAGAAGTTGCCAGAAAACTTTTACCAATGCAAAAAGATTATGTAGGGGTTAGGACTTGGGTATCAGAACATGCATGCATTCCCAAATGATTGTAAGTTGTACTATCAGGAAGACATGAAAAAGAAAATTTTTGATGTTTGTGGCCATGATAGATTTCAACCTAAACAAACAGGAAATAAGAACCCGAAGGACATACCATATGAGGTGTTGTGTTACCTTCCAATCACACCAAGACTTCAAAGACTTTACATGTCCAAAAAAAATGTCGAACACATAAGATGGCATAATGAAGGAAAATGTAGAAAGCCTAACTTTGTTATCCACTTGCTATATGGTGAGGGGTGAAAATACTTTGATGATAAGCACCCATTGTTTGCTACAAAACCACAAAATATTAGGCTGGGACTCTCCACTGACCAGTTTAACCTGTTCGGTCATTCAAATTTTCCTTACTCCTATTGGTCTGTCTTTGTCACCCCGTATAATCTACCTCCTAGTACATGCATGAAGGAGCCTAATTTGTTCTTAAGCTTGGTCATTCCAGGCCTAAACCACCCCAGTAAGAATCTGGATGTTTATCTAAGACCATTGTTAGATGAGTTGAAGATGTTATGGACAGATAAAGTTCTCACCTATGATGTAAGTAGGAAACAAAATTTTAATATGAAAGTTGCACTTCTGTGGACGATCAGTGACTTTTTCGTCTTATACTATGCTTTTTGGGTGGAGTACTCACAATTCACTAGCTTGTCCTTATTGTATGGAGCATACAAAGTCATTTCGATTGCTTCATGGTAGGAAGCCATACTGGTTTGACTATCATCACCAGTTCTTGCCTTTGAATCATATTTTCGAAAGTAGAAGGACTGTTCCAAGAAGGGCACAATCGAGAGACTCTCCTCCACCACGGTTGTATGGGGAATAAGTTTGGAAAGAGTTTTGTCTTTCGATCAGATCATATTTGGTAACACGAACAATAAGAAAAATATCCCAGGATTTGGTCAGGAGCATAATTAGTTGAAAATAAGTATCATCTGAGAGTTACCATATTAGAAAACAAACCTGATTTGACACAATTTGGATGTCATGCGTATTTAGAAAAATGTGTTTATAATGTCTTCAACATAGTCATGGATGTGAAGGTTAAAACCAAATAAAATTCAAACACTAGTGAGGATATTAAGAACTTATGTAAGTGTCCAAAGTTAGAGTTGGTTCAAGTAAATAGAAATCCTAAAAAGCCTAAAACATCTTACACATTATCATGACTTTATATAAAGGATGTGTGCAAATGGGTAAAGAAGTTGAAGTTCCTAGATAAGTATGCCTCGAATATAGCTCGTTTTGTGAATGTGAACAAATGCAAGTTTTGTGAGATGAAGAGTCACGATTGTTACCTAATCATGGAGAGATTAATATCATTGGCATTCAGAACTAAACAACTTCTTTAAAGACATATGTGTAATTGAATTGCAGGTTAAGCATATGGAGTTGCTTAAGTAAAACATTATAATGACCTTATGCAAGCTGGAAAAAATATTTTCACCATCATTCTTTGAGTTTATGGAACATTCGCCTATCCATTTATATTATGAAGCTAAAGTTAGGGGTCTTGTGCAGTGCCGATGGGTATATCCCTTTGGAATGTGATATTTCTTATTAGCTGGCTTTATATTGAAGTGTTTTTTTATGAACATTATCTAATTGCTTCGAAATATTTATATGCAAAATAGGTGTATGTACAGCCTAAAGATAAAAGCCCGTAATAAAGCAAATGTTGAAGATTCCATTGTTGAGGTATAAATCATAGAAAAAACTTTAAACTTTTGCTCATACTATTTTGAACCCAATGTTCAAACAAAGTTGAATCAAGTTAGTCAAAACGACGATGGGGGGATGTGAAACCAAATGTGTAACGACCCATCCTGGGTTAGCCACCCCCGAGATGGTGGCGTCACATTTTTGAAGTCCTAGCACGACACATATTTGCAACAATACAAAAATGTATCAACTAAAAATAAAAATTTCATCCAATCCTTAACTCTTCTTAGAGAAAATAACTCATCATTCTCCTTTAAGAAACAATATATACATATAACAAAATGTATGAAAAGATTTTTATTACAAACTTTTCTTTCTTCTTTTTGACAATGTCTGAAAACTTGACCATGGGACTTACTTAAGGTAGTTTCTTTGCTATCAGCTCTAAACTCTATTTGCCCTGCCCGCTACCTAAAAATTTTCAACAATGAGGAGTGAGCTTCATAAGCTCAATAAATTAAATTTACTAGAAGTACTCGATTATATACTTCTAGTCACATCTTATGATTCAATCTTTCCAAATTTAGAAATATAATCATCTATTTCTTCACAGATAATCATTCAATCTTTCAAATAAACTTCTCATATTCATTCATCTATTATCTCATATAAATCAATAAAAACCTCCTATTATAATTTCAACCATTTATCAATCTCATCCTAAATTAATCATCTTGAGATTATCACATTAACATCATTATTTACCTCGTTATGAGGTTCACAGTATGTAAACAATCAATCTAATAATTTTTGTTATATCATATTTTCACATTTTTTTCTCATCATATCTTCTCTCTGTGAGACTCATTTGTCTATCATAAATTCACAATCAAGAATGATACTTTTGCATCTCAATCAATAATAATCAATATTTAAAACAAATACAATGCATGAATTTAAATTATCTTTCTTTTTTTCTCATCAGATCATTTCATATCATCATTTGGGAAGGTCTTCTCACATGTCGACATATTTCAGCTAGACCGGCTGCCTTCCCAGCCTTTTTATTTTCAGCTAGACCGGCTGCCTTCTAGGCCTTTTTATTTTTTAGCTAGACTGGCTGCCTTCCCGGAATTTTATTTTTCACCTAGACCGGCTGTCTTCCCAGCCTTTTATTTTTCAACTAGACCGGCTGCCTACCCAACCTTTTTATTTTTCAGCTAGACAGGCTGCCTTCCCGGCCTTTAATTTTTCAACTAGACCAGCTGCATACCCAGCCCTTTTATTTTTTAGGTAGACCAGATGCATTCTTGGCCTTTTATTTTTCAACTAGATTAGTTGCCTTCCCGGCCTTTTATTTCATGCATATGAACAATAATATGAAAAAAAAATACCAGCTGTTTTCTTGGTCTTTTATTTTATGCATATGAGCAATAATATGAAAACAAGCATACATTCAAACATTCAATTTAACTATCCAGTTCTTTCTCAAATTTATTATTTTTATTATATTCATTAAATTATCTCCTCATATATCATATCCACTTTTCAATCATATTTTTCAAAAATTTTGTAAAACTTCTTAGCATATTTTTCATTTATTCAATATATTATTATATCGCAAATCAATAAACCAAATCAATTTTCATATATAACAGAAAATATATTGTTAAATCATTATGATTCAATAATTTATTCAAATATCATAATTTCATATTATTATTTGTTTCGATTACTACAAATAAATCTAACTCACCATGTAGCACTTAAAGCTACTCGTGGATCACCTTATTGCCTTTCCTACTCCTTAAGCAATTTCACCCGATTGCTGATCGTCAACACTTGACATAATATTTATATTAAAATTTCTAATTTATTCTTCAATTCTTCCATAATTCATACCCTTTAAATTTGTACATCAAATTCCGGGTAATTTCATATATGCATAATTTCAAAAATAAAATTCACATTATTACCTTTTGTTTTTCTTAAAGCTTCTCTTAAATCTTTTTAAAATTGTCTCATAAACTTCTGCAAAATTTTAATCTTTTAACCTTTCTTTGAGTCCCCAGGTGTTTAAAGAAAGAGATTAATTTGAATTGAAGAAAGAAGGAAACCAAACGGGATTTGGTAAGAAATAAATAAACAAAACAAAAAACTCAATTTTTATATTAAACTCACTGCTTGCCACCATTTTGCACCATCTGTCTTGCATGCAAGACACTTGAGATTTGCATGTCACACCTGGACACTAAGCATCCAGGTGTTTCCCTTTTTTTCAAAAGAATTATTTCTATTAAATAATAAATCTTTCATATATATATTATTTCAATTCCATGTCATATCTATCAAATTACTTCTTTATCTTTACTTTAAGAAGACAAGTATTACAAAATGGGCAACTATCAATTTTCTATTATCTAAGTCATGCATTTGGCCGTCAAACTATTAGATGTTTGGATGAAAATGAGATCAAGGCTGCAAAGATATACATTCTTTTAAATTGTATGGAGATCGAGCCATATGTAGAGCAAGTCCTTATCCAATGTGTTAAAACTAATGTTTATAATTATGTGGATGACTTTTGGAAATATCATTTTGTTTATTATTATAGGCAGTACAATGAAATGTTATGGTGTGAGCAACCTCATATTACCAATGAATTAATTGAAAAGCTTCATGAGAAGGATTTCGCAAAATGGCTACACGACTTGGTGAGTAAACATTAAATGAGATAATTGTCTCAATATTATAAACAAATTAATATAAACATATGTATTTTATTTTAATAGGTTTTGAAGGAAGATATCATTAACAACTGCATACGAGAGCTAGGACTTGGTCCGCGTAAATGTGTGACCTGTTATATTGGCTACAATGTCAACGGATTCAAATTTCACACTGAAGAGTATGAAAAATTCAAGAAAATAATGAATAGTGATGTATGTGTGAAAGGTAGTTATTACGACATATACGAATGTGACTTCTACAGTATGTTAACAGAAATTATAGAGATACAATATGTAGGGAAAGATAACATGGTTGTATTGTTCAAATGTTATGAGTACGATTATGAGATAGGACTTATAGTACACCTAAAACACGATCTTAAAGATATAAAGTATAAATCTCATCTAAGCTCAGATGAGTTGTTTGTGTTGGTGGAGCAAGCAACACAAGTGTACTACACGCCGTACCGGTCAAAGAAGAAAGAAAGACTATATTGGTTTTTAAATTTTGAGCAAAGGGTAATGTCTATGTTCCTTCATACGAAGATACAAATCATGATATAGTGCCTATCATTCTATTGTACTTTCAAGAGGATGAAATTCTCTAGCCAATCCTAGTCGATGAGGATAATGAACTTGATATGCTGGGTATTCTTCATGATCCCATTGGTATAATGGAAGAAGTAGATCAACCTAATGTAGGAGGAGTTAAACAAAAAGGAGTAGAAGAAGAAAAAAAAGATGAGGAAGAAGGAGAATGAGAACGAGAGGAAGATAAGGAAGAAGAAGGAGAACGAGAGCAGAAGGAGGAAGAAGAAGAAGATCATAGCATGGATGTTGATTAACTTGTAAGCATATTTCTTGTCCTTGTTATTTGCTAATTGGTAAAAATTAATTCCGTTAATACTTTTATATCATCATTGTAAGAAAATTAAAATTAAATTGAGCAAATATTTCTTTTTCTTGTTAATTATATTTGTTTTTTTTTTGTTTTTTTTATTTACGTTCTTGTTCCTTTCTATATCTTATATGACTTATAATGCATTGTATATATGTTTTCTTCATACTTATATTTTTTTTTGGCAAAACAGGATGCCGCTAAAGGGGATAGCATGAGGCAGACTGAGGGGGGAGAGTGCGAGGGTGCAACCCTGGTAGAGGAGATGAGACCTCGACTTCACATCCTCCACCTTTAGGTAACTATATATTTACTTTTATATTGGACATAAACCCCTTTTCCCTTGAGGTTTTTCATTTTGGCTTATAAGATCTTTTTGTTTAGATTGTAGAGCCTATGGATATAGATGTGGGGGATGTTGAGAAGAGTTCCAAATCAGATGGGGAGGATGACTATAATGATGTTGACCATAGAGGGATAGGGCTTAATAAACTCTCCCTGCTCTTAAAAATGCAGTTGATAGACCTCTACTGGGCAGAAAAAAGCAAGAGGTAATATACTTTCAATGATAAACATTATGTGTTTGTATTGTAGAAACCAAATTCTACATTTGAGACCTTAGAAACCAAATTCTGCATTTGAATTTAACCTTTCTATGCTTGTAGTGCATCATCTGGGGCTAAGGGCATCATGAAGACCATCACATTGATTGCAAAGAAGCATCATGATGGCCCTTACAATTCATATATAGACTTCGAGCCATGTGTGCAGGGCATTTATTCTTATACTTTCCTGGTATAAGTTATTTTTTTGTTGTATGTTGGTTATATGTACTCGGTATGAACAATATGATGTTATTTAGTTTATACGTTTCTTTTATGTTTTTCTATATGTTGCAAGTAACCATTTGTCTTCTTGTCATTTCAGCAATGTTATCGGTTTCAGACACAAAGAAAACCCAATGTGCCAAGGCTGTCTTTGACCATATTGCACAGAGGTGCTTGTCAGACCACCTCAACAAAGCCCAAGCGAGAGCTGAATGTGAACTAGGGCCAAATAATTTAGAGTGAAAAGAGTGGACTAAGCATTGGATGACATAGCAAGATTGGGCTAAATTGTGTGACCTTTGGGCCATAAACGGTTGGGAGAGGAGTCAACAAGTTGCTTCATCTAATAGGCAGACATGAAATGAGATTATACACCATGTTGGGGGTCCATCAATATGCAAGAACACGCAAAATGGATGGTAAACAAACTGATCTACTTGATGTTGATTTTCTTATACTGTACATGATTATAATATTAGTTTTATATTTAATACAAATTTCATTTCAATGTGCATGAGAAAGAATTAGGCAAAAAACCTTCTATATTGGAGGTTTTCAATGAGAGCCACATAACTAAGAGGACTAGAGACTACGTTGATCAGAAGTCTAGGGCAGTAAACGTAAGTATAAGTGTTTATTTATATATAACTGTATGAACTTTATGCCAACCAGATTAATTACTAGTCTTTTCATTTAATTGTCTAAATTTTCTTACTAATTTATTGATTTGCATTACAAAAGTCCTATAGTTAGGCTATAACCTCCAAATATGGTGACGATTTGTCCGCCTAGCAGTAGTTGGATGCCGAAGAGTGGTTGGCAGCATTAGGGGGAACAAAGAAGGGTCATTTATAATGCTTGGATGATATGGTGGACCCCATTGTTGTGTACAGAAATTCACATGGCTGTTGTTTATCCTCCACTCCTACCTCCTTTAAGGTTCCATGCTCAAATGCTGATGATGAGAGTCATAAAATGCATCTAAACAATACTTAATTGTTAGCATTTTAGGGTTGATCAAGGTTGGAATTACACTTTTATACCTTAATAACTCTAAAGTGTTATTCTTGAATCGTTGACTTATTTCAGTGCATTTTCAGGTACTTTGAGCTTAAAAAAGAGATAGAAAAGCTATCATCATTTTAAACACGAAGCTTCAATGAATACTCGAGTGAGATAATGGTCGCGGAAGAGCCAAGATGAAGGGAAACCAAGAAAGGAGTTTCACTAAATTGCCAGAATTGCCCGTGCAGATCAATCATCTTTCTAGATTAAACTGTATTGATACAGGAAGAACTAGGAGATGAGCCATATATGCTTAGAAAGATCCGGAAGTCTATTTTCTGAAGAATTTACAGTTTGTAAAAAGGATTTTTCTAGAGAAAGTTATGGTATTTTTAGTAGACACAGGTCAAGCCTCCAGATCACCATCCACCTAGCACCGCGCCCCTCACTTTCCAGCACTACACCCTCACTTTCCAGCACAGCACCCCTCACTTTCCAGTGCCCACTTGTTCCAAGACCAAATTAGAGCTGCACAATGACATCTTCTAGACCAAAATGCCCCTAACTACTTGTGCTCTATAAATACATCTTTAAGGAGTGTGCAGCCAGCATCTTAAAAAAAGGGGATCCAAGGGATCCAAATCCAGAATATTTCCATGTCTTTTGAGGGCTGGAACTCAAGGGGAGAGCATTCATATTGTTCTTCCTACACGCACATGTTGCTAGGACACTTCAGGATTACCTCCACCCTACACGCACAGCCACACCATCATGCATCATGTTTCCAGCCAATACTCGCCAACTAAATTTTAAACTAGGGATGATTCAATTACTCCCTACTTTTCATGGCTTGGATAATGAAAACCCATATGTGCACATTAAAGAGTTTGAGGAAGTGGTCGCGACTTTTTATAGTCGTGACGAAACCAATGACATTGTTAGGCTTAAGTTCTTTCTTTTCGCTTTGAAGGATAGAGCTAAGAGTTGGCTATACTCACTGAGACCATGATCTATTGGGTCGTGGGTTGAGATGACTCGAATTTTCTTTAATAAATACTTTCCCCAACATAAGACCAATGCTTTAAAAAGACAAATCTCCACCTTTGCACAAAAGGACAGTGAGACTTTGTATCAGTCTTGGGAGAGATTTAAGGAGTTGTTGAGTATGTGTCCTCACCATGGGTATGAGAATTGGCGTCTAGTGAGCTATTTCTATGAGGGTCTAACCTATAGGGAATGTCAATTTGTAGAGATGATGTGTAATGGTGGGTTCTTAGAGAAAGATCCTGATGAGGCCATAGAGTACCTTAATGAGCTTGCTGAAAAAGCTCTTACTTGGACTGGGCCTAGTGCTACTGAGAGCACAAATAGGTCACGACCTATAGAGAACCTAAATGGTGGTGGAATTTACCATCTTAGGGAAGAGGATAACCTTAAGGCCAAGGTCGAGATGCTCACTAAGGAACTGGAGGTGTTAAAGACTAAAAGCCCAAAGCTAAGACAAGTAGCTAATCATGCATCGTCTTTGAAACCATGTTTTGTGTGTGGCGGGGTAGATCATCTCGCCAAAGAGTGTCCCACATTTTCTGAGATGAGAGAGATGTATAAGGAATAATGTAATTCCTTAGGCATGTACACGAAGCCTTCTGCACCCTTCTCTAATACCTATAATCCAAGATGGCGAAATCACCCCAATTTTAGCTGGAAGTCTAAAAACCAGCAGTTTACACAACCCTCTGCATCATATCTTGAACCACATCATGCACTTGTGTCTTCTAGGAGTTCTTTAGAAGACACTTTACATGCTTTTATTAAAGCACATGGGAAGACAAATCAAAGGCTTGAATCTTTAATTGTGCAGGTTGTTGAAGAACATAAAGAGATAAAAAGCCAAGTGTCCAAGTTGACGAGCTACTTGAGTGTGACTGAGCAAGGTAAGTCCCCTTCCCAAGCTCAGTCCACATTTTATGGTCAACACCTAACGCAACAGAATAAAAAGGAGGTGAATGCCATTGAGACACTTAGTGGTAAGTCATTACACATCCCAACAACGAAAAAAAATCAGAGGATGTGGACGAGAACCACCAAGTATACATGATTGACTCATTCATAGAAAAGGTCTATCACCTTAATCCATTAGAGTCCACCCTCACCCATGGCTTCACAAGAGCATATATTAAGCCAATGTCTGTAGATGTTACTGATAATATCTTTAAGGTCTCTCCAAAGCACACAAGCAGCAAATTTAACAGTAAAGCAGTTGTTGGTGCATTCAACTCATGTTTGTCTAGGAGGGAATAAGAGTGTCTAGCTGAAGACGTAAAACTTAGCACTCATGGGAGGCACCCCATAGCATATCCTTTTATTTTTATTGTTTTTCGTTATTGTTTTTCTTGTTTATTATTAGTATTATGTTGTTTTCTAGTTTTACTTTCGTATTTCTTTTTCAGGTGCAAATATACGAAGCAGTTCAAATGGTGGTGCACAATTTTCAGCTTTTGTGCACTTTTAGCTACAAAGGGAGTTTCTTTATCTTATGCCTTCACATTGATGACAATGTCTATTTTAAGTTGGGGGTGGAGGAAACATATTCCTGTTTTTCATGTTTTTGATTGAACTGCTTGGTGTCATTTTACCTTTTTGTTTGTTTTTAGCATGCTTTGTGTTAGCCTTGGAGTTAATTCATATGTCAATGATATGAGCCTAATTGAGATAGCATATAGCGTTTAGAAGAAGTTAAATCTTGCTTCACTTTGAGAATAAATTAAGTGTCAATTTTTCTTTGGTTTGAGACTCTGATTTGTGGTAAGATTGCATGATTAGTCTAAAGCATTTAGAGAAGTTTTATGTGCGATTCTTTTGTGAATACTTTTGCGGTCTCTACAAGCTCTAGAACTTATTTGGTAATCACTTGAGGTGAAAATCATAGAATGCACATTACTTAGGATATGATCTAGGCCATTTTTGGACTGTTTGAGCCTTTTTAAACTTACCCTTGTTATATTTATCACTAGTCACCTGTTTGAGCCTTTTTCTTGAAAAGAAAAATTGAGCCTTATTTCTTTCAATAAACCATTTACTTACCTTTATGAGCCTAAAAATATTTTATCCTTATCTTTCTTTTAAAAGAACTTAGTTATACACATGTTGTGAGAAGCACTTAAAAGGAGTAAGGGTGGAAAAATGAGAAAATATTACTACCATAACCCAAGTACATTAAAAGAGATAAGGTGGGGGTTGTGGAAAAGAAAAGAAAAGAATGAAAGAGGAGGTGAATGGTCTTATGCCAAAATAAAAGAAAAAGATGAATTATGACAAAGGAAGAAGAAAAAAAAAATGGTGATTTATTGCGGGAAATGCTCGAAAAATGGTTGAAAGAGTTGGGTGTTGACGTAAGGTTATCTTGTGCTTAAAGTGGTTGTGTTTAAATTAAGAGACTTTGTTCTTTTATTTGTTTAAACTTTCCCATTCTTTCTTGACCTTGACCCTAGCCTAACGTTACAAGCTTATTAAAGACCTATTGATCCGATATAGTGTGATTTTTCTACATAGTGGTGAGTGATTTGAAAAGTAAGCCTATGGAGCTTGATTTGTGATTGATGTCACGCAATTAATAGGTTTTTAGAGGCCAAGACTTGTATTAATGCTATGTTGTGCATAAAATCATCTGGGTGTTCGGACTAATGTATTGTGGTAAGATGGATGTTAAGAGTCGATAACGATTTTAAGGTTGACATTTGGATTATTCTTGGACTTGAGTGATATTTAATGATTCTATGTGTTGTATGTTATGCATGATTCTTGAGACAAAGATTTTTGAATCACTCTTGGTTAACGCCAGCATTGTTGTCTTTTGCTTTGATTTCTAAATAAAGAATTCATTTCATGTCTTTCGCTTGAATTGCTAGGGACTAGCAATAAGCTAGTTGGAGGTTGTGATGAGAGTCATAAAATGCATCTAAACAATACTTAATTGTTAGCATTTTAGGGTTGATCAAGGTTAGAATTACACTTTTATACCTTAATAACTCTAAAGTGTTATTCTTGAATCGTTTACTTATTTCAGTGCATTTTCAGGTACTTTGAGCTTAAAAAAGAGATAGAAAAGCTATCATCATTTTAAACATGAAGCTCCAATGAATACTCGAGTGAGATAATGTTCGCGGAAGAGCCAAAATGAAGAAAAACCAAGAAAGGAGTTTCACTAAATTGCCAGAATTGCCCGTGCAGATCAATCATCTCTGCAGATTAAACTGTATTGATACAGGATGAACCAGGAGATGAGCCATATATGCTTAGAAAGATCCGAAAGTCTCTGGAGAATTTTACAGTTTGTAAAAATGATTTTTCTAGAGAAAGTTATGGCAGTTTTAGTAGACACAGGTCAAGCCTCCAGATTAGCATCCACCTAGCGCCGCACCCCTCACTTTCCAGCACTGCACCCTCACTTTCCAGCACACCACCCCTCACTTTTCAGCGCCCACTCGTTCCAAGACCAAATTAGGGCTGCACAATGACATTTTCTGGACCAAAATGCCCCTAACTACTTGTGCTCTATAAATACATCTTTAAAGAGTGTGCAGCCAGCATCTTCAAAGGGGAGAGCATCTTAAAAAAAGGGGATCCAAGGGATCCAAATCCAGAATATTTCCATGTCTTTTGAGGGCTGGAACTCAAGGGGAGAGTATCCATATTGTTCTTCCTCCTTGATCTCCATGGCCATGAAATCAAGGGGAGAACATCTATATTGTTCTTCCACCTTGAGCTTCATGGCCAACTAATCATCAAATAAGGGAAAGGGATGAATCCTTAGGGATTTGTTGTTCTTTTTTTCCTGTTCTTTATTCGGTTGTATGGATTTATTGTTCAATATTTGTTGTGATTCATTCTTTGATTAAGTAAGAAGGATTTGAGTTCATGTGATAGCTGCACTTTTTATTCTTCTTCTTTTAGATTTTCTTAACCCGGTGATTACATGCTCCTCCCCCATATAAGTCTAGTCATGCTCTTCTTATGTGATGTTGTTTGGATGTGATTGATTTCAGTAGATTTATCTTATTTATTGTCCATTACTAAGATATTATCATTGAGATATATTGTCGTTTCTTGATAATCTTTAAGATCGGCCGTATGTGCTTAAATTGAAATCAACGAGTGATTTATAGCAATTACGTTAGATTATAAATGTGCTTGATTGAATATATTTTGATTGCTTGTTTGGGATGTGAAACTTGCAATCGAGATAAAAACAATTGAATCAAGAGTAGAACAAGGCAATGAACCTAAGGAGGATTCCCGGAACCTTGTTATTTCTTATTTGTATTTCATTATATTTACGCAATTTCTCTCGCAATACATCATTACCAAAACTCGTATTTTATCGTTTAACTTTTACCGTTTGTTTTAAGGTTCACACCTTTCCTTTGTAATTAACTTGTTTCCCTGTAGAATCGACACCCCAAAGCCATGCTACAATAACCGTGTTATACTTTGGGCGTAATCAGCTGACAATATATAGTAGTAAATCCAAGCGGAGGTGAACCAGTAGGTGCAGCAAATGGAGAAACGAATAGAGGAGAGAGACCAACAGAGGTAGCAATAGATGAACGAGGGCATACCCATTCTATGGCTACCATCTGTCAAACATATGGCATTCCACCTCCACATTTACCTCCACCTCCATGTCCACCTCCAATTTTGACTGTAAGTACTAAACACTTTTAAAAATTTGAATTAAAAATTTATTACAATAATGTGCATGAGAAATTTCCATATAACGTCACCACTTAGTGGTTTAAGGTGTTTTACGTTCGAACATGTAACACTTAGTGGTTTTAGGGGCAAAAATATGAGATACTTATTCTGTGGATGAGTCGGGGGTATCAGCATGTCTGTAATGTAGAACGTTAGTTGTGAGATCAAACTGAATTGGATTCAGATCACCAGTTTGGATTTTAGGAGAGAAAGTAGACGTTTTAGGTTCAAACCGTTAACACTTAGTAGTTTTAGGGGAGATAATGTGAGAAACTCGTCCCGAGGATGAGCCGGGGGTACCAGCATGTCCGTAACATGGAAAGTGATTTGTGAGAATAAACCAAATTGGATTTATATCACTGGTTTGAATTTTATGAGAGAAAGTAGGGGTTTTAGGTCCAAACCATTAACACTTAGAGGCTTTAGGCATGAAAATGTAAGATACTCGTTTCATGGATGAGCCAGGGATACCGACATGTCTGTACGTAGAAAGTGAGTTGTGAGAATAAACCAAATTGAATTCGGATCATTGGTTTGGATTTTAGGAGAAAAAATAGGCATTTTAGGTTCAAACTGTTAACACTTAGTGGTTTAGGGGTGAAAATGTGAGATACTTATCCCGTGGACGAGCTGGGCGCATTAATAGGTCCGTAACATAGAAAGTGAGTTGTGAGAACAAACCGAATCAGATTCGGATAAGTGGTTTAGATTTTAGGATATAAAGTAGGCGTTTTAGATCCAAACCGTTAACACATAGTGATTTTATGGGGAAAAATGTGATTATACTCGTCCTGTGGATCAACCGGGGGCACTGGCATATCTATAACATAAAAATTGAGTTGTGAGAATAAATTGAATCGGATTGGGATCATTGGTTTGGATTTTAAGAGAAAGTAAGTGTTTTAGGTCCAAACCATTAATATTTAGTGGTTTTAGGGGCGAAAATGTGAAATGCTTGTCACGTGGATGAACCAGGGGTACTGGTATGTCCGTAACGTAGAAAGTAAGTAGTAAGAATAAAATATATCGGATTTGGATCACTGGTTTAGATTTTAGGATAGAAAGTAGGTGTTTTAGGTCCAAACCGTTAACACTTAGTGGTTTTAGGGGTAAAAATATGAGATACTCATCTTGGAGACGAGCCGGAGTACCAACATGTCCGTAACGTAAAAAGTGAGTTATGAGAATAAACTGATTCAGATTCAGATCACCAGTTTGGATTTTGGGAGAGAAAGTAGGTGTTTTAGGTCCAAACTATTAACACTTAGTGGTTTTAAGGAGTTAAATGGCAAGTCTATCCCATGCACCTGCAACGCAGAAAACCTCCACAAGTTCCATCAGTAACCTGTCTCTAGTTATAGCTCGCCTTAGCTCGTTAATGAAAAATTGTAAAAAGCATAAGTGAAATAAGAAAGACCTAATTCAAAAACTAGAACTTCATTAATCTAAATGTATGATTACAAAAATGGGTACTATCGGCCCCAATCTACAAAAGGATGAACGTGAAAACTACCTTAGTCTTCACAGGGCAGCTCGTCCTCGAGTGCAGCTCTGGAATAATTCCTCTGCCCGATCATCTCCTCCTCTGCATCACTAGCACCAGCTACGGCTCCCTTATCTTCCCCCGAGATCCCTAGCTCGAGGCCAGAGAAGTCGACTCTGAGGTGGATAGACTCGAATTTCTTCTTGGCTTCGCAAAATTCTTCGAAGAATTGCTGCCCAGCTTCCTTCACTAGAGCCTCCCGATAAAAGTCAGAGTCCTTGAAAGAAGCCAGGGCCTCCTCCACAGCCTTCTGAGCAGCCTCAAAAACCTTTTCCCTTGCCAACCACTCCGAGGCAAGAGCAGTGTCCCTCTCAGCTTTGAAGATGTCCTCGGCTAAGCGAAAATCATCCCTCTCCTTAGCCGCCTCCTCTTTTTAGCCGCCTCCTCTCTGGCCCTTTCAACCGCTTCCAAGGACGTCTATACTGCCTAGACGAGCTCACGGCTCTTGTCCAGCCTCTGCTGACACTTCCCTAACTGCTTTATTGTATCCATGCATCGACGGCACAGCACACCAAGGAGCACGCTAGATTGAAGCAAACACATATGTTTTTAGGAAGAAAATGGTTAAAAAATGAGCCAAAGAAAACAGAGTTTGAAGATTGCTTTCCTGAGAGGTCAAGGCCTCGATTGTAGAACATAGCCCTTCAAGGCGCTTCCAAGAAAGCTCCAGCATATCATAAGGAGGGATCCCCATGATAAGATGCTCTCAGGCTACCTGCAGTTGGGTGAAGACTGAGTCATCAACTTTCAATGCCCATCGAGGCGTAAAGGGGGCCGCAGATGCAGGAACCCCTCGGGATGAGGACGGGCCTTGAGAGGGCTCAGGCGGAGGCACAGTCGGGGAAACCTTCAGTTTCGAGGAAGACCTTGGAGGACTCTCCATCATGAGAAGAACGGGAGAAGACACCCATGCTCTTTTCTTTGAGCATTGGGCTGGCACAGACTCTTTCCTCTGGGAGGCCCGCTTCTTCTCTTGGGCAATCTTTCTAGCCCTTTCCTTCACCTTAGCCACCAACTCCATCTTTGTACAAAATGGAGAAGCATTAGTATTAGTTCAAAACATGGAGGAAAGAAGTAAAGTTCACTAAGGAAAAAGGAAAGTCACAAATGGCGAAATTACCATGCTCCAAGTTTGCCTCGGGACAGTTGGGGCGTAAGTCACGCCTTGCTAACTCTTCATTGTCATAAAAAACCTTAATTTCTAAGGGCACAACCACCATTACCCTCAGCATCTCTTGCTCTCGGTGTAGGAGGTGCGGCTTCTTACATTTACCCGCAGGGTCCAGGCTCTAACTGAGGGGGACTTGGAAGCTCTCGGTGCTCTGGACGAAGAAATACAAATTCTTCCATTTCTTGGTCGAGGAAGGCTTTCTCTTCAGCACCCTCCTCTTAGCCCTTGAGCTGACCACCACCCATCCGGTTTGTCGATGCTTGCTTATTTTGAAGTGGGCTTTGAAGACATCGATATTCATCAAGCCACCCACTTCTGTGCAGACGCATATGAAGGCCATGATAAGGCGCACCAAGTTGGGCACCAACTGGCACAACACTATACCAAAGTACCTCAACACCGAACAGAAGAAGAGGTGGAGGGGAAACCTGAGCTCGACGTTCATGTGTTGCTCATAAACATACAGCTCATAAGGCTCGTGGCTCGGAAGGAAGTCACAAGCCCTCTCCCCACCCTCTGCTATCCTAAGGGCGTACTCCACTAGAATATGGTACACCCTCCTAATAACTTCGAGCTCTTCCTGCCCCATGATGCTAGTGTGAGTTTTAAATTACTCGCAAGCGCACGAGTCGTTTGTAATATAGTGTGTGCTAGTGCGAGGTCGAATCCACAGGGAATTACGACATGAAAATATATTTTTATCTAAACTAAACCTATTTTAACCTAGTTCCGAATTTTGAATTGTATCCTGCAAAAAATATAAACTAAACTAAATTGATTTAAAAACAAATGATAAATGCACTAAGGTTTCTGAATCCACCCCACCAAAGTAAAACATATATCTTCATGTTCTATATAAAAGTAATTTATCAAATAATTCCATGAATCCATCGATATACAAATCACAACGAATACCCTAATTAAACCAAATCATCCAATGTATCCGTTTACTTTAGAAGCACAATGGATATCCAATTTACTTTGGATGATTCGTTGTATCCGTTAGATGAAACACACGGAATATCCAATTTGAACAATTTATAAACCAAACAATCAATCATAAGAATTTACTCAAACAATTGAATTGAAATAGAACATCAATACTAAAAAAAATATCGAAATTTTACGAACATATCTGAAAATATAATACTAAACAATGGCGAGACTTCATCTTCAACCTTAGATGAATGTTTTAGCCTCTCATGATTATGAAAAATAAATTTCACAATTAAAGTGCTAAACATTAAAATTTAAAACTTAAAAGAAATAAATTCAAACTAACAATACATGGAGAGAGCAATTCCACTCGCAGCTGTTGTGCAGCGCTTCCCTCGATTAGTAGCAAAATCCTCCAGATTTCACCCCTTGGTAGCAAAGCCTCTGAGATTCACACCCTGAAGATGAAGTGAAATGGGGCTTTTATAGGGAAACTTCATGAGTGTAATGTGTTTCTAACCGATGTGGGATGTGGGATATAGAATGCGTTTCCAACCGATGTGGGATGTGGGATTTAAGTCTTCACATGCCCTTCAAAACTTCTGCCCATGCTGAAATCATGCACAGCCTGACCTTTGTCTACTAAAACTGCCATAACTTTCTCTAGAAAAATCATATTTACAAGACGTAAAATTCTCCAGAAAATAAACATATGGATCTTTCCAAGCATATATGGCTCATCTCCTATTTCTTCCTGAATCATTACAGTTTAATCCGCAAAAATCACTTCTGCCACGCTGAAATCATGCACAGCCTGACCTTTGTCTACTAAAACTACCATAACTTTCTCTAGAAAAATCATGTTTATGAGCTGTAAATTCTATAGAAAATAGACATCTGGATCTTTTCAAGCATATATGGCTCGTCTCTTGAATCTTCCTGAATCAATACAGTTTAATACGCAAAAATGGCTAATCTCTACGAGCAATTCTGGCAATTTAGTGAAACTACTTTCCAAGTGCTTGTAAACTTGTAAAACAATGAAAAAACAACTCAAAGTAACAAATTCCTAAGCTAAACATATAAATAAATACTTGAGCACTATTGTGTTCGATCGTAGGTCTCTTGTGCTCGATTGCAACAACAGATTCCAGCTTTTGCATTTTTTTCACATTAAATCCCCAATTTCCTTTGCAATCCTACAATACATTAAAAATCATAGAACTAACACAAAATATAAGATTAGGACATAACTAAAGAATTAACAAATCTAAATTAAGGGGCCAAAATATGCAATATTTGGCACTCATCACTAGACACGGAGTTAGCCGCGTATGACCACTGTTCCCTCTCCTCGACCACCATATTTCCCCTAATTTCGGCCAACATCCTGTCAACCTTGTCCTCATCATCAAAAGAAGAGTCGTCCTCATCTCCTTCCTCCTACCTAGGGATGTAGGGAACCATAGTAAGTGGTCCCTCTTGAGGAATGATCTCCACTGAAGATTCATCCTCGCTGGAGGAGATGCTTATGGCCTCTTCCAGCTCCCTTGATAGATCACCACTGTCTTCACTACCACTACTAACCCTATAGCTAGGCCCATCTACCCTAGACATGATAAAGGGGTAGAATGACTAACTAAAAAATTCATGACTTTTCTGGTGCTTGTAACTACGGCCTCGGTCTCCACTCCGCATGCACACCTCCCACGATTACCACCTAATCTCGAGCTCCTCTGTGACTCTCGGCCGACTCCGAGTAACCTCCAAAGTTCTCCTTCCAAGCTCTCGAACCGACTTTGTGGGTTCTCAAAATATTTTTTTTCTCTCAAAGCTCAATAAGAAAGCAGAAAATGAAGTGAGCAGAAAAGAAGAAGAAACCACCCTTATATAAAATTAAAGGCATCAGGAATGAGGGGAATTAATTTCCCTACAATTGGAGAGAAGTGACCCTTGGTGTCACCAAGATGCCATTGCTCTCCCCCAAGGCTCTGACTACTGTAAAGGTGCGACGCCTCATGAACCCTAGGCGCCGTTTACATTCCCCTAAGCAAAAAGTGGGCAATCAAATAAATGAGCGCCACCATTTTCATCAAAAAGTAGCCGTCCCTCCATTAAATGCCTTCTGACACCATAAAAAAGTGAAACACCACAATGACCCAAGCATTAAATGAGCCCTAATGGGCCCAAAAAGAAAGAGCCCTAAGGGGCCTAAGAAGAAAAAAGCCCTAAGGGGCCCAAGAAGAAAAAAGCCCTAAAAGGCCTAAGAAAAAAAAAGCCCTAAAAGGCCCGATAAGAAAAAAGCCATAAGAGGCCCAAGAAGAAAAAAGCCCTAAGATGCCTAAGAATAAAAAACCCTAAAAGGCCAAAGAAGGGAAGCCCAAGGGTCCACCAAGAATTCTAAAAATGTGGGGTGCTCAAAATCTCCAAGATCGAGCATATGACCTGCTTGTTATATGCTCGGCCTAAAATCTCCAAGTCGAAGCATATGAGTTGTTTGTCATATGCTCGGTCCAAAATCTCCAAGTCTGAGCATATGAGCTTCTTGTCATATGCTAGGTCCAAAATCCCCAAGTCCGAGCATATGAGCTGTATGTTATATGCTTGGTCCAAATCTTCAAGTCCGAGCATATGAGCTGCTTCTTATATGCTCGGTCCAAAATCTTCAAGTTGGAGCATATGAGCTACTTGTCATATGCTCGGCCTAAAATCTCCAAGTCCGAGCATAAAAGTTGTTTGTCATATGCTTGGTCCAAAATCTCCAAGACCGAGTATATGAGTTGCTTGTCATATGCTCGGTCCAAAATCTACAAGTTCAAGCATATGAGCTATTTGTCATATGCTCGGTCCAAAATCTCCAAGTCCGAGCATATGAGCTGCTTGTCATATGCTTGGCTCAAAATCTCCAAGTCTGAGCATTTGAGCTACTCGTCATATGCTTGGTCCAAAATCTCCAAGTCCGAGCATATAAGCTGCTCATCATATGCTCGGCCCAACGCCTCCCAGACCGAGTATTTTAAAAATTACTCATCTTGAGATTCCTAGAGACAAGCACTAATTGTTCCTTGTACAAACGCACAGCCATGGGACGAAATCACACTATAATTCCTCGAAGCACACATGTATGCTTAAGGAAGTGGGGGGCCTATGATATGGCCCATAAAACCTCCACCTCTACCAATAGACCATTGACACGTGGAGCCACCTCCTACCAATAATCCAATAACACGCGGATCCTCTCCCCATCCTTTAGCAAGAGGACACGTGGAGCGGGCAGGTCACACAACCGTCAAAGTGAAGCTTGATTAACGGGACTGAGTCTCGTCTATACATGCGATCGAGATCTCTTAGCAGAAAAGTGGGATCTCAGGGATCGCGCCATCCCGTCCACGTGGTCAACATGCCTTCGAGTTACTATAAAAAGCCTAAGGTATGTAAATCTAAACCATCTCAAAAACTTTTAAGCTCTTACTAAAAATGCTAGTACCATAATTCTCTCCACTCCTCAAAAGCCTTATACTAACAAAAGCATTGGAGCGTCATTGGAGGTGTCACCCCCCTTTTCTCCGACAATTCTCTAGCTCACTCTTATTTTCTGGCGCAGGTTCCCCACTGATGCACCGACCTCCAGCCCAACCATATTTTAATCATCAACAAGGTCATATTTGTCAAAGTTTCAAAATCACATTCTTTCCAATAGGCGAAATTTTAGTGTTATTTCAAACTTTGGCATGGGAGAAATTAAAAAGTCTCCAATTAAAGAGAATTTGAGTGTTATTTCAAACTTCGCCTTTACATGCCTTTACCGATACCCGAGGCACTATGGGATGATGTGTCCATGGATTTTGTGTTGGGACTTCTAAGAACCCAACGAGGAGTTAAAACTATTATAGTGGTAGTGGACAGGTTTTCCAAGATGGCTCATTTTATTTCTTGCAGGAAAACTTCTGATGCTGTTGAGGTAGCCAACCTATTCTTCTGAGAAGTGGTAAGATTGCATGGGGTACCAAAATCGATTACTTCCGACCAAGACACCAAGTTTTTATCCCACTTTTGGGGAACTTTATGGAGGAGGTTTGACATGGCCTTAAATTTCAACAGCACTAGCCATCCGTAGACAGACGAATAAACTGTGGTTTTGAACCACACATTAGGAAACTTGCATCATTATATTGCAGGTGATAATCTAAAGTAGTAGGATCTGGCTCTAGTTCAGGCCAAGTTTGCTTATAATAATATGGTGAACAGGTCTACTGGAAAGATACCATTCAAGGTCGTGTATGGAAGAACTCCGAAGCTTGCTGTAGACTTAGCAAATCTGCCCAATTTACTCGGGGCTAGTATAGCAGCCGATCACTTGGCTGAGCGGGGAAAGATAACTCATGAAGAGGTTCGTCAGCATCTTGAGGATACTTATGCTAAGTATAAGGAGGAGGCAGATAAGGGTCGGAGATCAAAGGTGTTTCGAGAGGGAGATCTTGTGATGGTGTATCTACACAAGGGGCGACTGTCGACTGGAACATCAAAAAAACTACGAAACAAGAAGTTTAGACCTTGCAAAGTTCTCAAGAAGATAAATGATAATGCATATGTTCTTGATCTTCCGAAGGACCTAGCAATTTCTTCAACGTTCAATGTGACGGACATTTTTGAATATTTTCCATCAAAATGAGATAGAACCTAACTCGAGAACAAGTTGTTTTCAACAAGGGGAGACTGATGTAGGAAATAATAATTAGTATTTTATTATGTTTTCCTTTCCTTATTAGGATTAACTTTAATTTCTCTAAAACTATTTTCTTTATTAGGATTAGGTATGTTTACTTTTCTACTAGAACTCTATGTTTACTTTTCTACTAGGACTAGATTTACTTCTTTTACAAAGAATAGGATTTTCTTATCACTATAAAAAGGTGATCCCATTATTGTATTTTTCATAACTTTGATCAATAGAATTATTAAGAGAATTTCTCTCAAAACTCTACGAAGTGTTATCTTTGTAACCTACGGGTTGGTATTCTATCTTTGGGTAAGAAATGCTATTTTTTTCTCCATTCTAGGGTTCACCCAGAAGAAAAGGGTTAAAGGCGTTGTTCTTCTATCCTCCTTGGTGCGCTAAGGTTAAACTCAAGTCTTCCGCTACGTCAGAATGGTAATGAATCAACAGAAAGACGATGACACAACAATGGTCTTACAATGATAAATAAGCTACTGCGGTGGTTTTGCTGAGACAAGCGATTGAATAGTAGGAGAAAACCAAGAGGTTTTCCTAACAACTAGACGGTGAAAAAAGAGCTACTATAAATATGGTGGTGGTGTGAGTTAGACGTAGCTGAGGAGCTCGTTGTGGTTGCCGTTGTGCAATGGTGTTGTTCCTTAAACATTATATTGGAGGAAAGGTTGTTTATGAGCCAAGGAAAGAGAATGAGATTGTGGATGGGAGGTCTAGTGAAGAGGAGGGAGTTTTTGGCGTTTCTCAGTTGGGGTGGATTGGTGATAGAGATGTTTGTAAAGCGATCATATGAGAGAGATGAAGGTTTTTTTCCTCATTTTTTCTTACGGCTGAGTGTGGGAGAGATTCTCTATAACTTACAAAGAATGATGGAGTTAGGGTTTTTGTTGGTATTTGTCTAAGGTTTAAACAGGGTTTGAAAAGGTTCAGCATCAGGTCTCCAGGTCGCGGCTCAAAGTGCAAGCGCCTCGACCTCCAGGAAGTCCAGAAGTTGGGAGAGGAGCTGTATGCCGCGGCCTAAGGTGTGCGCACCATGGTATAGCCACCCCAGTCTGCGGCCTCCAACAAGACAGCAAAGCCTCCCCTCCTCTAGGCCACAGCATGCCCTGTTCTAGGCCACGGCTTGAAGGCACACCTGATGCTATTGTTTCAGCATTTCAAATGATGTGTGGGACATAATAACAACACACAGGATCACTTAGACTTGATCAAGGGCTATGATTGATTGGTCCTCAAGATCTAAGGGTGGAGATTGACTTCAAGATAGGTTCAAGAAGTGGTGCACTATATAAAGGGTCACGTAGCTTCAATCTAACACAACAACAACATATGTGAAAGACATAACTTGTGAAAGTGAGATCAACTGTAAGATTGCAAAGACACAAAACAAGAGAGATTCATTGGAGAGGCTGGTTGTTTAGAGAGTGTTGGTATTTGTCTAAGGTTTGCACAGGTCCTACCATGGTTCAAAGATGGTTAAAGTCCAAACCAAGGTTGGAGAATTAAAGTTCAGCAAGTTAAAAGACTGCACACATGTGTGTGCATCAACTTGGACCAAGGGAAGGCCATGCACACTAGTGTGTGCACTTCTGCACACAGGCAGAAGGGTGTGCTCACAGCAACAGAAAGAGCAGCATCAGGTGAGCATCGCACCGCTCAACACCAGCGCCGCGCCTTCCAGTGTGTATGCTCCAGGACCGGGCTAGCACCGCACCACTCAGCATCCCGCGGTGCGTCTTCCAGCAAGTTGCACTCCAGGACCGGGTCAGCGCCGCAGCGCCTAGATCCAGCGTCACACCGCCTAGTGTGCACGCAAGCACACTCTGCCTCAATATCGCAGCGCGCCTTACTGAGCGCCGCACCGCCAGGCACACTACTGCACCCATAGGGAACAGGCTTAAAGGCTCTCCATAATGTGTGTGCGCAATATCAAAATGCACAGCACCACTTAGAAAGTGATGAAGGGCTGTGATTGAGTGAAGATCATGATTAAAGGGTGGAGATTGATTCACAAGAATGTCCAAGAAGTGGATGGCTATAAAAGGGGTTCCCTAGCCTCATTTTTCACATGAGAGAAGAATCATTGTTATGACATTGTGTGAGATCAAATGTAATATAAGAGAGAATTGTTTGAGAGTGCAAAGACACAAAACACAAGAGGGACTCTTTGTAGTGAGACTGGTTGTAAAAGAAAAGAGGTTAGTAGAGAATTGATAGAAAGTATTGTAATAGGTCTATCACTTTCTTGTTCTCTTCTTGGTTTCTTCAAGAACTTGAGCTTCTTGAAGGGGATTGTTGTAAGTTGTAAGAACCATTGATTTAGTGCAGAGAATTCGAAGGAACTCATGGGGACATAGGCACATTGCCGAACCTCGATAACAAATTACTTGTCTTCTTTCTTTCTTTGATTTTCTGTTCTTGTGTTCGATTGCTAAAATTATTTCTACAAGTCATTCTGGACTTGGATGTTTGGAAGATCACCACATGGGCATCTTGTCAAGGTGATTTCCAACAGTGGTATAAGAGCTTTGGAAAGTAGCATCAGAGCTGCACAGCTGGGTATAGGAGCAAGAACAAGAAGGTGATAGAGCCAAGACTCCAAGAATCAAAGATCAACTTCTTGGGTGATACAAGAGCGGAGTTAAGATCTATATTTGATCGTGTTGTTGAGGTGAATCAAGGATGGAGTTAAGATCAATATCTGATTATGTTCTTGAGGGTAATTTAAGAACGGTGTAAAGATCAAGATCTGATCTTGTTCTTGAGGTAGATTTAAGAACGGTGTTCAGATCCATCTTCAATCTATGTTCTTGAGGTTGAAGAAAGCATTTGTGGGCAGTGCATAAATCAGGACTCTTATCCGCAAAAGATGGCTTCAAATTTTGGTATTGAGAAGTTTGATGGAAAGGGAGATTTTTCCCTATGGAAGTGGAAGATCAAGGACATTCTAGTGCAACAGAAAGTGGACTTGGCTCTTAGAGAAGATGATGCTTTTCCAGCAAGTACCACGGAACACCAGTGGAATGAGATGAAGAAGATGGCTTACAGCACCATTTTCTTGCACATGTCGGATAATGTCACAAGGGAGTGCAGAGACTCGAAAGATCCAGCTGCAATATGGAAGAAACTAGATGAGTTTTTTCTTGCCAAGACTCTCCCGGATAAGAGGTATCTTTGTAAATGAATCTTTGCTTTTAAATTTGATCCTAAGAAAGAGTTGCAAGATAATCTTGACGCCAAGATGAGGAGTGCATCAGGTGGTAAAAGGTTGTTCTTTAAAAGAAGGCCAGCAACTTGGTATGACAGCAACCATGGCTACTACCGGGACAGAGGTAGAGGAGAGAGCCATGGGAGAGTGCACAGCAGCATGCATGGCTACTACCGAGATAGATTTAGAAGAGACAGCCATGGAAGAGTGCACAGCAGTATGCATGGATACTACCGAGATAGAGGTAGAGGAGAAAGCAATGGGAGAATGCATTCCAAACTGAGATTTGGAGGGAAGAGTTGCTACTACTGCCATAAGGAGGGTCATGTCAAGAAAGATTGCAAGAAGATGATAAGGGATAGAGGAGGAAGCCATACCAAGAATGGAGAGGCTTCGGTTGCCAAAATAGAACAGCAAGATGGTGATGTTCTTGATGTATCCTCAGTGTGAGCAAGGGTCAAGAAGGCAACGGAAAATAGATCTTGGACACCGGGTGCACTCATCACATGTGCCCTCACCGGAGTTGGTTCAAGAATTTCTAGGAAACCAATGATGAAAGAGTTTTCTTGGGAAATGATATTTCTTACCAAGTGAGAGGCATAGGAGACATTCAGGTGAGGATGTTTGATGGAATGACAAGGCTGCTGGGAAATGCGAGGTATGTTCCAGATTTGAAGAGAAATTTGATCTCATTGGAGCAGCTGGATTCCATAGGGTATACATGCAAAGTAGAGGGAAGAAAGATCAAGGTGGCGAAGGGATCTTTGGTAGTGATCAAGGAAGCAAGAAACGATGGACTCTATGAGATGATCGAAGAGACAAAAATCAATGATCAAGTAGCAAGCTTAATGGCTGAGATGGATAGGGCAGCCCTTTGGCACACTCGCTTGGGACATATGAACGAAGAAGACCTGCAAGTTCTCTGCAAGGATGGCCTACTTGGTGGAGATAAAGTAGAGGAACTTGATTTCTGTGAGTGTTGTGTTCTTGAGAAGCAACACCGAGTCAGCTTCAACACAGGAGTGCACAAGTCTAAAGGCATTCTTGACTACATTCATGCGGACCTTTGGGGGCCAGCAAGGACACCAACACAGGGAGGTAACTTTTACTTTCAGTCTTTAATTGATGATTATTCAAGAAAGGTTTAGGTTTATTTGGTTAAAATTAAATCAGATGTTTTGAATAAATTAGTGGTGTGGAAAGGGCTCGTAGAGACTCAAATAGGTAAAGTAGTTAAGGGGATAAGAACCGATAATGGTTTAGAAATTTTTAACCAAGAACTTGATCAATTCTGTAGGTTAAATGGGATTCTAAGACATAGGACGGTTGTGGAAACCCCTCAGCAAAGTGGAGTTGTTGAGTGGATGAATAAGACCCTTATGGAAAAGGTTAGGTGCATGTTAAATGGATCCGGATTACTCAAATGTTTTTGAGGGGAAGCTATGTCTACTGCTGCATACTTGGTAAATAGATCACCCTCTAGGATTGTGTACCAAAAGACTCTCATGGAGATATGGAGTGGAAAACCCCCTGAGTTGGACAACCTTAGGACTTTTGGGTGTGCTGCGTATGCACAATAAAAGGATGATAGACTTAGCCCAGGATCTAGAAATTGTGTGTTTCTAGGATATGGGGAAGGGGCTAAGGGGTATAGGTTGTGGTCCTTAGAGAAAGAAGGATTGAAGCTCATAATAAGTAAGGATGTTAATTTTAAGGAATTGTTATTTCCCTACTTGGAGAAAACTAACCCTGCAGGGGCTAGTGAGCAAACCAAATAGGAAGTTGTGGAGCATTGCATCAAGAAGAACTCAGTTCAGGTAGAACAAAAGAGGCAAAAGGGTTCGGACCAGGTAGAGCTCTTTGATGAAGGTCAAGCTCAAGAAACTCAAGAAGTGGCTGAACAAGAAGAGGTTGATGCAGCAAGTTGGAATGACTACCAGCTCACAAGTGACCAGGAAGGAAGGCTGGTCGGACCACCTTCAAGATATGGGTTTGTGAATGCTACGGATACAGCAGCTCCTTGGACAGAAGGAGAGATGAGTGAACAAAAGACTTACACAGATGCTATGGAGTGTAAGGATTCGTCAAAGTGGCAGCTAGCTAAGGAGGAAGAAATAGATTCTTTGAGGAAGAACAACTTCTGGGAATTGATGAAAATTCCAGGAAAGTAGAAAGTTGTTGAAAATAGGTGCACTTAAAAGGTCAAAGAAGGGTACCCTCCAGGAGATAAAGTCCGAAACAAGGCTAGACTGGTGGCGAATGGGTTCACAAGAAGAGAAGACATAGGTTTCATAGAAACTTTCTCACCTGGACACAAGGTGGAGAAGATAGTGAGTATCCTCATCTATGTCGATGATATGATGTTGGTTCAGAACAGCAAGGAGATGATGGAAAGGTTTACATCTCAACTCAATGAGGAGTTCAAGATGAAGGATCTCAGCCTTATACAAAAGATCCTTGAGATGTGTAGAATCCAAGAAAAGGAGAGAAACCGGTTGAGGGTTTGTTGGGCAATGGGTGTTCTCAGCAAATTTGTGAGTAATCCCAGAAAGAAGCATTGGCTTGGGATGAAGAGATTGCTGAGGTATTTGAAGGCTCAGTGGCAGTTAGTGGTAGTACTCATAACAACCTGGGCAGAATGCATAGCGGCTATAGAAGCCATAAAGGAGGCTATAGGGTGCAAAGGGTTGTTGGACGAGTGGAAGGTCCTAAAAGAGCAGGTGGTGGTATCTTTGGATAGCCAAAGTGCATGGCACTTATGGAGGAATTCATTGTTCCATGAGGGGATGAAGCATATAGATGTTTGGTATTATTACATTCCAGAAAATGGTACGAAAGGATGCATTCATGTTGACAAGAAGACCATGAAGGAAAGTCCTGCAGATTTAGGCACCAAGGTTCTACCTCTAAGAAGGTCCAATCATTGCCTTGGACTTCTTAGGAATAGAGTTAGTTGATTAATGACTCAAGATGACTTTGGATCCCAAAGCTTTTTGCACAATGGTTCAGGTTTAAACACTTAGACAAAGGTAGAGATTGTTGGTATTTGTCTAAGGTTTGTACAGGTCCAACTATGGTTCAAAGATTGTTAAAGTCTAAACCAAGGTTGGAGGATTAAAGTTCAGCAAGTTAAAAGATTGCACACATGTGTGTGCATCAATTTGGAGTAAGGGAAAGCCATACGCACTAGTGTGCGCACTTCTGCACAGAGGTAGAAGGGTGTGTGCACAGCAGCAAAAGGAGCAGCATCAGGTGCGCGCCGTACCGCTCAACACCAGCACCGCGCCTTTGAATGTGCGTACTCCAGGACTGGGCTAGCATTGCACCGCTCATCATCCAATGGTGCGCTTTCCAGCAAGTTACACTCCAGGACTGGGTCAGCGCCGCAACACCTAGATCCAGCATCGCACCACCTAGTGTGAACGCAAGCACACTCTGCCTCAGCGCCGCAGCGTGCCCTGCTGAGCGCCGCACTGCCAGGCACACTGCTGCACCCATAGGCAGCAGGCTTAAAGGCTCTCCACAATGTGTGTGCGCAATATCAAAATGCACAGCACCACTTGGAAAGTGATGAAGGGCTATGATTGAGTGATGATCATGATCAAAGGGTGGAGATTGATTCAAAAGAATGTCCAAGAAGTGGATGGCTATAAAAGGGGTTCCCTAGCCTCATTTTTCACATAAGAGAAGAATCATTGTTATGACATTGTGTGAGATCAAATGTAATACAAGAGAGAATTGTGTGAGAGTGCAAAGACACAAAACACAAGAGGGACTCTTTATAGTGAGGCTGGTTGTAAAAGAAGAGAGGTTAGTAAAGAATTGATAGAAAGCATTGTAATAGGTCTATTACTTTCTCGTTCTCTTCTTGGTTTCTTCAAGAACTTAAGCTTCTTGAAGAGGATAGCTATAACTTGTAAGAACCATTGATTTAGTGTAAAGAGTTCGGAGGAACTCACTGGGACATAGGCACATTGTCGAACCTCGATAACAAATTACTTGTCTTATTTCTTTCTTTGATTTTCTGTTCTTGTGTTCGATTGCTGAAATTATTTCTAAAAGTCATTCTAGACTTGGGTGTTTGGAAGATCATCGCCTGGGCATCTTGTCAAGGTGATTTTCAGTAGTGGTATCAGAGCTGCACAGCTGAGTATAGGAGCAAGAACAAGAAGGTGACGAAGCCAAGACTCCAAGAATCAAAGATCAACTTCTTGGGTGATTCAAGAATGGAGTTAAGATCTATATCTGATCGTGTTCTTAAGGTGAATCAAGGACAAAGTTAAAATCAATATATGATCGTGTTCTTGAGGTAGATTCAAGAACAGTGTTAAGATCCATCTTCGATCTATGTTCTTAAGGTTGAAGAAAGCATTTGTGGGAAGTGCATAAATCAGGGATCTTGTCTACAAAAGATGGCTTCAAATTTCGGCATTGAGAAGTTTGATGGAAAGGGAGATTTTTCCCGGTGGAAGCGAAAGATCAAGGAGGTTCTAGTGTAATAGAAAGTGGACTTGGCTCTTGGAGAAGATGATGTTTTTCCAGCAAGTACTACGGAGGACCAGCGGAATGAGATGAAGAAGATGGCTTACAGCACCATTTTCTTGCACATGTCGGATAATGTCACAAGGGAGTGCAGAGACTCGAAAGATCCAGCTGCAATATGGAAGAAACTAGATGAGTTATTTCTTGCCAAGACTCTCCCGGATAAGAGGTATCTTCGTAAATGTATCTTTGCTTTTAAATTTGATCCTAAGAAAGAGTTGCAAGATAATCTTGATGCCAAGATGAGGAGTGCATCAAGTGGTAAAGGGATGTTCTTTAAAAGAAGGCCAGCAACTCGATATGGCAGCAACCATGGCTACTACCGGGACAGAGGTAGAGGAGAGAGCCATGGGAGAGTGCACAGCAGCAGCATGCATGGCTACTACCGGGATAGAGGTATAGGAGAGAACCATGGGAGAGTGCACAGCAGCATGCATGGTTACTATCGGGATAGAGGTAGAGGAGAATGCCATGGGTGAATGCATTCCAAACTGAGATTTGGAGGGAAGAGTTACTACTACTACCATAAGGAGGGTCATGTCAAGTAAGATTGCAAGAAGATGACTTGACTACAAGAAGATGACAAGGGATAGAGGAGGAAGCCATACCAAGAATGGAGAGGCTTCGGTTGCCAAAATAGAACAGCAAGATGGTGATGTTCTTGTTGTGTGCTCGGGTGTGAGCAAGGGGAAGGAAGGCAGCGGGAAATGGATCTTGGATACCGGGTGCACTCATCACACGTGCCCTCACCGGAGTTGGTTCAAGAATTTCAAGGAAACCAATGATGAAAAGGTTCTCCTTGGGAATGATATTTCTTACCAAGTGAGAGGCATAGGAGACATCCAGGTAAGGATGTTTGATAGAATGACAAGGCTGATGGAAAATATGAGGTATGTTCCAGATTTGAAGAGAAATTTGATCTCTTTGGGATAGCTGGATTCCATGGGGTAAACATGCAAAGTAGAGGGAGGAAAGATCAAGGTGGCCAAGGGATCTTTGGTAGTGATCAAGGCAGCAAGAAACGATGGACTCTATGAGATGATTGAAGAGATAGAAATCAATGATCAAGTAGCAAGCTTGATGGCTGAGATGGATAAGGTAGCCCTTTGGCACACTCGCTTGGGACATATGAGCGAAGATAGCCTGCAAATTCTCAGCAAGGATGGCCTACTTGGTGGCGACAAAGTAGAGGAACTTGATTTCTGCGAGAGTTGTGTTCTTGAGAAGCAACACCGGGTCAGCTTCAACACCGGAGTGCACAAGTCTAAGGGTATTTTTTACTACATTCATACGGACCTTTGAGGACCAGGAAGGACACCAACATAGGGAGGTAACTTTTACGTTCTGTCTTTAATTGATGATTATTCAAGAAAGGTTTGGGTTTATTCGCTTAAAAATAAATCAGATGCTTTGAATAAATTAGTGGTGTGGAAAGAGCTGGTAGAGACTCAAATGGGTAGAGTAGTTAAGGGGATAAGAACCTATAATGGCTTAGAAATTTTTAACCAAGAACTTGATCAATTCTTTAGGTTAAATGGGATTCTAAGACATAGGACGATTTTGGAAACCCCTCAGCAAAGTGGAGTTGCTGAGTGGATGAATAAGACCCTTATGGAAAAGGTTAGGTACATGTTAAATGGATCCGGATCACCCAAATGTTTTTGGGGGGAAGTTGTGTCTACTGCTGAATACTTGTTAAATAGATCACCCTCTAAGATTGTGTCCCAAAAGACTCCCATAGAGATGTGGAGTGGAAAACCCCCTGAGTTGGACAACCCTAGGACTTTTGGGTGTGTTGCGTATGCACAACAAAAGGATGATAGACTTAGCCCAGGATCTAGAAAGTGTGTGTTTCTAGGATATGGGGAAGGGGCTAAGTGGCAGCCGATGGTAGCACTCATAACAACAAGGACAAAATGCATAGAGGCTATGGAAGCAATAAAGGAGGCTATGGGATACAAAGGGTTGTTTGACGAGTGGAAGGTCTTAAAAGAGCAGGTGGTGGTATCTTTGGATAGCCAAAGTGTGTGACACTTGTGGAGGAATCCGGTGTTCCATGAGGGGATAAAGCATATGGATGTTCTGTATTATTACATTTCAAAAAATGGTACGAAAGGATGCATTCATGTTGACAAGAAGACCACGGAGGAAAGTCCTGCAGATTTAGGCACCAAGGTTCTACCTCTAAGAAGGTCCAATCATTGCCTTGGACTTCTTAGGAATGGAGTCAGTTGATTAATGACTCACAATGAGTTTGGATCCCGAAGCTTTATGCACACTGGTTCAGGTTTAAACACTTAGACAAAGGTAGAGATTGTTGGTATTTGTCTAAGGTTTGCACAGGTCCAACCATGGTTCAAAGATGGTTAAAGTCTAGACCAAGGTTGGAAGATTAAATTTTAGCAAGTTAAAAGGTTGCACACATATGTGTGCATCTATTTGGAGAAAGGGAAGGCCATGCACCCTAGTGTGCACACTTCTGCACACAAGCAGAAGGGTGTGCGCACAGCAGCAGAAGGAGTAGCATTAGGTGCGCGTCGCACCGCTCAACACCAGTGCCACACCTTCTAGTGTGCATGCTCCAAGACTGGGCCAGCACCACACGGCTCCGCATCTAATGGTGTGCCTTCCAACAAGTTGCACTCCAGGACCGGGTCAGTGCCGCACCGCCCAGATCCAGCGCTGCACCGCCCAGTGTGCACGCAAGCACACTCTGCCTCAGCGCCGCAGCGCGCCCTGCTGAGCACCGTACCGCTAGGCACACTACTGGACCCATAGACAGCAGCTTTAAAGGCTCTCTACAATGTGTGTGCGCAATACCAAAACACACAGCACCACTTGAAAAGTGATGAAGGGCTATAATTGAGTGAAGATCATGATCAAAGGGTGGAGATTGATTCACAAGAATGTCCAAGAAGTGGATGGTTATAAAAGGGGTTCCTTAGCCTCATTTTTCATATGAGAGAAGAATCATTGTTGTGACATTGTGTGAGATCAAATGTAATATAAGAGAGAATTGTGTGAGAGTGCAAAGACACAAAACACAAGAGGGACTCTTTGTAGTGAGGCTGGTTTTAAAATAAGAGAGGTTAGTAGAGAATTGATAGAAAGCATTGTAATAGGTCTATCACTTTCTCATTCTCTTCTTGGTTTCTTCAAGAACTTGAGCTTTTTAGAAGGTATTGCTGTAACTTGTAAGAACCTTTGATTTAGTGCAGAGAGTTCAGAGGAACTCACAGGGACGTAGGCACATTGCCGAACCTCGATAACAAATTTCTTGTCTTCTTTCTTTCTTTGATTTTCTGTTCTTGTGTTCGATTGTTGAAATTATTTCTACAAGTCATTCTTGACTTGGGTGTTTGGAAGATCACCACTTGGGCATCTTGTCAAGGTGATTTCCAATAGAGAGAGTGAGTAGTATAGATTGGAGATTCAAGGGACTTGTAATTGGAATTTTCTTGGGGAAAATTCCAAGGTAACTTGATGAGAGTCATCAAATGCATCTTTACAGTACTTAATTGTTAGCATTTTAGGGTTGATTAAGGTTTGAATTGCACTTTTATACCTTAACAACTCTAAAGTGTCATTCTTGGATCATTGATCTATTTTGATGCATTTTCAGGTATTTTAAGTTCAAAAGAGATGGAAAAGCTATCATTGCTTAAAGCACAATGACTCGATGAACACCAGAGTGAAGGTTCACAAGCACTTGGAAAGGAGTTTCACTAAATTGCCAGAATTACCCGTACAGATCAATCATCTTTTCAAATTAAAATGTATTTATACAAGACGAATCAAGAGATGAGCCATATATGCCTAGAAAGATCCATAAGTCTATTTTCTGGAGAATTTTACGGCTCGTAAAAATGATTTTTCTAGAGAAAGTTATGGTAGTTTTAGTAGACAAAGGTCAGGTCTCCAAAACAGCACCAGAAGCACCCAACCAGGCTGAAACCAGCACCACAGTGCCCATAAAGGAGCACCACAGTGTGCACACAATGTTATATCTCTGAGTTAGTACTTAATTAGGGTTTTAAACAATAGATTAAACCTGAAAACACCCTTGGACCTTTGTACTGTAAATAGATCACTTAGGGTTTAAGAGAAACATCTTATTGAGAGGCCAGAGGCCGGGGAAAACATCATGAAGGCTGCCACACTCTCCCCCATGGCCAACTAATCTCCAAGCAAGGCAAAGGGATGAATCCCTAGGTGTAGTTGTTCTTATTTTCTAGTCTTGATTCATTGTAGTTTGGATTTATTATCATTAAACATTGTTATAATTTACTTTTTAATCTAATTAGAAGATTTCCCTTTAATCCGGTGATTGCATCTTTCTCCCCCATATAAGTCTAGTCATGCTCTTCTTATGTGATGTTGTTGAGGTGTGATTGAGTTCGGTAGATTTCTCTTAGAGATTTGTCTATTACTGCGGTATTGTCATTATGATATTGTCGTTTCTTGATAATCTATAAGTTAGGTCATGTGTGCTTAAAAGTAAAGAGTATTTCATAACAATTACGTTAGGGTTTATATATGTGCTTTAATTGAATATTTTTTGATTGCTTGTTTGGGATGTGAAACTTGCAATCAAGATAAAAACAACTGAATCAAGATTGGAATAAGGCAACGAACCTAGGGAGGATTCCTAGACCCTTGTTGTTCTCTATTATATTTACACAATTATTTCACACTACTTCAAACTCAGATTTTCTTGTTTAACTTTTATCGTTTGTTTTAAGGTTTGCACTTTCTCTTGTAGTTAGTTTGTCTCCCTATGGAATCGACACCCCAAAGCCGTGCTACAACTACTGCGTTATGTTTTGGGCGTAACATATCTCAAGACCTCATCACTTTCTTTTCTCTCTTCTTTCATTCTTCCAGGACAAGAGGTTTCTCGGAGAGGAGTTGCTATAACTTGTAAAAACTCATTGATTTAGTGTAGAGGGCTCATAGAAGCTCACAGGGATATAGACACATAGCTGAACCTTGATAACAAATTTGCTTGTGTTCTTTCTTTGATTGCTTTGGTTTGTTGTTTATGTTCTTTACAAGTCATTCTAGACTTGGGTTGTTCGAAAGATCACCACCTAGGAATCTTGAGGGTGATTTCCAATAGTGGTATCAGAGCTTTGAACGGAGGTATCCGAGCCAAGATTGGCGGGTATCGGAGCAAGACTCCAAGAATCAAAGATCATCTTCTTGGGTGATTCAAGAACGGAGTAAAGATCAAGATCTGATCATTTTCTTGAGGGTGATTCAAGAACGGTATTGAGATCAATCTTCGATCGTGTTCTTGAGATTTAGAAGAAGTTAGAAAGAAATTGTGGGTGCTGCATAAATCTGAGATTTTCTCCGCAAGATGGGTTCAAATTTCATTATTAAGAAATTTAACGGAAGGGGAGACTTTGCCCTTTGGAAGCGGAAGATCAAGGTGGTCTTATGCAACAAAAGGTGGACTTGGCGATTGGAGAAGATGACGCATTCCCAGCAAGTCTCACGGAGGTACAGCGAAATGAGATGAAGAAGATGGCATACAGCACCATCTTTCTGCACATCTCAGATAGTGTCACAAGGGAGTGCGGAGACTCGGAAGAACCAGCTGTCATATGGAAGAAACTAGATGAGTTGTTGTTGGAAATCACCTTGACAAGATGCCCAGGTGGTGATCTTTCAAACACCCAAGTCTAGAATGACTTGTAAAGAAAAGATACAACAACCAAAGCAAGAAAGAAGGCAAGAAATTGTTATCAAGGTTTGGCAATAGCCTACGTCCCCGTGAGTTCCTCTAAACTCTTTGCACTAAATCAATGGTTCTTATAATCACAGCAACCCCTCTCAAAGAATCCACAAGTTCTTGAAGAAACAAAGAAGAGAACAAGAAAGTGATAAGGTCTTGAGGTACCTTGGAACTTTCCCCCTTGGAAATTCCACTTACAAGTCACTTGAATCCCATTTCTATACTAATCTCTCTCTTTACAACCAGCTTCTCCAATGAGTCCCTCTTGTATGTCTGTGTCTTTGCACTCTCATACAATTCTCTCATTCACATGTTTTGTCACAATTGTTGTTGAGAATGAAGCTAGGTGACCCTTTATATAGTGCACTAACTTCTTGACTAATCTTGAGTGTCATTATCCACCTTTAGATCTTGATGACCAATCAACCATGGCCCTCCATCAATTTTAAGTGATGCTGTGCATTTTAACCTTGCACCCACGCACTTAACAAGAGGCTGAATCAAGTGGAATATGTGTGCCTCAGTGTACCTAGCGCCTAGGCACTGAACAAGGCATGCTGCGACGCTAGGCAAAACACCCTTTTCACCACTTTCTGGGCGCTGTGGCTTTGGTGAGGGAGAGGTGCGGCACTGGCCTTCCTCTAGCACCTCCCTTACTGGGTGTCACAGCCTGGGAGGAGGAAGGTTACAGCGCACACTGAAGCTAGACCCCTCACAGCTGTGTGCACTTCTTTGTCTTGCTGAATAGAGGTGTGCACACACACCCAAAGTGATGCGCACACTTGTGTGCACTCCTTTAACATGCTGAAATTCATTCTTCCATCTCTTGTTTAAACCTTAGAAAAATACCAACAATCTCTACCTTTATCTAAATGTTTAAATCCGAACCATTGTGTAGAGAACTTCAGGATCCAAACTCATCTTGAGTCATCATTCAACCGACTCCATTCCTAAGAAGTTCAAGGCAATGATTGAACCTTCTTAGAGGTAGAACCTTGGTACCTAAATCTATAGGACTTTCTTCCGTGGCCTTCTTGTCATCATGAATACATCATTTTGTACCATTTTATGGAATGTAATGATACCAAACAACCATATGCTTTATCTCTCATGGAACACCGAATTCCTCCACAAGTGCCACGTACTTTGGTTATCCGAAGACACCACCACCTGCTCTTTTAGGACCATCCACTCGTCCAATAACCCTTTGCACCACATAGCTTCCTTTATGGCTTCCGAAACCACTATGTATTTTGCCTCCGTTGTTAAGAGTGCTACCACCGGCTGCAACCGAGCCTTCCAATACCTCAGCAACCACTTCATCCCAAGCCAAAGCTCTTTTTCGGGATTACTCACAAATCTGCTGAGAACACCCATTGCCTGAGAAATTTCGGGTCTAGTGCTCATCATCATGGACATGACTGGTCCAACCACACTAGAGTAAGGGACCTTAACTATTTCCTTCTTCTCCTCATCCATTCCCGGACATCTTTTGTTGGAGAACTTGAAATGACCAGCAAGGGGAACTTTCACTGGTTTACTGTCTTCCATAGAAGACCTAGAAACCTTCAACCCGTTTCTCTCCCTTTCTTGATTCTTCTCATACCAAGGATCTTTTGTGTAAGGCTCAGATCCTTCCTCTCGAACTCCTCACTAAGTTGAGATGTAAACTTTTTCATGCTCTCCCTGCTGTTCCGAACCAATAGCATATCATTGGCATAGATGAGGATAATCACCACTTCATCCACCTTATATCAAGGTGAGAAAGTTTCTGTGAAATCCATACCTTTTTCTTCTAGTGAACCCCTTCGCCACCAGCCTAGTCCTGTTCCAGACTTCATCTCCTAGAGGGTACCCTTCTTTGATCTTGTAAGTCCACTTACAATCCACAACTCTTTGTTTTCTCGGAATGGGCACCAATTCCCAGAAGTTATTCTTCCTCAAAGAATCCATTTCTTCCTCCATAGCTAGCTTCCATCTTGGTATCCTTACATCCCCAGGCATTAATATAAGTCTATTGTTCACTCATCTCTCCTTTTGTCTAAGGAGCTGCTGCATTCGCAACATCCATAAACCCATATCTTAAAGGTGGTCCGACCAGCCTTCTTTCCCGATCTCTTATGAGCTGATAGTCCTTCCGACTCCCTGCATCGTCCTCTTTAAGTTCAGCCTCCTCATGAGTGTCCTGAGCTTGGCATTCATCAATGGACTCTACCTGGTCCAAACCTTCTTACCTTCCTTGCTCTACCTGAACCAAATTCTCCTTGATGCTATGCTCCACAAATACCAAACTGGTTTGCCCACTAGCCCCTGCAGGGTTAGTTTTCTCCAAGTAGGGAAATAATAATTCATTAAAAATAACATCCCTACTTATTATGAGTCTCAATCCTTTTTGTTCTAAGGACCACAACCTATACCCCTTAGCCCCTTCCCCATATCCTAGAAACACATACTTTCTAGATCCTGGGCTAAGTCTATCATCCTTTTGTTGTGCATATGCAGCACACCCAAAAGTCCTAAGGTTGTCTAACTCAGGGGGATTTCCACTCCACATCTCTTCGGGAGTCTTATGTTACACAATCCTAGATGGTGATCTATTAACCAAATACGCAGCAGTAGACACCGCTTCCCCCCAAAAACATTTGGGTAATCCGGATCCATCTAACATGCACCTAACCTTTTCCATAAGGGTCTTATTCATCCTCTCAGTAACTCCACTTTACTGAAGGGTTTTCACAACCGTTCTATGTCTTAAAATACCATTTAACCTACAGAATTGATCAAGTTCTTGGTTAAAAATTTCTAAGCCATTATCGGTTCTTAACACCTTAACTACCTTTCCTATTTGAGTCTCCACCAGCTTTTTCCACACCACTAACTTATTCAAAGCATTTGATTTATTTTTAACCAAATAAACCCAAACCTTTCTTGAATAATCATCAATTAAAGACAGAAAGTAAAAGTTACGTCCCTATGTCGATGTCCTTGCTGGTCCCCAAAGGTCCGCATGAATGTAGTCAAAAATGCCCTTAGACTTATGCACTCCGGTGTTGAAGTTGACCCGGTGTTGCTGCCCAAGAACACAGCTCTTATAGAAATCGAGTTTCTCTACCTTGTCACCATCAAGTAATCCATTCTTGCTGAGAACTTGCAGGCCTGACTCGCTTATATGTCCTAAGCGAGTGTGCCAAAGGGTTGCCTTCTCCATCTCAGCCATCAAGCTTGCTACTTGACCCTTGATGTTTGTGTCTCCGATCATCTCATAGAGACCATCCTTCATTGCTGCTTTGATCACTACCAAAGATCCCTTGACTCCCATGATCTTTCCTCCCTCTACTTTGTATGTGTACCCCATGGAATCCAACTGCCCCAATGAGGTCAAATTCCTCTTCACATCCGGAAGATACCTCACATTCCTCAGCAGCCTTACCATTCTATCAAACATCCTCAATTGGATATCTCTTTCCCCCCTCACTTAGCAAGAATTATCATTCCCCACGAAAACCCTTTCATCATTGGTTTCCTTGAAATTCTTGAACCAATCTCGATGAGGGCACATGTGATGAGTGCACCTGGTATCCAAGATCCATTTCCCACTGCCTTCTTGCCCCTTGCTCACACTTGAGCACATAGCAAGAACATCACCATCTTGCTATTCTGTTTTGGTAACCACAGCCTCTCCATTCTTGGTATGGCTTCTTCCTCTATCCCTTATCTTCTCCTTGCAATCTTTCTTGACATGACCCTCTTTATGGCAATAGTAACATTCTTTCCCTCCAAATCTTAGTTTGGAATGCATTCTCCTATGGCTCTCTCCTCTACCTCTGTCCCGGTAGTAACCATGTATGTTTTTGTGCACTCTCCCAGGGCTCTCGCCTCTACCTCTGTCCCTGTAGTAGCCATGTATGTTGCTGTGCACTCTCCCATGGCTCTCTCCTCTACCTCTGTCCCAGTAGTAGCCATGCATGTTGCTGTGCACTCCCCATGGCTCTCTCCTGTACCTCTATCCCGATAGTAGCCATGGATGTTGCTGTCATACCAAGTTGCTGACCTTTTTCTAATGAACAGCCCTTCTCCACTTGATGCACTCCTCATCTTGGCATCAAGATGATCTTGCAACTCTTTCTTAGGATCAAATTTAAAAGCAAAGATTTGTTTACGAAGATACCTCTTATTAGGGAGAGTCTTGGCAAGAAACAACTCATCTAGTTTCTTCCATATGATAGCTGGATCTTCCGAGTCTCTGCACTCCCTTGTGACATTATCCAACATGTGCAAGAATATGGTGCTGTAAGCCATCTTCTTCAACTTATTTCGCTGCTCCTCCGTGGTACTTGCTGGAAAAGCATCATCTTCTCCAATCACCAAGTCCACTTTCTGTTGCATAAGAACAGCCTTGATCTTCCGCTTCCATAGGGAAAAATCTCCCTTTCCATCAAACTTCTCAACAACAAAATTTGAAGCCATCTTTACGGACAAGATCCCAGATTTATGCAATACCCACAAATGCTTTCTTCAACCTCAAGAACACTATCGAAGATGGATCTTAACACCGTTCTTGAATCACTCTCAATAACACGATCTGATCTTGATCTTTACACCGTTCTTGAATCACCCAAGAAGTTGATCTTTGATTCTGGGAGTCTTGACTCCGTCACCTTCTTATTCTTGCTCTGATACCCAGTTGTGCAAGCTCTGATACCACTATTGGAAATCACCTTGACAAGATACCCAGGTGGTGATCTTCCAAACATCTAAGTCTAGAATGACTTGTAAAGAAAAGATACAGTAACCAAAGCAAGAAAGAAGACAAGCAATTGTTATCGAGGTTCGGCAATAGCCTACATCCCTCTGAGTTCCTCCGAACTCTTTGCACTAAATCAATGGTTCTTACAATCACAGCAACCCCTCTCCAAGAATTCACAAGTTCTTGAAGAAACAAAGAAGAGAACAAGAAAGTGATAAGGTCTTGAGGTACCTTGGAACTTTCCCCCTTGGAAATTCCACTTACAAGTCCCTTGAATCCCCTTTTTATACTGATCTCTCTCTTTACAACCAACCTCTCCAATGAGTCCCTCTTGTATTTTTGTGTCTTTGCACTCTCATACAATTCTCTTATTCATATGTTCTATCACAATTGTTGTTGAGAATGAAGCTAGGTGACCCTTTATATAGTGCACCAACTTCTTGACCAATCTTGAGTGTCATTCTCCACCCTTAGATCTTGATGACCAATCAACCATGGCTCTCCATCAATCCTAAGTGATGCTATGCATTTTAACCTTGCACCCATGCACTTAACAAGAGGTTGAATCAAGTGGAATATGTGTGCCTCCGTGTGCCTAGTGCCTACGCACTGAACAGGGCATGCTGCGGCGCTAGGCAAAACACCCTTTTCACCACTTTCTGGGTGTCGTGGCCTTAGTGAGGGAGAGGTGCGGCCCTGGCCTTCCTCCGGCACCTCCCTTGCTGGGTGTTGCGGCTTGGGAGGAGGAGGGCTGTAGCACACACTGAAGCTGGACCCCTCACAGCTGTGCGCACTTCTTTGTCTTGCTGAATAGAGGTGTGCACACACACCCATAGTGATGCGCACACTTGTGTGCACTCCTTTAACATGTTGAAATTCATTCTTCCATCTCTTTTTTAAACCTTAAACCATGTTAAACCTTAGACAAATACCAACAATCGTTTTTTACCAAAACTCTCCCTAATAAAATTTATCTTCTTAAAAGAATCTTTGCTTTTAAAATGGATCCTAATAAAGAGTTGCAAGATAATCTTGATGTGTTTAATAAACTAGTTCAAGATTTGGGTAGTTGTAGTATAACATTCCTGGATGAACAATTGGTTGTCATGTTGTTAAATTCTTTTCCTGATTATTTTGAGAGTTTGATTAATGCTATTGAATAAGGAAGAGATACACTAACCAAGGAAATTATGATCAATGCTGTAAGGGCTCATGATTTCAAAGCCAAGATGAGTGAAGCATCAAGTGGAGAAGGGTTATTCATTAGAGGAAGGCCAGCAACTCAGAATGGCAGTAGCATACATGGCAACTACCAGGAGAAATCAAAGGGTAGAGAGTAGAGCCATGGGAGATCGTATTCCAAACCGAAGTTTGGAGGAAAGCGATGCTACTACTGCAATAAGGAGGTCATTTCAAGAAAAATTACAAGAATAAGATGTGGGATGAGAGAGGAAGAAGCCATACCAACAATGGAGGAAGATTCTGGGTGCACTTATCACATATGCCCTCACAAGGATTGGTTCAAGAATTTCAAGGAAATTAATGATGGAAAGGTTTTCTTGGGGAATGATACTTCTTGCCAAATAGGGGGATAGGAGACATCTAATTGAGGATGTTTGACGGAGTCACAAGGCTGCTGTAGAATGTGAGGTATCTTCCAAATTTGAGAAGAAATTTGATCTCCTTGGGGCAACTAGATTCTATGGGGTACACATACAAAGCAGAAGGAGGAAAGATCAAGGTAACCAAGGGATCTTTGGTAGTAATCAAAGCAGCAATAAAAGATGGTCTCTATGAGATGATCGGAGAGATAGAAATCAAGGATCAAGCAGCAAGCTTAATGACTGAGATGGATAGGGCAGCCCTTTAGCACACTCGCTTGGGACATATGAGCGAAAAAAGCCTATAAGTTCTCAACAAGAATGGTCTACTTGATGGTGACAAGATAAAGAAACTTGGTTTCTACGAGAGTTGCGTTCTTGGGAAGCAACACCGGGTTAGCTTCAACACCGGAGTGCATAAGTCTAAGGGCATTCTTGATTACATTCATTCGGACCTTTGGGGACCAGCAAGAATACCAACACAAGGAGGTAATCTTTACTTTCTATCTTTAATTGATGATTATTCAAGAAAGGTTTGGGTTTATTTTCTTAAAAAAAATCAAATGCTTTGAATAAATTTGTGGTGTGGAAAAAGTTGTTGGAGACTCAAACGGGTAGGTTAGTTATGGCTTTACGAACCGATAATGGCTTAGAATTTTTCTATAAGGATTTTGATAAATTCTGTGAGTTAAATAGCATTCTAAAACATAGAACGGTTGTAAAAACACCTCAGTAAAATGGAGTTCCTAAGAGGATGAATAGGACCCTCATGGAAAAGGTTAGGTGCATGTTAATTGGGTCCGGTTTACCAAAATATTTTTTGGGGGAAGCTGTGTTTACTGTTGCATATTTGGTTAATAGATCACCCTCTAGAGCTTTAGAGCTCAAGACTCCCTAAGAGACGTGGAGTGGGAAACCCCCTGAGTTGAACAACCTTAGGACTTTTGGATGTGCTGCATTTGCACATCAAAAGAATGATAAACTTAGCCCAAGGTATAGAAAATGTGTGTTTCTAGGGTATGTGATGGGGTTAAGGGGTATAGGTTGTGGTCCTTAAAGCAAAAAGGAATGAAACCATAATAAGCAGGGATGTTATTTTTAATGAATTGTTATTTCCCTACTTAGAGAAAACTAACCCTGCAAGGGATAGTGAGCAAACCAGTCCGGAATTTGTGAAGCATAGCATCAAGGAGAATTCAGTTTAGGTAGAGCAAGGAAGGCAAGAGGGTTTAGACTAGGTAGAGCCCATTGATGAAGGCCGAGCTCAAGACACTCAAGAGGAGGCTGAACTAGAAGGGGATGATGCAGCAAGTCAGAATGACTATACACTAACAAGGGACCGGGAAAGGAGGGTAGTTAACCACCTTTGAGATATGGTTTTGCAGATGCTCATATAGCAGCTCCTTGTTTAGAAGGAGGGATGGTTGAACCGGAAACTTACATGGATGTCATGGAATGTAAGGATTCGTCAAAGTGGCAGCTAGCTATGGAGGAAGAAATGGATTCTTTGAGGAAGAACAACTCTTGCGAATTGGTGCCTAAACCAGAAAAACAGAGAGTTGTGGATTGTAGGTGGATCTACAAGATCAAAGAAGGGAACACTCCAGGGGATGAAATCCAGTATAAGGCTAGGCTAGTGGCGAAAGGGTTCAGGCAAAGAGACGGCATAGATTTCACAGAATTTTTCTCACCAGCTTAGAAGGTGGAGGAAATGGTGAGTTTCCTCGTCTATGATGATGATATACTGTGGGTTGAAAACAATAGAGAGAGGATAGGAAAATTAAAGTGTCAACTCAGTAAGGAGTTTGAGATGAAGGATCTTGGCCATGCACAAAAGATCCTTGGGATGTGTATAATCTGAGAAAGGGAGAGAAACAGATTGAAGATTTCTCAGACTTCCTACATAGAGAAGATGATATCTAAGTTCTCTATGGAAGATAGCAAACCAGCGAAGGTTCCCCTTACTGGTCATTTCAAGTTCTCCAGCGATCAATGTCTAAGATCAGATGAGGAGAAGAAGGAAATGGAAAAGGTCCTCTACTCTAGTGCGGTTGGATCAGTCATGTTCATGATGGTAAGCACTAGACCTGACATTGCTCATGCAATGAGTGTTCTCAGCAGATTTATGAGTAATCCTGAAAATGAGCATTGGCTTAGGATGAAGTGGTTGCTGAGGTACTTGAAGGGAATCTCAGATGTGGGGCTGGTTTATGAGAAGAGGGGTAAGCCCATCTGTCTTGAAGGTTATGCGGATTTAGACTATGGTGTAGACCGGGATAAAAGAAGATCGATTACCTCCTACTTTTTCAACTTAAACAGATGTTGTATAAGTTGGAAGGCTCAGTTACAGCCGATAGTAGCACTCTCAACAACTGAGGCTGAGTACATAACGGCAACGGAAGCCATTAAGGAGGCTATGTGGTTCAAAGGGTTGTTGGAAGAGTTGAAGGTACTAAAAGAGTAGGTGGTGGTGTATTCGGATAGCCAAAGTGTGTTGCACTTATGTAGGAATCCAGTGTTCCATGAGAGGATAAAGCATATGGATGTTCGGTACCATTTCATTCGGGAAAATGTTACGAAAGGATGCATTCATGTGGACAAGGTGGCCACGGAAGAAAATCCCACAGATTTAGGCACCAAAGTTCTACCTCTAAGTAAGTTCAATCATTGCCTTGGACTACTTAGGATTGGAGTCAGTTGATATAGTGACTCAAGTTGAGTTTGGATCCTGAGTTCTCTACACAATGGGTTCAAGTTTAATCGCTTAGACAAAGGTAGAGATTGTTGGTATTTTTCTAAGGTTTAAACAGAGTTTGAAAAGGTTCAGCATTAGGTCTCCAGGCCGCGGCTCAAGGTGCACGCGCCTCGACCTCCAAGAAGTCCAGAAGTTGGGAGAGGAGTTGTGCGCCATGGTCCAAGATGTGCACACCGTGGCACAGCCACCCCAGGCCACGGCCTCCAGCAAGACAGTAAAGCCTCCTCTCCTCCAGGCCACGACATGCCCTGTTCTCGGCCGCGGCTTGAAGGCACACCTGATGCTTTTGTTTCAGCATTTCAAATGATGCGTGGGACATGATCAAAATGCACAGGATCACTTAGACTTGATCAAGGGCTATAATTGATTGATCCTCAAGATCTAAGGGTAGAGATTGACTTCAAAATAGGTTCAAGAAGTGGTGCACTATATAAAGGGTCACCTAGCTTCAATCTCAACACAACAACACCATATGTGAAAGACATAACTTGTGAAAGTGAGATCAATTGTAAGAGTGCAAAGACACAAAACAAAAGAGACTCAATGGAGAGGCTGATTGTTTAGAGAGAGAGAGTAGTATAGATTGGGGATTCAAGGGACTTATAAGTGGAATTTTGTTGGGGAAAATTCTTGGGTAACTCAAGACCTTATCACTTTCTTTTCTCTCTTCTTTTGTTCTTCGAGAACAAAAGGTTTCTTTGAGAGGAGTTGTTATAACTTGTAAGAACTCATTGATTTATTGCAGAGGGCTTGAAGGAGCTCACGGGGACGTAGGCACATTGCCAAACCTCGATAACCAATTTGTTTGTGTTCTTTCTTTGATTGATTTGGTTTGCTGTTTATGTTCTTTACAAACCATTCTAGACTTGGGTTGTTCGGAAGATCACCACCTGGGCATCTTGAGGGTGATTTCCAATAGTTTTTAATAAGTGGTTTGCAAATAAACCCTCTTCAATTACGAAATAATTAAACTGCCCAATTAGGAGGGGTTTTTACAAAAATACATATATAGGGGGCTTTTAACAATTTAATTAAAATAGTCTCTCTTTTTTGGGTTTCACATTCTCCCCACCTTAATAAATTTCGTGCTCCAAATTTTACAAAGTATTAAAAAATATATATCTAAATTCACTCCATTTAGTTGCAGGACTAGTGCAAGTAACTAAACATCGATTGGAATTTCAAAGAGAAGTTCATTTTTCAAGTTATACATGAACATAAGCGGTTAAATCGAGCTAAATATTTCTAAAGATATGTCACTTGGAGCCATAAACAAAACTTCTAAATTTATGTTTTTAGAATAATTTAAGATCACAACTATGAAAATAAAGAGCTAAGCTTTTCTTTTAAAAATGAAGAATAACTGGACATGAAATCATGAAATTTTGTAACTTTCTTAAATAAGATCCCATACATAGAATTCACATTAAAGAAAATAGCATAAGACTCATAGTTTGCAAAAATGATTTGAATCACATATCAAAATTAAAAGTCAATTAAGCAATTTAGAGACATTCAATAACTTCCCACAGGTGTCAGTAAATTTAGTTCAGACAATTAATTCTTAGTACCATGAAGGCACCGACCATAAGATCAAACTAATAGTGAACAAAACATGGTAAAATATTGGAATGGACCAAATATCAAAAGTAACTCGTTGTCAGATTCAACAATTCACTAGATTAACTTATAATCATATATAATATTGGTGATTAGATTTTAGTAATTTATAGCTGAATATTGATATAAATTAACAAGTATAACAAAGTAGCTTAATAGCTAACAGCTTAACAAGGAAGAATGATGTAAGCCATGAATAGACTATACAACAACCAAGTTAGTAACTCATTCTTAAATCAATCACAGATCAGTTTGAAGTTCAATAAGGTACATATAAGCATAATCTTGACCTAATGATAACATACATGTAATTTCCTTGACAAAATCTACACAGGAATATAGAAAAGAACTCTAATAGATGACCAAGATCAAATCATGAGAGTTCACTTAAGAAATTTTTTTTTTATTTTAAGCCTTTTCTCATCGCCTAAATCACTAGACTCTTTTTTTCTTCCAAGAAAAAACGTTAATGCTCCCATTAACATTCAGTTTGAAAGAAGAATACGCAAAATTAAGTTTGGACTTTGAAAATTCAAGGCATATATGGTCTATAACCTTCAAATTGGTTTTTACCTTGTGTACTATAATTTTTTTTTTCCCAAAGTCACTTTGCATTCCAAATGTTTTCCAAAAGAGCCAGATCAAATAGCATGATCATTAAGAATAAAAGTATTCATCCAAAAATTATTCAAGGGTTTCTAAAATACCAAATTAAGGTTATCACTAAGTTTTCAAAACTGGAGTCTGGGACAAGTTCTACACACAAAAGGGGAAAACATCTTTACTTTCCACCCTCAAAATTTATGCATAGTATCCCTCAAAATCAAGTGCATAAGTTGTGGTTTAGGCACAAATATATTTGATTCTATTTTGGATAATATTGATGAGCTAAGATAACGATTTAAAAGCTTAAGCCTATTTATGAAAAACATAAGTACGATGTAAGGGGATGTCAATCCTAAGCCCTTTTAAATCCAAGAAAATTACAAGACAGATGGAACATTAGATAAGTAAAGTAAAACAAAGATCAAACCAGAATATAACCGCTACCATAAATAATTGGCTGAACAAAAGGTTGGAAGAAAACAAAACCTTTTGTAAAGTTCTTAATTTGGTTTCAGAAGAACAACAAAGCATGAATACAAGATATCTAAGAGAATAAATATAACGAATCATATGGAACACAAATAGGAAAGAAATAAAAAAAAAATCATAAAGGCGTTGAACATTATCCGACAACATTATTTCATACCAAAGGCAATGTTCTCAACTCACAGAGCACATTTATTTGAGAGGTTTCATGACCCAAAAGGGACAAATCTTAGATGTCGGACCTAGTGAATGCATATATATTATTTATTGATTTTTTTTTGAACGTTTAACAATATTTTCATTACCAAAAGAATTGTAGTACATAGAATACCATAACCACTAACCACTAATAGAGCATAGACTAAAGAAGAACAACCAATAAGGCAACAAAACTAAACACTCATTTGAAACAAGATGTAACCCCAGGAAAATTTTGGAAAGACTAAAAGTTTGTTTAGAAATATATCTTAAAGTGAATTCACAATGTGTACATACTAAAACAAACTTGAAGGCTTCAAAATAATGTAGGACTAAACCTTTTATCTTGTCCTAAGCTAAAGAAACTAGTAAAAGTAGTCTATAAAAGTCCAAAGAATCCATGTTGTTTAGCTGTCAAAGAAAACGTGAGCTTGCAAAAGGAAAAAGCAAATTGCACATTCCAAAGTGAATTATACAATAAAACATTTTTTTAGTAAACATGTTCTTTTTTTTCAAAAGAAATTCATATTCTATGTAGTCATAAAATTTAAGAAAAGCACATTTAAAATTCAGATGTATATTAACCCAAATTTGAATGAGCATGTCGTAAATAGCTACATTTTATTTACGGAAAAAGAATGCACAAAATTGTAGCTTCAACTCATTAAAATACCCCTAAAAATCAACTACTTATTGAAGTTATTCTTTCTTGGATGGATCCATTATGAGCAAATATAGTTACCTAAGACATGCTTGGTTAGAAAATTTTGACTTGACCAAGGTGAACTCAACCAACTCAAAGCAAGCTTAGTCCATGTTCTTAATTTCATTTAGGAACAACCTTACTGGCAAAATATATCCTCAAAATTGATAAATACAACACTGATAAATGATAAAAATGTCTTTATCCACAAAATAAACTTAAAGCACTTATACATTTTATACCTTTTGAAGCATATATATATATATATATATATATATATATATATATATATATATATATATATATATATATATATTGTTTCACAAGCAATGTACAAATTTATTCAACCAAAATAGGTTTGAAATGCAAATGGACTTATAGTCTAACTAATTTAAGTTTGGAAAAAAATGAATTATTAAGCGCAAAGTTTCAATAACCACAAAATTATGGTTTCGATGGTATAACCAAGTTAAAAATAATGGATATACTATCAAATAACATACTGGACCATGTATAAATGCCTAACCAACAATTTAATTAAAAAAAAACCTACCAATGATTTGCTTGCATTAGTAAAAAAAATCAAACTCTTTTCCACAACCCAAAATATAAAACCTGAATTCGAAACAACATCACAATAAACACGCATACTAATTTCCAAGGAGACAAAGCACAAAAAAAAAAAAAAAAAAAAAAAACACTTCTATCAAATTTCATGAAGCTTGTTATAATGCAATCAAATATTTTATGGATCCTTAATTCCTAAGATCAACCCACTCATATCGTACTATGTTTATCCCTTAAAGATCGTGCCATGATACCACTAAAATGTCATGCCCCCAACCTAAGCACGAACCAAGGATGTTGAAACGGCTACTCACATATAGAGTTTCCCTTACAAGTGAGCAAAACCTCACTAAACTAGACGAAACAAATTTTCTTTGAGTTTCAAAATTTTCAAGAACTTTGCATACAAAGTTTATCTAAAATCAAGTTTCAAAAATAAGGATGATATGAATCAATGTCAGACGAGTCCTATTGCTCATTCCCAAATACCCCTGTATGCTGAAACATCAAACTCGAAATCTGAAAGAGAAAAATAAAAGGGTGAGCTCGATAGCCCAATAAGTAACAATCATTCTCTTTTAGTCAGATCTAAGTATGAATTAAAACAAAATTAAGGTTGAGTTTATGGTATTTCAAATAATATCAACACCCACCTTGCAAAAGTAAATATGTTCAAAATTTCAAGAGCAGACAAACAAAAAGTAATGATTTCATCTGAACATAGTTTTCAAACATAAACTCAGTTTTCACAAAACTAAACTAATATAAACACATTTAGAGAATTTAATAGTCTCCAGTAAGAACCAAGGCCACACTTAATCCCAGTGGCACAGGTTAGAAGCTTGGGCATAATGAACGTCTCCATAATGACCCATATCAGAATACATGCTACTCTGTCACTGACGGCATGGTGTCGAAACTAGATCCTTATCAGATCACAGATTACAGATTACATGTCGACATGACCAGTGTCTAACCACCATTGATAGCGTCAGAATCACATATCATAACTTAGCTTACTAGGAGACAATGGAAATTTTGTTCTTGAAAATATAATAACCAACAAGAATTTGAAAATCGAATAACATAAAAATATATTTAATTTGTATCATAACGAAACTTAGTGAGAACTCTAAATTCTAGAGTTGAATCATTAAAAAACAAATACTGAAATTCAAAGCATGTTCACATACATCTCAAGGTACTCCATCGTTTGTACCAGCATAGAAAATCATGATTAAAAATAGTGTTACAAGTTCATAACGTAGAATCTGAAGTTTGGCACGCTAGACACTATTTTAGCAAAACAAATGTGTATCAATAACATATTATGAATTTATATAAAATTAACTAATAGTAAACTAATGTGAAATCACAACC